>OY856415.1:284638186-285238186 GCA_963693085.1 Alisma plantago-aquatica | reverse complement strand
AACTCGACCGATGAACAGCCTGATGTGAATTTTGGAAAATGTCTTTTGAGTGCTTAAACATTCGATCTAAGTGCTCCTGATTTTTTTCTAAGCTTAATTACAAGTCATACAATCATTACAAGTGATTTACAACATGATTCTAATGGATTTACATCATATTACAAAAATGTGCACTTGTATTGACTTTGACTTGTCTTTTCTCTAATTTTAGAAGCGCAATTTTGGGCATCTGAGGTGTGTCTATACCTAATCTGAAATCACTCAAGTAGATACATTAGACACCAATATGTGGAATGGTTAGTCATTATCAAAACACGGGTTTAGTCAATTTAGACGTGAGTCAACATTGACCTAATTGACCTTGAATCAACATTCTCCCCCTTTTTGAAGATGAAAAATCATTCCATAAATGTATTGAAAGCTTTTAAGTAAAATCATAACTTCGGAGAAACCTTGGGGTTATAATAGGATTGAGTTCATATGCTCCCCCTTTATTGATACGCATGGATTTCTCATACTCTCCCTCAATTGATGCTATTTCTCCTATATGGTTAGCTTTCATAACATTTATAGAATATTATGTCTTCTACTCATATATGTTCTACACATATATGTCTTCTCCCATTTACCTTCTCCCCTTTACATGGACATACTTCTCCTCTTCATGTAAGACATGCCTTCTTCCTCTTTTAAAAGAAGACATACATTTTTCCCCCTTTGTCATTTCAAAAAGTAGGGTTATGTAGAAAATAAGAAACAACCCTTGTTAAAGAGAAAGGAGATAACACAAATATATATAAGGAGAGTATAAGAGCACATATAGGGGCTTGTGTAAGCATAGAAAGAAAAGCAAGTTAAAGCATATACTTGAACAACCTAAAAAGCAAGATAAAGTGCTGTAGAAAAATAATAAATCACAATTTTGACCCTCAAGATGACAGAATTTTTCCAAAAAGTATCAGGGCTCATGGTAAAGTGATGAGCCTTGCTTAGAAGGTTGTTTCTGCATGAAAAACACTAGTCTTGCACCAAAAACTGAAACTAGAGCAAAATCTGCATAAAATCCAAAAATACTCCAATTTCTACATATAATGTAGATCTATGTACCTTGCATCACAATGTTATGCAAGCAACTCAAGATAGTAGATATGCAATTCTAGGAATAAGCTTGAGCATGTATGAGACAAGATGCAAGCATAGCATATATATGAGCAAAGATGCCAATTATAAACAAGGTTAGAACTACATGTATATGAACTACTAGTAGATGTTATCACAAGTTAGGACTACTAGTAGGATCTAGATCATAGCAAGAGATACCAAAATATACACAAGATAAAGCAAGCTATGAGTAGATGTAGAGATATATCCAAACAAAGAGATATGCAATTTTAGAAGCATGAAAGGATATAGCTCACATACAAATATGCATTCTTACCATAAGATGATTACCACTAAGAACCTCAAGTTTGTATCAACACAAGATATACACCTAGATATATGTAGCAAGTTAGAGTACAACGGAAGCAATTTTAGACACAACCAAGAGATCCAAAGAGATCATCATCAAAGCCTGCAAAACAACTCAAAGCAAGTAATTGCAAGATATAGATATGCCAATTTAGAGCAATTAGAGAGATAGAGTTGTAAGCAAGATAGGCAATTTAGAACATGGCAATATGAATGTATAAAGGTACCAAAAGAGTTCCAAAGAATAAGGCTATTGGTTGAGAAAATCTATTTGAGAGGGAAATTCTCATTCAATAAGCCCAATGTATATTATGTGCACAGTGTTATCGGTCGAGTTCTGTGCATTGACAACTCGACCGATGATAGCTGTTGGCAATACCCATTGATGCCTATCGGTCGAGTTTCAAGCAGGGCAAACTCGACCGATAGAGCAACTGTGAAAGAGTACATATATTTCATAAAAACATATTTAAGGCATGTTAAATATACAAACCATATCCAAAAATGTCTTTATGCAAGTAAGTAATTAATGCACTATAGAAGCATTAGAAATGGTTTTTGAGCAAGAGTGTGAAGAGAAACACAAAATACCACTTTTGACTCAAAAACCATATGTATAGTGCACACTAACTTGACAAAAATAAGTTAGAAATGGTTATAAGAAATAAAACATTTACCTTTGTTCTTACCATTCTTTTTTCCACTTATTGTCACTTCATACACATCTCACCTTTCTTCTTTCATGTGGATTGAGAAGTTAATTTGCAATTCAATGGCTCAAGTCAATCCATTTGCAAGTACCTACAAGAAGAAAGATGAAATGGTCCCCAATCATATTTTTGGGTCCGGGGGGGTTAGCTTAGAACCCAAGTCCTATTGCGCTTGGGTGCTTTCCTAAAAGGACAACAAGTAGAATAATGACTAATTTCATTGTAATAGTTGCATGTGCCCATAGTCTTGGAACTAGAGGATTCTCCATGGAATATTGGTGGTCCTTTATCTTTGTTGTTCCCTTGACTACCATCATATTCTAAACCATGTCTACCAATTTTTTTAGTAGTATGGTGTAGGATATCATTAAGGCACTTCTTACCAACTAAGAATCTTTGCAAAGAAGATCTCAAACTATCATTATCATGCATAAGAGAGGTAATAGTATAAGAAAATTGATTAATATTATCTCTAGCATGCAAAAGATCATTTTCTAAGCAACGAGCTTTAGTTAAATAAGAGTCTCTATCAATATGAAGAGCAGCAACATCATTTTCTCTACTAGTAGAACTAGAACAAGATTCATGCACATTGATTTCAGCAAGCAATGAGGCATTTTCTGTTTCTAATTCTTGCAAAACAAAATCTTTGTCCTTGTTTTCAGATTTAAGAACATCAATATCATGCATGAAAGAATCAACAATTAAAGTATGTTCTTCATTAGAACTAAACATGAGAGGTTGAGCTTCTAGAAATATAACCTTATCAAGAAAACTAGCATTTTCAAGTTTAAGAGAGTCTACTTGGATAAGACAAGCATTTTTATCATCAAGCAAGCAAGAATTAGCATGTTCAAGATCATTTAATTCTACATACAAATCATCAACAATTCTAGCAAACTTTTTCTTTTTCCTTTTAGAAGACTTAAGAGAGGCACAAATATCATGAATAATAGCAATCAAATATTCTTTATCTAAAGAGTTTAGATTTACCTCATTTGAGTCCTTACTTGTTGATGCCATAAGAGCAAAATGGCATTCTCCTTCATCACTAGTGCTTGAGATTGATCCTTCACTTGAATCTTCACTTGATCTTGAGTTGGAGGAGCCACTTGAGCTTGAGTGTCATTTCTCCTTCTTCTTGTGAAGATGAGTCTTTTTGCCTTGTAGGCAATCTTCCTTGTAGTCACCCTTCTTTCCACATTTGAAGCACCAGATGGAGGAGGACTTGCCTTTGTAGAATCTACCCTTGGAGTACATGGCATCTTCTTCAACTTGAGAGGATGGAGAAGCTTGATCAACAATAGCCTTGATTTGAGCTTTGATTTCAGCCTTCTTCATTCTCTTGAGTTCTTTCTCTTCTTTTATTTCTACTTCCTCCCTCTTGTCAAGTGTGGCTTCATGTGATTGTAGATTTCCAATGAGCTCTTCAATAGGAATATCCTTAAGGGACATTGCTTCTTCAATGGAAGTCACCTTGGCTTCCCACCTCTTGGGAAGAATTCTAAGGATCTTTGAGTTGATCTCTTCACTAGACATAGGATGTCCTAGAACAGCAAGACCATTCACAATGGTGTTAAGCCTTGAGTACATGTTGGCTATCCTCTCCTCCTTTCCCATCTTGAAGTTCTCAAGCAGCCTTTTGAGCATTTAGACTTTGCTTTCCTTCACTTGATTTGTCCCTTCATAAGTGATGCATAACTTTCTCCATACCTCATAGGTTGTTTCACATGAACAAATCCGGTTGAACTCGGTGGGGTCATGGAGGCATAGAGGATTTGCATGGCTCTAGCATTCAAGGTTGCTTTCTTCAAGGTAGCTTCATCCCATTCTTTAATCTTTGTCTTTGGTAGCATGTATGGTTTGTTCACCATTTGCCACATCTCAAGACTTGATCCTTGGATGTAGAATTGAAGCCTTCTTCTCCAATAGAGAAAATTGCTCCCATCAAAGATTGGAAGACTGATCAAGTATCTCCCTCCTTGGTAGTCACCCATCGTCTCCTACTTGTAGAAGTATGTTTGGAGAAGACCCGCTCTGATACCAATTGTTGGATCCTAGATGGGTGATTAGATGCTCTAGAGGGGGGTGAATAGAGCTGAATGCACTTAAACAAAATTCATTAGACCTTCAAGATATATGATAAGATAAGGTTGCTAAATAGGTAATTTGAGTACAACTAAATCATGCATAGCAAGGATGAGAGAGATTGAGCAAATACAAGTAGACAAGCTATTTAGAGTGGTTCCACACTTCAAACTAGAAGTATGTCAGTCCACTTACTTAGAGAGGTCAACCTCTAGGATTTCCTAACCATTGCATTCTTATATTCATTCATAAGACTTACAATACATGACCAAACAAAGGACTTACCTATCCAATACAAAGAGTCTTCAACCTTACCAAGGACTTACCCACTTTGCAAGGAGTCTTCCACCTTCTTCCAAGGACTTACCTACTCTTGTACAAGTCTTCAGCCTTGTAGGAATTACCCACACTTCTTGGATCTTCCGCCTGTGACTTCACCTTCACTCGGAGAAGCTTCCACCAAGGACTTACCCACTTGAGCAAGGAGTCTTCTGCCTTCACCAAGGGCTTACCCACTCTTGCTCCAAGTCTTCAACCTTAATCTTCACTAAGGGACGCCTTCCCTTGTTCTTCTTCACCTCTCTTAGCTAAGAGAGAGAACCTTCATCTTCATGATTGAAAAGAGAGATGGGGAGGTTGTGGAAGTGAGAGCCTCATAAGATATACATGTAGGACTAGCTCTCTTACAAATCTCCTACTCACTCTAATGGACGTAGCAAGTGATTAAGCTTAGACAGAGAGAGGAGGTTGTAGGAAGCACTCAACTATAGAATAGGAACCTCACATAGAGTTTTGCAATGAATGCTCAACCTTAGAATGAAGCCCAAGGGGTCCTATTTATAGATGGGGATGCCTCTTAGCCTTTGGAAACACTTGATAATGAAAACTAGACATTTTGTGGCTTTCAACATATGTATTTTCACTCGTTGCAACTCCACAACGACTAGAAGCACTTTTCTACACTTTTCTGTACAGTACAATCGGTCGATTTTCTATAAGGGTAACTCGACCGATAGAGTAAAAGACAAAGCCGATATTCAGACCATCGGTCGAGTTTGTCCTGGGGAAACTCGACCGACCAATGAAAATCAAATTGGTCTGGTACTCCATCGGTCGAGTTATGTGTAGTGTAAACTCGACCGATCAAAAGTCATTTTCAAGATCCAATCAGGATCGGACAAGTTTGCACCTCATAGAACTCGACCGATGAACAGGCTGATGTGAATTTTGGAAAATGTCTTTTGATTGCTTAAACATTTGATCTAAGTGCTCCTGATTTTTTTCTAAGCTTAATTACAAGTCATACAATCATTACAAGTGATTTACAACATGATTCTAATGGATTTACATCATATTATAAAAGTGTGCACTTGTAATGACTTTGACTTGTCTTTTCTCCAATTTGAGATTAAGTTAGGGAATTTGGAGTGTGTCTATACCTAATCTGAAATCACTCAAGTAGAGACATTAGACACCAATATGTGGAATGGTTAGTCACCCTCAAAACACGGGTTTAGTCAATTTAGACGTGAGTCAACATTGACCTAATTGACCTTGAGTCAACAATCTCCCCCTTTTTGAAGATGAAAAATCATTCCATAAATGTATTGAAAGCTTTTAAGTAAAATCCTACCTTCAGAGAAACCTAGGGGTTTCAATAGGATTGAGTTCATATGCTCCCCCTCAATTGATACACATGGAGTTCTCATACTCCCCCTCAATTGATGTTATTTCTCCTGCATGGTTAGCTTTCATAACATTTATAGAATACTATTTCTTCTACTCATATATGTTCTACAGATATATGTCTTCTCCCATTTACCTTCTCCCCTTTACATGGACACACTTCTCCTGTTCATGTAAGACATGCCTTCTTCTTCTTTTAAAAGAAGACATACCTTTCTCCCCCTTTGTCATTTCAAAAAGTGGGGTTATGAAGAAAATAAGAAACATCCCTTGTTAAAGAGAAAGGAGATAACACAAATATATATAAGGAGAGTAGAAGAGAATAGATAGGGGCTTGTCCAAGCATAGAAAGAAAAGCAAGTTAAAGCATATACTTGAACAACCCAAAAAGTAAGATAAAGTGCTGCAAAAAAATAATAAATCACAATTTTGACCCTCAAGATGACAGAATTTTCCCAAAAAGTATCAGGGCTCATGGCAATGTCGTGAGCCTTGCTTAGAAGGTCATTTTTGCATGAAAAACACTAGTCTTGCACCAAAAACTGAAACTAGAGCAAAATCTGCATAAAATCCAAAAATACTCCAATTTCTACATATAATGTAGATCTATGTACCCTGCATCACAATGTTATGCGAGCAACTCAAGATAGTAGATATGCAATTCTAGGAACAAGCTTGAGCATGTATGAGACAAGATGCAAGCATAGCATATATATGAGCAAAGATGCCAATTATAAACAAGGTTAGAACTACATGTACATGAACTACTAATAGATGTTATCACAAGTTAGGACTACTAGTAGGATCTAGATCATAGCAAGAGATACTAAAAGATACACAAGATAAAGCAAGCTATGAGTAGATGTAGAGATATATCCAAACAAAGAGATATGCAATTTTAGAAGCATGAAAGTATATAGCTCACATACAAATATGCATCCTTACCATAAGATGATTACCACTAAGAACCTTAAGGTTGTATCAACACAAGTTATACACCTAGATAGATGTAGCAAGTTAGAGTACAACGGAAGCAATTTTAGACACAAACAAGAGATCCAAAGAGATCATCATCAAAGCCTGCAAAACAACTCAAAGCAAGTAATTGCAAGATATAGATATGCCAATTTAGAGCAATTAGAGAGATAGAGTTGTAAGCAAGATAGGCAATTTAGAAAATGGCAATATGCATGTATAAAGGTACTAAAGGAGTGTCAAAGAATAAGGCTATTGGTTGAGAAAATCTAGTTGAGAGGGAAATTCTCATTCAATAAGCCAAATGTATATTCTATGCACAGTGTTATCGGTCGAGTTATGTGCATTGACAACTCGACTGCTGACAGTAGGGGTGAGCATCGGTCCAAACCCGGACCGGACCGGACCGGACCGGACCGGACCGAAGACCGAAAAATGTAAAAACTTGGACCGAAGACCGGACCGTTTCTTACTTGGACCGGACCGACCCGGACCGTTTCGCGTTTGGACCGGACCGAGACCGGACCGGTCAGACCGAAAGTGCAGAACATTTTTGCTGTTTGAAATTTCAGCTGTAACATTGTACAAAGGTTCTGTATTATGAATATTTTCACTCAACGATGACTATTTTCATTGTACAAAAGAACAACATGATAACATATTGTTTTAGGCTATCTCAGATTTAAAATGCAGCTGGTGGACAGATTTAAAACCAACTTTTTTTTGTTCAACATGACAATATTTTTTGTCCAAGTATTTTTTAACAGCCCACAGCCTGACAGCTGTTGGCAATACCCATTAGTGCCTATCGGTCGAGTTTCAAGCAAGGCAAACTCGACCGACAGAGCAGTTGTCAAAGAGCACATATATTTCATAAAAACATATTTAAGGCATGCTAAATATACAAACCATATCCAAAAATGTCTAAGCAAGTTAGTAATGCACTATAGAAGCATTAGAAATGGTTTTTGAGTAAGAGTGCGAAGAGAAATACAAAATACCACTTTTGACTCAAAAACCATATGTATAGTGCACACTAACTTGACAAAAACAAGTTAGAAATGGTTATAAGCAATAAAACATTTACCTTTGTTCTTACCATTCCTTTTTCCACTTGTTGTCACTTCATACACATCTCACCTTTCTTCTTTCATGTGGATTGAGAAGTCAATTTGCAATTCAATGGCTCAAGTCAATCCATTTGCAAGTACCTATAAGAAGAAAGATGAAATGGTCCCCAATCATATTTTTGGGTCTGGAGGGGTTAGCTTAGCAACCCAAGTCCTATTGCTCTTGGGTGCTTTCCTAAAAGGACAATAAGTAGAATAATGATCAGTTTCATTGCAATAGTTGCATGTGCCCATAGTCTTGGAACTAGAGGATTCTCCATGGAATATTGGAGGTCCTTTATCTTTGTTGTTCCCTTGACTACTATCATATCCTAAACCATGTCTACCCATTTGTTTAGTAGTATGGTGTAGGATATCATTAAGGATTTTCTTACCAACTAAGAATCTTTGCAAAAAAGATCTCAAACTATCATTATCATGCATAAGAGAGGTAATAGTAGAAGACAATTGATTTAGTATTATCTCTAGCATGCAAAAGATCATTTTCTAATCAATGAGCTTTAGTTAAATAAGAATCTCTATCAATATGAAGAGCATCAACATCATTTTCTTTATTATTAGAACTAGAACAAGATTCATGCACATTGATTTTAGCAAGCAAGGAGGCATTTTCTGTTTCTAATTCTTGCAAATAAATCTTTGTCTTTGTTTTCATATTTAAGAACATCAATACCATGCATGAGAGAATCAACAATTAAAGTATGCTCTTCATTAGAACTAGACATGAGAGGTTTAGCTTCTAGAAATCTAACCTTATCAAGCAAACTAGCATTTTCAAGTTTAAGAGAGTCTACTTGGATAAGACAAGCATTTTTATCATCAAGCAAGCAAGAATTAGCATGTTCAAGATCATTTAATTCTACATACAAATCATCAACAATTCTAGCAAGCTTTTTCTTTTTCCTTTTAAAAGACTTAAGAGAGGCACAAGTATCATGAATAATAGCAATCAAAGATTCTTTATCTAAAAAGTTTAGATTTACCTCACTTGAGTCCTTACTTTTTGATGCCATAAGTGCAAAATGGCATTCTCCTTCATCACTAGAGCTTGAGCTTGATCCTTCACTTGAATCTTCACTTGAGCTTGAGTTGGAGGATCCACTTGAGCTTGAGTGTCATTTCTCCTTCTTCTTGTGAAGATGGGTCTTTTTGCCTTGTGGGTAATCTTCCTTGTAGTGACCCTTCTTTACACATGTGAAGCACCGGATGGAGGAGGACTTGCCTTTGTAGAATCTACCCTTAGAGTACATGGCATCTTCTTCAACTTGAGAGGATGGAGAAGCTTGACCTACAATAGCCTTGATTTGAGCTTTGATTTCAGCCTTCTTCATTCTCTTTATTTCTTTCTCTTCTTGTCTTTCTACTTCCTCCCTCTTGTCAAGTGTGGATTCATGTGCTTGTATATTTCCAATGAGCTCTAAATAGGAATATCCTTAAGGGACCTTGCTTCTTCAACTGAAGTCACCTTGGGTTCTCACCTCTTGGGAAGAGTTCTAAGGATCTTTGAGTTAATCTCTCTACTAGACATAGGATGTCCTAGAACAACAAGACCATTCACAATGATGTTGAGCCTTGAGTACATGTTGCCTATCCTCTCCTCCTTTCCCATCTTGAAGTTCTCAATCAGCCCTTTGAGCATGTAGACTTTGTTTTCCTTCACTATATTTGTCCCTTCATAAGTGATGCATAGCTTTATCCATACCTCATAGGCTGTTTCAATGAAGAAATCTAGTTGAACTCAGTGGGGGTCATGGAGGCATAGAGGATGTGCATGGCTCTAGCATTCAAGGTTTCTTTCTTCAAGGTAGCTTCATCCCATTCTTCAATCTTTATCTTTTGTAGTATGTATGGGTTGTTCACCATTTGACATATCTCAAGACTTGATCCTTGGATGTAGAATTGAAGCATTCTTCTTCAATAGAGGAAATTGTTCCCATCAAAGATTGGAAGGTTGATCAAGTATCTCCCTCCTTAGTAGTCACCCATCTTCTCCTACTTGTATAAGTATGCTTGGAGAAGACCCGTTCTGGTACCAATTGTTGGATCCTAGACGGGTGATTAGATGCTCTAGAGGGGGGTGAATAGAGTTGAATGCACTTAAACAAAATTCATTACACCTTCAAGATATATGATAAGATAAGTTTTCTAAATAGGTAATTTGAGTACAACTAAAGCATGCATAGTAAGGATGAGAGAGATTGAACAAACACAAGTAGACAAGCTATTTAGAGTCTTTTCACACTTCAAACTAGAAGTATGTCAGTCCACTTACCTAGAGAGGTCAACCTCTAGGATTTCCTAACCATTGCATTCTCATATTCATTCATAAGACTTACAATACATGACCAAACAAAGGACTTACCCATCCAATACAAAGAGTCTTCAACCTTACCAAGGACTTACCCACTTTGCAAGGAGTCTTTCCCCTTCTTCCAAGGACTTACCTACTCTTACACAAGTCTTCAGCCTTGTAGGAATTACCCACTTTTCTTGGATCTTCCACCTTTAACTTCACCTTCACTCGGAGAAGCTTCCACCAAGGACTTACCCACTTGATCAAGGAGTCTTCGGCCTTCACCAAGGGCTTACCCACTCTTACTCTAAGTCTTCAGCCTTGATCTTCACCAAGGGATGTCTTCCCTTGTTCTTATTCACCTCTCTTAGCTAAGAGAGAGAACCTTCATCTTCATGATTGAAAAGAGAGATGGGGAGGTGATGGAAGTGAGAGCCTTACAAGATATACATGCAAGACTAGCTCTCTTACAAATCTCCTACTCACTCTAATGGATGTAGCAAGTGATTAAACTTAGAGAGAGAGAGGAGGTTGTAGGAAGCACTCAACTATAGAATAGGAACCTCATATAGAGTTTTGCAATGAATGCTCAACCTTGGAATGAAGCCCAAGGGGTCCTATTTATAGTTGGGGGTGCCTCTTAGCCTTTGGAAATACTTGAGAATGAAAACTAGCCATTTTTTGGCTTGTAACTGATATATTTTCACTTGTTGCAACTCCACAACGGCTAGAAGCACTTTTTTGTACTTTTATGTATAGTGCAATTGGTCAAGTTCAGATTAGAATGCAACTTGGGTCTACGTTCAGATCAATAGGACTTGGGTTGCTAAGTAGAATAATGACCAATTTCAGTCAAGTTCAGATCAGAAGATGACAGAAGAAGTGTAGAAGAGAGTTCAGATCAGAATGCAACTTGATTTACAATTCAGTGCACCGGGTCGTTCTTTTTATCGTACTCTGCTCAAATAATGACTTGATGAGGATCTAGTGGAGATTCCATGCTATTGTTCCACTGGTCAATTAGGAAGCACAACTTGTTTGATCCCTATCAGTTTGACAAACACTTTCCATTTTTGCAGAAGGATCATGATGTTAGGATTCATAAGCTTCACAAGATGATTTCAATCAATAGGCTACTTTCAAAAAATGGTCCTTTTAAGGATTTGCTTCAAATAAGGAGGGTGTAATGATTCAAAATGCAAAGAAAGAGAAACTAGCTGACTAGGTAATGACTTTTATTGAAACAAAAAGCGTCAAAACTTCTTCAAGTTTCTATACAACTTCTTTAAAAACTTAAAAAAAATGAAAACTTTGATAAAAAAAATGCAACGATGAAATATTAAGTCTAAAACATATAGGAGCGAGTGGAAAGTAAAGTACATACCACCCACCCTCCACCCTGAACTGGTTGGTCTACCATATGTGGTTGCGTTCCAATCAGCGTGCGTCCTCCATCTAAAAATCTCAAAAATGAAGACTAGTCAGAACTTAAGATAGCATCATGCGATGTGATATCTATTCAATGCAAAATTTTCTAAAAAGTAAAAACAAAATTAAGGTAATTTTCTAATTTAAAATTAAAAGTAAGAACAAAATTATTGATCGGGTTACCTCCCAACATCGCCTTTGTTTTACGCCGATGGCTCGACGTGAATCTTTCAATTTTCTGGTGGATACGTCAGATTGGTAAGATCCAGCATTGCTTCGATGCCCATGTCAGCTGAGTTGAAATATCTCTTTAAGTGTTGGCCATTAGCCACAAATTCTCCTGACTGTTCACTCCATGAAACGAAGGCACCATGTGGGTACATGCTCTTGACAATGTAAGGTCCAGACCAGCGAGAATGGAGTTTCCCTGAGAATAACCTCAGTCTTGAGTTGAACAGAAGAACTTGGTCTCCCACTTGTATGACCTTTCTTTTCATATGACCATCATGCCAAAGCTTCGTTCGTTCTTTGTAGATTCATGCATTCTCATAAGTTGTCATCTGGAGTTCTTCCAACTCTTAAAGTTGCAGAATCCTGGCTTCACCAGCTTTCTTCATGTCAAAATTTAGTTGTTTGATTGCCCACCATGCTTTGTGTTTGAGTTCTACAGGCAGGTGGCATGACTTTCCATAGATCAATCGAAATGGTGTGGTTCCAAGAGGAGTCTTAAAAGTAGTTCGGTAGGCCCACAAGGCGTCATTCGTTTTCACTGACCAATCTTTTCAGTTGCGGCCTACTGTCTTTTCCAAGATAGCCTTGAGTTGACGGTTAGAAACCTCTACATGTCCACTTGTTTGGGGATAGTAGGGGGAGGCCACATTGTGTGTTACACCATATTTCCTCAACAATGCTTCAAAGCTTCTTTCTAGAAAATGAGAACCTCTGTCGGATATCACGGTTCGTGGGACTGCTAAATGGGGAAAAATAATATCCTTGAACATTTTGATGATAGGTTTGGAATCACTAGTGACGGTCGGTATGGCCTCTACCCATTTTGAGATGTAATCCATTGCGACTAGGATGTAGGAAAATCCATGTGAGGATGGGAATAGACTCATGTAGTCCACACCCCAAACATCAAAAATCTTGACTTCTTGCCACAACTTAAGTGGCATCTCATCTCTTTTCATAATGTTACCTATTCTCTGACATTTGTCACATGCTAGAACAAAGTTGTAGGAATCCTTGGATATGGTTGGCTAAAAGAAACCACATTGCAAAACTTTCAAAGCAGTTTTCTTAGAACTCATATGGCCTCCAACTGGGCCTGAGTGACATTGCTCTAAAATAGGTTGGCTTCTTCCTCAGCAATACAACGTCTGTAGAGACCATTAGCACAAAGCTTGAATAGGTATGACTTATCCCAATGATACTGCTTCACATCATGCATGAATTTCTTCAGTGCATTCAGGGTAGATGACACCAGCAGCAAGGTAATTCACATAATCTGAGTACCAAGGGGTAGTTACTGAAACTTTCATGAGTTGGTCGTCCAGAAGAGAATCGTTAATCGGGATCTTCTCGATTTCCAGAGTGTGGATGCGACTGAGGTGGTCTGCCACAACATTCTCTGTACCTTTCTTATATCTTATCTCCAGGTCAAATTCTTGTAAGAGGAGAATCCATCTTATTAACCTAGGCTTTGCATCTTTCTTCGCTAGGAGGTAACGGATAGCGACATGATCTATGTAGACAATGACTTTAGAACCAATGAGGTAGGATCTGAACTTATCAAAAGCATACACGACTGCAAGGAGTTCCTTCTCCGTAGTTGCATAGTTCCTCTGAGCTTCGTCGAGGGTCTTCGATGCATAGTAGATCACATAGTGTTTCTTTTCTATAGATTGGCCTAAAACAGAACCCACAACGTAATTACTGGCATCACACATAATTTCAAATGGGTGATCCCAATCTTGAGCTCTAATGATGGGTATTATTGTAATAGCATGCTTCAGGTTGTTGAAACTCTTGACACATTCTTAGTCAAAATGGAAATCAACGTCCTTTAGCAACAAATTCGTCATCGACTTGGTTATCTTGGAGAAATCCTTTATAAATCGTCTGTAAAAGCCTGCATGACCAAGGAATATGCGAACCTCTCTTACATTTGTTGGGATAGTGAGTTTTGAAATCATGTCAATTTTTGCTCTGTCTACTTCGATACCTCGGCTGCTGACTCTATGACCAAGGACAATGTCTTCCTTTGCTATAAAGTGATACTTCTCCCAGTTCAACACAAGATGTGCTTCTTCACACCGTTTAAGGACAAAGGAGAGGTGCTTCAGGCACGAGTCATGTGAATCTCCATATATGGAAAAATCATCCATAAAAACTTCCATGATAGTTTTAGTGAGACCAGCGACACTAGAAAGTTGCAGGCGCATTGCAGAGGCCGAACGACATCCTTCTAAAGGCATATGTTCCAAACGGGCAAGTAAAATTTGTTTTCTCTTGGTCATCTGGATGTATAGTAATTTGATAGAATCCAGAGTAACCATCGAGATAGCAGAAATATTCTTGGTGAGTCAAACGCTCTAAGACTTGATCAAGAAAAGGCATCGGGAAATGATCCTTACATGTCGCCTTGTTCAACTTCATGTAATCGATGCACATCCTCCACCCAGTGACTGTTCGAGTGGGTATGAGTTCATTATCTTCATTCTATATCATAGTAGTTCCACCCTTCTTTGGGGACAACATGCACAAGACTCACCCATGGTGAATCGGAGGTCGGATAGATAATACCTGTTGTGAGAAACTTAATAACTTCAAGACGGACAACTTCTTTCATATTCAGATTAAGCTTCCTTTGGTGTTCAACAGTCAGCTTATGGTCCTCCCCCATGGGGATTTTGTGCATGCACAGTGCTTGACTGACCCCAGTGAGATCACTCATCTTGTAGCCGATGGCTTTTCTTCTTTCCTTTAATTCCTTCAGGAGTTTATCTTCTTGTTCTGCTGTTAGATCTGAATTTATGATAACTGGGCAGACCTTAAGGTCATCTAGAAACACATACTTCAGTCCCTCGAGTAGGGGTTTCATTTCAAGAGCTTTTGGTTTCTCACACGGTTCTTTAGTAACATTCACGGCCTTGAGTTCCTCAAATTTGGCTTCAGGATCTTCTTCAGCAGTGTCAAGGTGGAGAACATAATTTTTCACTTGTTTTTCAATTGAACTATCTGTATTTGGATTATTTAGAGCCACTCCTAAAGGATCTTCTTGTTCATAATCCTCTTGCGTGAGGAGTGATATCTTCTCTATGCAATCAATCAAATAGACTTCTTCTTACATACTTGGTCTTCGCATACTTTCAAAAACTTTGTACTCGATAGTTTCTTTACCTAGTCGAAGGAGTAAGGTTCCTGCTTCAACATCAATCATAGCTCTTGTAGTGGCAAGGAACGGGCGGCCAAAGATGATAGGGTATCTGGCATCTTCTTTTATGTCCATGAGGATGAAGTCACACAGAACATAGGAGTCTTTGCCTACCTTGATAGGGACATCTTCAATGGTTCCCAAGGGAAGCGTCATAGAGTTATTTACAAGATGTATGGTCATGCTGGTCGGGAGAAGCTCAACAAATCCTAGCCTTTTGTAAAGGCTAAGTGGCAAGATGGAGATACTAGCATCAAGATTGGCCAATCCCTTCTTACAGGAGGAATCACTTATATGGCAAGAAATCCCAAAAGATCATGGATCTTTCTGCTTCTTTGACATCTTGCTCTGAAGAATGTCAGAAGTAATTGTTTCTAACTTGACTATCTCATATTCTTCAGTTATATATTTTCTTGTCAGGAGTGACTTCAAATATTTCGTCTAGGCTGGTATCTCAGCCAGCACATCTAGGAAGGGTATATCAACATGAATCTTCTTCATAGCTTCCTTGAACTTGTTGAAATGAGTATCAAGCTTGGTCTGCTTCAAACGAGCAGGAAAAGGGGGACGAGGCTTGTACACTGGCAAAATTGTCTCTGGTGTTTCTGTTTCTATAACAGTAGGTATTTATGAACTTTCCTTGTCTGTCTTATCAGTAGTTACTGCCCCCTTTGGTTGAGACTTAGGTGTTGTAGAGTCTTGGTCAATCACAAAGTCATCCTCATCTAAAATATCCACAGGTGTCTTGACATGAGGATTGGAATAGTCTTTCCCAGATCTGGTGGTGACAGACTTCAGTTGCTCAGGGTGCTTAGGATTGTTCTCTAGTTGGCCAGCAAAGGCTCCAGCAAGTGGCTTCATGCTAGATGCAAGTTGAGCTAGTTGAGATTCAATAGCCTTCTGATGGTCTTGCTGGTTAGCTATCATAATCTGTTGTGACTGCAACATCTTCTCTATGGCTGTCAGCTTGTCATAAGGAGAGATGGGGCTGGCTTGTTGCCTTGTTGTTGTTTATAGGGGACTTGGTTGGGATTCTAGAACTGAGAATTGTTCTGATAATTGTTGTAATTTCGATTCTGAAAGTTACCTCTAAAGTTTCCTTGATTTCTGAAGTTTTGTTGTTGGTTGTATTGGAATCCCGACGGAACTCATTGTTGGTTGTTTGAACCAAGTTGCTGGGAATTTTCCGCTCCTGAAGGATGTCCATATTGAAAACTAGGATGGTTCCTGTTTTGATTTAGATTGTAATATCCTTGACCAGGGATGGTGTTGACAACATTAAGATTTTCCATTTGCCCATTATCTCCTTGGCCACAAACGTTGCTCAGAACAACATCATAGAGAACATTGCAGGCTAGCATAGAATGATCAGTGCCCTTGCATGCTTCACAGAATAATGAAGCTGACCTAACTTGTTCTTGTTGTTGGAGGGGTGAGTGTCTTCTTTCATAAGGTGTAAGAGATGATTCAAGGTGATCTTGCTTGGCAATAAGAAGCTTGAGGGATTCAGCGATAGACTTGTACTCAAGAATAGTTTCAGCCATAGCTACCTTTAACACTCCTTTGCCCACAGATCTTCCCCAATTGGCTTGATTTTCAGCTCCAAGGGAGACAACCTTCCATGTGTTATCATAACTCTGATGCATGAAGTTTCCTAGATGAGGAGTCTAAGAACTTCTTGATATCGTCATCCACACCCCTATAGAAGATTTCAATGAGTTGATTCTTAGGAATGCCATGGTGTGGACACTTGCGTAGAAGCTCTTCGTATCTTTCCCATGCTTCAGCAAGAGATTCTCCAGGGACCTTAGTAAACTGTGTTATTCGACCCCTGATTTCATAGGTGAGAGAAGGAGGATAGAACTTTTCCAAAAAAACATTTTGAAGTTGTTCCCAAGTGGTGATGGGTTCACATTGCAAGGAGTTGTACCAACTCATAGCTCTATCGGTAAGAGAATATTTGAAGAGATGGAGTCTGATGGCATCGTCTGAGACTCCATTTTGCTTTGTCATAGCACATAGATCAATAAACCTCAGAAGGTGTTCTTGACTATCTTCTCCTTGCTTACCATAGAATGGGCTGTTTTGAAGCAAGGTGGTCCAATTTCCCAGATAACGAAGTTGGGAGCGTTGATGGGAGGAGGTTGCACTGGGTGATGAACGTCAACAGATTTAGGGATTGAGAATTCTCTAAGATCTTTTTGCAACTCAGCTTTTTGAGCTGCCGCTTGAGCTGCTTGGATTTCTTCTTGAACTGCAGCTCGGGCTTCTTGCATGAGCCTTTCTCTTTGTGCATTAAGGGCTTGAGCTACCCTTCGGGCAATTTCCTCTTCTTGAGCCATCCTTGCTTGGTTCTCTCTACTTTGACGATGAAATATTCGTTCGATCTCAGGGTCATAGCTAGCAGCAAGGCCGGAACTATTCGAGTGGTGCATGTACTAGTCTTTAAGAGTATCTGGGATGGAAAGATCTTTTAGAGGTAAGGTTGATGGAGTAGAACCAAATTCAAGAGAATGATCAATAGTATCAAAAAGAAAAAACAAAACCCTAGATTAGCCTCAAAAGAACTAGATTTAACTAGATGATTCCATTATCCCCGACAACGGCGACAGAATTTGGCGTGGTTTATTATCGCACTAACAAATTCACTCAGGGTTGAAATCCCAGAGTTTTTAATCAAAACCTTATGCAATAATACCACCCGCAAGTAGACACGTCTTATCATAGTATAGTTAAGGATCGAATCCCAGAGGACAACATTTTTAAGAATCTTATACTAGTCGAATCTAGTTGAATTAAGACTAATATTTAGAACAAAGGTTGGTTTGAGGTTAATTAGACTAATAGAAAGAAAGTAAAGAGTGAATTAAAGTTGGATCTAGATTAATGATGGGGATCACTGGGGTGGTCCTGGGTTTTACCACCGCTACACATGCAGACATATCCAATCACAAACATCCAAACTAGCTATAACTATCCAAATAGAGCTATTGGGAACCCTCCATTAGGATGTTTAGGTTCGCATAAGAATCACTTTAGGCATAAGATTTCTCGTTGCTGCCCGGATCATGCACTTACGGATCCGAAGATACAAATATCCAACTGAAGATGCGGGCCCCCTATACAGGCGTTAGGGACACAAAAGCATCACTGTGGGCTAGATGGCTCGTCCCCTCACGGATCATACGCTTACAACCTTAGGGAATCCCATTCGATTTCTCGTCAGGGAGTCAACCGTGTTAATCGGCATTCAAATCCTACATATTGAAGTTCTGGAAACATAGGAACGAACAAGATAAATGCAAGCAGGTGATCAATCCACAAGCACACATCGATGATTAACAACGAAATGAAAAGTTACATACAAGCCATGGAAAGTTTAATAAAAGGAAATATAAGCATGGGCAGCGGGGCTAGTCCCCGCACCCTAGTGAAAGGAAACTACTCGCTCATGATGTGAGGAACAAAAAGAACAAGAGAGAGGGAAGGTTACACCATGAGCATGATGCATAAGATGGTCACAGCTCGGTGAAGATACGGTCTTATACGCCACGTCGGAGTAGATCTGGACGAGGAGCGAGGGATGCCGCAATAGACGGGGCAGGCCTTCTCTCTCCACCTTCCTTCTCTTCTCGTCGTTCTTGCTCACAACTGGAGGAGCAGTCTTTGGATGTGTATGTGGTGTGGATGCACGTAGCCTGGTGGTGTAGAGGAGTGATGGATCGGGGTCCCTCTCCAGGGGTTGAGCATGTATTCAGGCAGCCTGGCAGCGTGTCGGATACCCCCAATGCCTTTGGGAGGCAGGTCTGCATATGTATTTATAGAGTTGGTGGGTGTCTGGACTCTTCGGTCTTGAACAGTCTTGTTGTCTTCACGGTATTTGGGATTGGTTTGCTTTACATAGTTTGGAAATCATTTACTCCTTCACGGTTTGGGAAACTGAGAGGGTTCTCACAGTCCTGTGTCGTCACGATCTGCAAATTGATGGTTGCCCTCACGTTCTTTAGAAATCGCAAGGGTTCTCGCGGTCTTGGAAAATGTTCGCAACCACTCGGTCTTGAAATCATTTACCCTATTCACGGTCCTTGGGGATTGATGCCCTCCTCACACGATCTCACAGACCAATCCCGCCTTCCATGCGGTCTTGAAACTGACGGCGCGGAGGTTGACAGGGGAGGAGCGTGTCGTGATTTGAGGTGCTGCCATGGTGGCATTGTTGTCATGGGTGGTGAAGGTTGTCGGAGGTGGCGACGGCAAGTCCCAATCTGGGGCTTGTATATTGGGAGTAGTGGTTAAGGCATCCTTGAGGGTATTGAACACCTTCTGGCACTCTTCATCAAAGAGAAACAGAGTGTATTTTATCAACAATTTGGATAAGGGCTTTGCGATATTTGAAAAATCATTAATAAAGCAACGGTAATACCCTGCATGTCCCAGAAAACTATGGACAGAAGATATTGAAGAGGGGGTGGAAGTTTAGAGATGGCCTCTATCTTACTTTTAACTACCTGTATACCGGCTTTGGACACCTTGTGTCCCAAGACTATTTCTTCGCATACCATAAAGTGACACTTCTCCTAGTTGAGGGCTAACTTCTTTTCTTCACATCTTTTGAGGACCAGTGATAGATTCTTTAAACAATCTTCAAAAGATGACCCATACACATAGAATTCATCCATGAAGACTTCCATGACCTCTTCTATTAGATCTGAAAATAAGGCTGACATGCACCTCTGAAAGGTGGTAGGGGTGTTGCACAGACCGAATGGCATGCGTCAAAAAGCATATGTTCCGTACAAGCAAGTGAATGTGGTCTTTTGCCGATCTTTTGGATGAATGGGGATTGATAAAATCCAGAATACCCATCTAAATAATAGAAATGAGAATGATGTGCCAACCTCTCCAGAACTTGATCGATGAAAGGAAGGGGGAAATGGTCTTTGCATGTTGTTGCATTCAATAGTTTGTAGTCTATGTACATGCACCAACCAGTAATTATACAAGTGGCTAATTCCTTTCCTTCACTATCCTTTACTACTTTCATCCCACCTTTCTTGGGAACCACATAAACTGGACTTACCCAGTTGCTATCACTAATAGCATAGATAATACATGTGTCCATAAGTTTGATGACTTTCTTGTGTACGACCTCCCTCATTTTGATTCAACTTTCTTTGACCTTGGACTCGTGGTGTTGCATCATTGTCGAGGTTGATTCTATGCATGCACACCATTAGGATGAGACCTTCAATAACATCTATAGAGTATCTGAGAGCCTTCTTCCAGTGTTTCAATTTAGATAAAAGTTGCTCTTATTGATTGGAGGGAAGTTGTGGATTAATTATTACTGGATTTTACTTTTCTTCGTCAAGAAATTCATACTTTAGACCTTTTAAAAGTGGCTTGAGTTTTGGTAGTGTTTTTGGAAGTGAAACATCTTTTGATTCACGCTGAAGAGAAGCATATCTTACTATTTCAGTAGTGCCATAAAACTTTTCTTCCTCATCTGTGGTTGCCTAGTAAGCTAGGATTTCTTCGACCTTGGGATCATCAAATCCTGATGTAGGGTTGTTTAATGCTCGCATGAAAGGATCAACTATAGCATTATGCTCTGCCACTTACACAAATAGTTGATTGCAATAGTTGGCAAAGTAACTTGTTTCTGTTGAAAAGGCCCCCCCACATGTGATCGAGTATGTGGAAATCGATATATTCATTCTCAACTCTTATTGTGATTGAATCATCAGCCACATCAATCAATGCTCATGTTATTGACAGAAAAGGTCATTCAAATATCATTAGATAGGTGGGATCTTCAACTACATCAATGATGACAACATCACAAGGGATGAAGAAATTCCCTATCCTGATTGGTACGTCCTCCACTACCTCAATTGGTTTAGCATAAGAATTATCTGCTAATTGAATTCTCATATTGGATTTAATAATGTTGATGAGGCCCAACTTGGATGCTAAGCTATACAGCATCAGACTGATGTTGGCTCCTAGCTATACAGAACTCCAAGATTGGCTAGAAATGATAAGAAGCTACCTATAAATGAAAATATTGAACAAATTAGAGTCTGAGACTGGAAAATGTAACCAATATTATAGCAGATTGGTAGTAAAAGAGTTTTTCCAATAAACTTTTTGCAAAATTTAGAAGCGATGAATAGTGTTGAGTAGACCTCAGGTTCTTAGAGGTTATCTGATGTCTTGTCCCCAGCAATGGCACCAAAAGTTGATTGTTCTTTTTTGTGGGCCAAAAGTGTAGACACAATAATCTTAGTTAAAGAAATCGGACTTGAATTTATACCCAACTAATAGAGACATCCGCAACTCAATACAGAGTCCTTGTAGTAGTGTGGGGTTGAACATAGGGACAAAGAGAATAACAGAATAAGAACGTGAAATCTTTGCTTAGTCTAACCTAACCAAAAGCAATCTTGTAGGTGTTCCAATTAAGGAACAGGTTTAATCTAATTAAGTAGTAAACCTAAATTATGTAAGATTAAAGGAAAGATAAGGACAAATCAAGAAATCAAGATAAAAAGGGAATTTGGATTGGGTTTCACCAATCAAGCCAACCACAACCACGTAAAACATTCACTCTCATTTTATATATATTCTCTACTCGTTTTACAAATAGCCATAAGAAAATATTTATCCATTCCTTCTCTCGAGACCCGGGCATATGTCTATCTAACGGGGTTCTCTCTCTCGAGTTAATAACCGAAAGATCGATGGAAAATAATACGAATTTTATTATAGCAACTCCTCACTCACGTGTATTGTTACTATCCTATACTCCAGATCTTGTTGACTTCATTCTCTCAAACAATATCCATATCAAATGTCAGAAAAAGGTAGCTAATAATCAATTGACACAATTAAACAAGAGTAAAAGAACAAAACTTTGAGAATATATGTCATAAAATAGAAAGATGAACAATTACATGGTTGGGAGGGCCTGACAGCTACTCTCAATCCAAGTTAGGGTTTTAGCCACACATTGCTGAAGAAATCAAAAGAGTACAACTAGAATAAGTCATGATGTAGAAAAGAGAAAGAGAAGATCAATACAAGGGTAGATTGAATGATCAATCTACCAACCTCTCAGTTGATATCTTGGCATTCAACAATGGTGTCAGTAGTCTTTCTATTCGTTTCTGATCTTGGCTTGAAGCAAGAAGGTCTGTTATATCAACAGTGATGGCAAAGGAACCATCAAGGAGCAAGGTTGACTAGTCTAGATCAAGGGATCTAGGTAGGTCGATAGGCTTCGTCCTTCGTCTCTGGAACTTGAGAAGTTTTGGCGGCATCCTCTCGGCACTCTGACTCTAAAGATTTAAGATGCCTGGAATGGCTACACCGGGGGCATATTTTTAGGGTCAAGTCTTTCGACCCCTCTCCATCCATGAGTCAATATCTAGGTCGACAATGGATCTTATTAACAATCTTTGTCGATCTCTTCTCATTGTTGACAGAGTTCTTCTTTGCAAATGATATGTCAACCTTTCTATCGATAGTTCTGTCAAGGTGATTCCTCGACAATTGTCTTCTAGACTTTGATAATGCTATCGACGCATTCTATTGGTGGAGCAACCGATTGGACTATCAAGGGTCCTCTACCCGACAGGTGTGTCAAACAATGGATCGATAGCTTCATATCAACGAGTGTTTGTCTGTGTCAATGGACTGGGTTGTCAATTTTGTATCGACAGAAGTGAGTTTTGCCCTTTTGTTTGACACTCCTTCCCTTGACAGGTGGTTGTCGAGGTTCTTCCATTCGGCGGGTTGGTGCTCGATAGGTCTGTCGAGCATGAGTCGATAGTCATTTGTCGATCCTCCTGGTGAGTATTGATCGACTGCCTGAAGCCAAGTCTTTTGAAAAATTGATCAATTTCATTGATTTCACTTGAATTGTGTCTAATTCCTTCAAATATCACCAAAATTGAATTATAACTTATTATGTAAGTGAACTAGAATAAAAATGAGTAAATCTAAAATCTAAACATTATTTCTAATGACTTTTATTATGTAAAAGGCTATTAAAACTACACCAAAACTGATGTTATCAGGATCACAATAGCAGAGAATGAGGGTGGAGAGTTGATGCCAGTGAGAGAGCAATGAAAGTGGAGGATGTGTGTGGACTATAGAAAGTTGAATGAGAAGACCAAGAAAGACCATTTTACCCTCTCGTTCATTGAGCAGATCCTAGAAAGACGGGAAGGGCAGAGCTTCTTCTATTTTCTTGATGGCTACTCAGGTTACTTTCAAGTAGCATTTCATCCTGTGGATCAAGAGAAAACAACATTCACTTGTCCAAGTGGTACTTTTGCTTATAGGAGATTGTTATTTGGGTTGTGCAATGCTCCTTCTATATTTTAGATATGTGTGACATCCATCTTTGCTGACATGCTTGATTCATCTCTAGAAGTCTTCATGGATGATTTCTCAGTGTTTGGCAAGACATTTGATGACTGTTTACTCCATCTAGAAGTCATGATCGAAATATTCATCAAGGTTTGTTTGGTGTTATCATGGGAAAATAGTCACTTCATGGTTCCCGATTGCATTATTCTAGGTCATTGAGTTTCTAAGGTTGGCATTGAGGTTGATAGGGCCAAAGTGGGTCTGATTTCCACTCTCACTATTCCTTCCACCATAAGACATGTCTGATCTTTCTTGGGGCATGTGGGTTTATATTGCTATTTCATTAAAGACTTTAGTAAAATATCGAGGCCACTTTGTCACTTGCTTGAAAAAGATGTGGAATTAAACTTTCATGACAAGTGTGTTGAAGCCTTCAACCACTTGAAGCATAAGCTTATCTCTGCTCCTATTATGCAGCCCCCGAATTTCTCCTTGTCATTCAAAATCATGACTGATGCACCAGATATGGAAGTGGGGGTTGTGTTGGGCCAAAGGATTGGTCGGATTCTGCATGCCATCTACTATGCAAGAAAAACACTTGATGAAGCCCAGAGGAACTACACCGCCATGGAAAAAGAGTCATGTGTTATCATCTTTTCTTTAGATAAGTTCCGCTCTTATCTCTTACAAAACAAGGTGGTAGTGTACATGGATCATGCAACCTTGAAATACCTCATGGCAAAGAAAGACTCTAAGACAAGGTTGATCTGTTGGATTCTTTTACTCCAAGAGTTTGATCTAGAGATTGTTGACAAGAAGGGAGACAAAAATTCTACTGCCCACCATCTCTCCCGCATTGAGGCACCTTATGATGATATGAATCAAATCAAGGAAATAATTCCACATGAATAGCTTTTCTTACTTTCATCCACCTAAAGACCATGGGACAAGCACATAGCTAACTTCTTAGATAGTAGGAGGACACCAAGTACTTGGACAAGGGCGGAGAGCAAGAGGTTGTTTTCTATGGTGAAAAACTATGCTTGGGATGACCAATATCTATTCAAATATTGTCTCGACCAACTCATTAGAAGGTGTGTTCTAAAAATTGAGTAGCAACAGATCCTATCTATGTGTCACTTCAGTGTGTGTGGAGGTCATTTTAGCAGAAAACGCACAACCACCAAAGTTCTTCAAAGTGGATTCTATTAGCCAACCTTGTTCAAAGATGCTAGTGAATATTTCAAATGTTGTTTAAAGTGCCAAAAGGTGGGTGCTATCTCCAAGAGACATGATGCCTCTATCACCCATTCTTGTGGTTGAGGTGTTTGATGTTTGTGGAATTGACTTCATGGGTCCGTTTCTTCCCTCCTTTGGATATGTATACATCTTGGTGGCCTTCGATTATGTATCCAAGTGGTTTGAAGTGATTTCCACAAGAACAAATGATCATAAAGTGGTTTGTGATTTTGTAAATTCGAGCATCTTCAGTCAATTCGGTGCACCACGGGCAATGATTAGTGATGGTGGAAGCCATTTCATCCATAGGACTTTTGAACGACTACTAAAAATGCATGATGTGAATCATCGCATGGCTACTCCTTACCACCCTCAAATGAGTGGTCAAGTTGAGTTAGATAATCGGGAGATAAAGCTCATTCTTGAGAAGACAGTGAGGTTGGACCGCAAGGATTGGTCTTTACGTATCAATGAAGCTTTGTGGGCATATAGGAATGCATTCAAGGCCCTGATTGACACCACACCATTCAAGCTCATGTATGGTAAAAGTTGCCATCTACCAGTAGAAATGCAACACAAAGCACTATGGGCACTGAAAGCCATGGACATGGATGGAGACACCATTGAATTGAAAAGAAAATTGCATCTGCATGAACTAGAAGAAATGAGACACGAGGCATATGAATTGTCAAAGGTTACAAGGAAAGGACCAAGTTTTTGCATGATAAGATGATCAAGAAGAAGGATTTTGATCCCGAACAATGGGTATGGTTGAACAACTCTAGGATGAAGTTCTTTCCCAGAAAGATCTGCTCTAGATGGGAAGGGCCTTATCTAATAAAAAATGTATATCCATCTGGGGCTTTTGTGATATGTGAAAAAGATAGAGCAAGAGAGTTCACCATCAATGGGCAAAGATTAAAAGTCATTATTGAAGTAGGTCTGGACAAATCCAACTGAAGTTTTGACATTGTGATGTTAGTTGAGGAACACCTAGTTGATGAAGAGATGTGCTTGAATGCACATGAGAGGGACATCTACTACAAAGATGCTTGAAAGTTCCATGAGGATGATTGAGTCTAAAATCAATGAGCCCGGCTGAAGGCGTAAAATTTAGCGCTAGTGGGAGGCAACCCACCTAGTTTTGGAAAATTTTGCACCCAACCTTCACTTTTTGATACTTTTGCTTTATTTTATACAATTCCAAGAACATACACACACGCGCACGCACACTTGTGTTTAACAATTTTGCTTTAGTTTTGATGAAGAGATAGGTGAATGTTTGAGAAATGAGGCACATTTCAGTGAAAAAGTATTGATAGAACATCAAGTGGATCGAATTTGATGATTGGATTATGAATGATTAAGTGTTTTGAGAAATTTTCAAGTTTTGTCAACTTGGAGGTACCAGTACGGCCGTGCTGGCGTGGAATTATCGTGCTGGCGTTGTCGCTTTCAATAGGGAAAACCCAAGTTTTTGGCCTGGTCAGCACGACTGTTCTGACCAACACAACCGGCTGGCATTCCGCCAAAATGGCCGTGTTGGCCCGGGCCCAAAACTTAAGTTCCCCGATATATCATGACTCAACATGACATGTTCTTCATTCTTGTGAAGCGGCACGCATGTTCTGCGGTCATATGTGATTAGGGTGACACATGTTCACCCCCAAATAGCCTTCTCTTCCTCCCAAACTCTAGATTTGAGTTCCCTTTGGCCCCCAATCACCTTCCCCTACCTCAAGCTCCACTTTCCACCCACCATTAACCTCTCTCTCTGTCTCCAAGGTGATTCCACCCCTACATCCCGGAAGTGCAAAAATGGTTGTGCTTCTCCATTTCTCCACCAAGTCCTTACAAAAATGATGAGCATGGGCAAAGCAATCAAGAAAGGGGTAGAGAAGACTATGAATATCCTCACCAGAGGCAAAAGCCACACCAAACAGGCCTCCAACGTAACACCGTCATCACACAGCCCTATGTTGTCATTTAACTCTATCTCTGATTCATATCTCTAGAGATCGGCATCGATGAGTTCTTCTCAACTCTGATCCTCATAAAGCCACCGTATGTCGGATCCGAGATACAACAACCTTAAGGAGGAGGAGGGGGAAGAAGAAGAATTGGAAACTATTGTTGATTCTGTTGATCTTGATGCATCGGCCCAAGAAAGGAGGACCAAGAAAGCTACTATTGTGTCGTCTTCACGCCTAACTCCATGACCAACTCTAGCGAGGAACTCTACTTCATCAGGCCAACCTCACACCACTCAACAACCCACCAGGTGCCCGTTGTTGATTGAAGAAGAAGATGAGGATTCACCCATTAGGATGGTGCCCTTGAACTTGGATACAAGTTCGGGGTCACACACTTATGAGGAAGAGGAGGTAGATGAGACTGAGAGTGAGGAGATGGAGGATGAACCTATGGAGTTCTTTTCCAAGCAAAAGGATGATAGAATGAACTGGGTGGGAAAGCAGCTTGAGGAAGCTGCATATGGGAGAGGCACATCAAGAAGAGTGTTCACAAGGCCCCTCCACCTCGAGTGCACTACCACAAGGGTGGTCCCCACAAGATATGCTTGCCCTAACACCGTGCAGGCCCTAAGAATGCATGTTATCACCAAGGTTTTTTAGAGTCATGTGGGTTGTATCATTTGCTGACCAATGTAGAAGACACATACTTAGTGACAACCCATGAATTCTTTGGATCTCTGGAGAAGGTGCAATACCAAGGAGAGGATATAATCTGTTTCAGGCTCAACAAATCCATGCATATGATGAAGTCTTCCACCTCAACAAGATATTAGCACCAACACTAGAGATAACACAAAAATTTGATGGGGGAAGGTATGATAAAAATGGGAAATGCAACTATTCTAAGATGTGGGAAACATCCACTGGACAAGGCACCTTCATAGCGGGAAAGTTAAAAACAAGCAAAATATTCAACGCTGCTTTGAGATGTAATCAGAAGGTTCTAGCCAACACTATCTTTGGCCGGTACGGAAACTAAGGATGTTGATCTCAAAAATACATGTTTGTGATGTCAATAATGGTAAGTTGTGGCCATGTGAATACGGGGATGATGATGATTGATCACCTAAAAACAATCCCCTCAACATTCCTTTCATGATGGGGTGGGATTGTTACCACCATAGAAAAAGCACTTGATTGTGATCTTCAGAACCTCATAAAGGCATAAGGGACCAAGTTGGTTGACTTGAATTATCTTGCAAGGTCCTAGATGATATCCATAAGAGACAGAAAGATCATTTACAATTTGAACCTTGGGTTCCCTAGCACCACTTTAGAGTTACCTTACCATGGTTCTTTTCTTCTTGATGATATCATGTCGTTGGACAATCTTCCAACATAGATTTCCAAGTGGGAAAGCTAGTATCCTAGAGTAGACTACTGACCCGTGCCAATGGACTTACCTGAGGGAAAAGGAGAGACAAATGTGCCAGAGCAGCAACACATTCTTGAGCAACCGCATTGCATAAGACAGAGTCACAAGGACTTTGATATGTAGCCACCTCTGACAAATGCATATGACATGTCAGCCATTCATTCATGGTTGGAGGTGATTCAGTAGACACAGTAGGCCATGTGGTTAGACCAGCAACAGATGCACCGTCAGATCAACCACATGTACCAGTATCAGCATGCGTAGGTGTAGAGAAACTCCCAATGGGGGGAGGATTTTTGGGGAGCCCTATCTGGATATCAGGAGACACACCCGCCTCCATAGGCAGACTAGTGGGGCCACTATTACTAGCATCTACCTCCACAAGCTGGCCCACTATAGGATCCCACACCATCAAAGTAGTGATGTCTACCCTATCATTCCTAAGCTTTAGTTTCATGTTGAGGATAGCATGATTCAAAAGTTTGGGATGGTAGGGTGGTATGCCCTCTTTTCTTAGATTATTTTGTTGATTCCAGTCTCACATAATCTCTATTTGATTGACTTTACTCTAATCTAGTGTATATTTCCTTCTATTCACATTCATGCATACATGTAGTTCTTTTTCATGCATTTTAGAGTAATTTTCAAAAAAAAAAAAAGCTCCATTTATCATTTCATGCCATGCATTGCATTTTCATATAGGTTTTGGTAATTTTTGTGTGTTTTAACTAGGATTTGCTGTTTTATGTTTTAATTTTTCCTAAATGTAGGTTTAGATGTGATTGAATGCAAATTGGTACCATTTTGGCCAATTTTGCCCAAATTTGAATGTTCTTGCACAAAAGTATTTTTCAAATGAATCTCTATTTGTTGTGATGTGAATGATTAAATCTTGGATAATACAATTTGCTTTTGATGTTTTTTCCTAGAATGAGTCCTATTTAGGAATTTTGCATGTGCTCCAAGCCTCTTGAAATAATTTGTTGTTTTGAATAAAAGTGTGATTCTTGCAAGTCTTGAAGTTTGGGTTTTATTTGTTCTATATGAAGATGATGCAATCTACTATAATGTTCATTTTATGCATGACTTGTTTGATTGGTGAATGTTACTTGGACTAACTTTCTCAAGTGAGATTATACATGAATTTACACTTCTTGTGACCCCTCTTTGATTCAACATTTCTTCCACCATCTTCTTACTTCTCTGCCTCATGAAAGGATGCCAAAGTGCACATATCAGCCTTGACCACCCCAAAAGATTGGGGTGGTCATACATTTACCTCCTTACTCCACTCTTGTCATCATATGCCCGATCTACACCAAGGGCAAAGAAAAAAAAAAGCAAAAAGAAAATAAAGGGTGATCTTATTTAAGATCATCCAAATAAAGAAAAGATGAATGTAATAGCACTCCACTCTTTTCATAACCATTTCTTCTCTTTGTATGCCTAGAAGGGATAGGGTAAATCAACTCTAGCCCTCATTCCCCTACACAAGCTGAATCATGAGCATTGAAATGAAGTGTATAAGGTATCTTTAGCAAGTGAAACAATAATTCTAACCTTTTAAATGTAATTAATGCATGATACGGTTTACCCAGAGCATTATAAAATTTCATCACTTGCATATGTGAAGGGCGACCCATATTCTAAGTTCTTGTGCTATGTGCTTTATTCACACTTGAAAAGATGAAAATGAGTAGAGAGTAGTGGATCACATGCTTAATTATTCGTGTGGACTCATTTTAGCCAATAAACATCCCAATGATTGCATTATCTTTGATCCTTGATTGAATTGAAAGAGAGATTAAGTTGGAGCATACTTGAGGACAAGTATGTTTTAAGTTTGCAGTGGTGATGTAGCCATATTTTAGGGCTTCATATTGTGTCTTTTTGCATCTCAATCACATCTAAACATAGTAGAATGCAAATTAATTCCCTCAACATGCATATTACTGTCAAATGCACTTATGGACGTTCTTTGCATGTTTTTTAGTTACTTGGACCTTGCCTTGTATGGATGAGAGAGAAGGAAGTTGTTATGGGATTCCTCTATCCATGGAGGGGTCCAAAGAAGACCCCCAAAGCTCCCTCAACCTAACCCTAGTGTCCAAGAGTCAAGCTCAAGGAAAGAAGTCCATGGATCATGAAGTTCCAAGTGTTACTGAAGACCCCAGCACAGTTATGGTGCCAAGGAACGGTCTTGCTCGCCAAAGCAAAAGTTACAGAGTTGATCTTCATTTTGACAAGATCCAACAACACTAGAAAAATGGTCATGCTACCCAGCACAATCATGCTAAGAAGCCCCGAAAATGGTCATGCCAGCCAACACGGTCATGTTGACGATGATCATAATGGGCATGCTGACTAGAACGACCTCGACTCCACCTCACCCACCACGACCTTGCTACCCAGCACGACCGTTCTACCTAACCCCCACCATGGCTATGCTACCCAGTACGACCGTGCTACCAACCTTCATTTCACCACTTCCAACCTGACATTTTCCCTTTTCCACCACGGCCGTTCCAACCATCACCCACCACGACCGTTCTTCCCAGAACGGCCATGCTACCACCCAAAACCTAGTTTTTTCTGTACATATTTTCCAAAAATACCCCTACTTACCCTAGTGCTTCCACCACCACCTATATATACATGGGTGGCAGCCACAACACTAGGCTAGCTTCCTTAGATCCCTCCTATCTACTCTAGAGCATTCGTTGCTATCTCCCTTGCATTCAAGACCTCCACCCACCATTTTCACTCCATGTCCACCATAAAAACCTAGTTTTCTAGATTTTCTACCATAACCCACTATATTTCCATGATCTTCACCCACCTTCGAGGAGGGAGGATGTTCTACAATAGCTAAGAGGTGAAGGAGAAGAAGCTTCCATGAGCTCCATGACCTTCTAACTCTTTCTTCTTTCCCTTTTGCTCTTTTATATGATCATGTCTAGCTAAGCCCCTAGTGGTGGGATGTTTGGGCTTAAAATGTTACTTTGATACCATGTTGGGGAAAATAACTTGTATTGAACATATTTCTTACTATGATGATTGCCTCTTACTTCTATCTCATTTCCCATTATCTTGCTTGTGGTTTGTGCTTTTAAACATGGATTGCTTGTTGAATGATGCTTGAAGACACCTAACTTCTAGGGGAAAATGGAATGTATGTGGCTATCTTAGTAATTGCTCCTAGGTCCAATTAGTGGATCCCTAGATATCACCCTTTGTTCCTAATACATCTCCCTTATCCTTCAAGTAGGTGTGAGATCTAAGTAGCTAGTGTAAGTGTGATTGGTACAATTGCCTAGAGTTTTCTAAAGGCTAGATGGTGAGTAACATGAGGTGAAACACCCTCATCTCTACCCCCATTCCTACCCTTATCTCTCAATCCTAATACCACTTACCCTAGGAATCTAGACTTTTCCTATTAGAATTACACCTAGCCCTAGTTCCCCAACTAGTAACATAGGGTATATTCCAATAGCACTTGCCTTGTTGTTTGGTTTGGCAATATAGATTGAAAATATAAGACTTGCTTGTTATGCAACCTCCCCCAACTAATATCATGGTTTCAAAATACAAACTTCCCACCTATCCATCTTATTTCTTAAAATCCACCCTTGCCTTCTTAGCTTGTTAATGCTAGTTTAGTTAATTGCCTTTGTTGCTTCTTAGCTAATCACTTAGCTCTTGATAGTTCGGTCTTGCTTAAGTAGTTAGTGATCTTTGGAGCTTGCTTGTGTTAATCTTGTTAGCTAGTGATAATCTAGGTTTTTGCCTGCTCTAGTGCTTAACCTATCTTTTAGTTGTTAGTTTGAATTGCTATTTCAGTATAGCTAGTTGTAGTTCCTCTTGCTCTAGTTTTACTAATTGTCTTGCCTTATTCCTCATCTTAACTTGCGTACAGTAATCTAGGGTTTTTGGGTAATCTAGCTTCTTTCTTGTTGTTAATTGCTTTTAATCGTAGTGTAATCAACCAAAATCAAACCTTAAACTCCAAAACCCTACACTCCACTTTAGGAACATAGCTCACATTAACTTAGCTCTAGTGCCCCATTCTCCCTGTGGGTCGACCCTTCTCTTGTCACTTGCCTATACTACAACACGACCATGTGCGCTTGCGGGTGAAGTGTGATTAGTTTAAGTCGGTGCATTAGACTAGCTCCCTTATATAAATTTTTGAAAGATCCCACGTGTGTTTGCCTAAGTTGCATCTAATCAAATCTAATTGGCTAGTTGTAAACCAAGGCGGTCTAAATGCACCAATAGGAAACATATCAAACTCTAGGTCTCGTCTTGGATTGTCTAAAGGCCAAAAGATTTCTATCTTCTTAATATTTATATGAAGACCAAAGTGTGGGCTTGTTCTTGGATCATAGATAGTGCCTCAGAGACTGTGGTAGTGTCACCAATGAGGGTCACATCATCAATATAGAAAGTAGGAAGATCCAGGTGCATTCATTATTTTGTTGCACAATAAGAGGACATAGAGCCAAGGAAAAAAGAAGTAGCCCTAAATGGATCACCTTAGGATTCCTACTACGGAGAGAAGATTCTCACTTTGATCCATGTAAAGAGGATTTGGGGAGTTGTAACTAAATTCAACTCGATGTGCAATAGTTGGGTAATGTAGAAATACCTCCTAAAATATGTTGGATCTTTCAATCATATTGAAAGCATTACTAAAGTCAACAAGGGCCATCATAAGAGTGGTAAAATAGTGTTAGTCACGGGCAAGGTGAGTGACAACATGCACAAAGGCTTCAACACCCCTACAAATACCAACATTGAATTGATGATCCTTAAGATAATTGATTGCATCATGCAAGACACCCTTCATTGCAAACTTGGAGACAAGGCAACGACAAATCATTCCAACCACAAACAATAAGTGTCATTGTTTAGATTGAGAAGAGGAGTTAAAGGGGAACTGGAAACATAGGATTCTAGGGAGGCAGGGCAACGCCTAACAAGCCAAAGATTGACCACAGTTGACACTACATTCAAAAATTCATCCATAACGACTCTTGTCGCACAACAGATAACATAAAGAATGTATCCATGAAGACCATAATGTACACAAGTTGTCCCTTTCTAGAAGGATAAGAATGCCTCTTCCATCATAGTACGAGAAGCAATAAAGGGAGAGCAAGAAATATTAGATGCATGTTGCACCATAAGAGGGGGCATTGGGAGTGTATCACTTCAAGCACCAAAGAAATGGAGGGTGTAGAGGTGGCAACACCTCTAATGGAGAGAACTGATCTGGTGGAAACTGTCATCCTTGGTCTTTGTCTTGACATGGAAAACTCTGGATTCAACAGATTGTGTTGGTACAAAAGGCATTGGTGGGTCAATATACATGCAAGGAATTGTTTGATACCATTGGGTCATAAATTTCATGTTTTCTCGACCTTCAGAATCATAAGATGTTGGAGTGATACACCTTTCATGTTGATAATTCATATGCAGGCTCAGGTGAAAAGCAATAGAGAATGCATGTAGGGATCAACAAATGATGAAGCATCAATGGAGCAAGGACAAGAAGCCACTCATTTTAGGGCAACACACATAGTGTCAGCAAATGATAGACAAAAAAGAAGAGGGATTCTATTTTCTACAGGGACACCCTCATGAAAGACATAATAAATAAAATTCATTTTAAGATCAAGACGGTTCACATGAGGTGGTGGTTCTTCAATACAATGACGAACCATCGAGGTACAAGGATTGGGAGCCAAAAAGCCATGCTTGATGGGGCAAGCAAACCAACAATCACATCAATTGTATCCTGACTAGGATAGAGGAGTTAAGTGGTAGTAGCATCATAGCTGTCAGAAGTGTGGTGGGAGAAAGCCTTTGACCAAGGTTGGGTAGAAAGACATAATCCACACATCCAATGCTTACACGAATGGAGAGTAGTGACTAAGTCTTCCCAAACACAAGTGTATTCTAATACCTTACAAATGTCCCCAACTCAAGTTGGAGAGGACAAATGTACGGCTAAAAATGATTGACAAAACTACTTGGAGCAAAGGTCTTACTAAAGCATGTGTGGAGACTCTTAAAAGGAAATGTGATGTGGACACATGTGTCAGTTGACTTGACAACAACTATAGAGGAACTTTAAGGTGTCAAAACTTCATGATAATGTTTTGATTGTTGTTGATGGTAGAAGGATGTATAGGAGGAGGATGTGATAGAAGCCAATGTCATTGACCATGATTAAAGGAGGAGATGAGCCAATATCAACCGTGAAAGGATACAAAAGATGACATGGAAGAGAAGATCAAAAGACATGGAAGAGGAGACCAAGTCCACTCCATGAATATTTTACATAACTTTCCTAATATCTCTACTATTTCAATTTCACTACTTACAACATTTTCCCTACTTCCAACATAGAATACACAACATACTAAATTTGTTGTTACATAACTAATTGTTATATATATTATAGATCTTTTATGTGACAACTTGGATATCTCTCTCCTCTACTTCACTCTTCCTCTCTCATAAGTTGTCCTTATTACTCAATTTGATATCAATTTCATAGTGGCAACATGGTGATACCCCAATTTGATCACATCAATGACTAATTTCACAATATATGAATTTAAATTGCACTTTGATCTAAGTTCCTATGCTTTAACAAATAGCCATATTGTAAGAAATATTAAATCTCACAATTATACTCAACTTACTCTCTAATGAAATTCATGGTATAGAGGTTCAATTATCTTCCCAACAATGTAAAAATCACCTTCATAGTACCTTTAGAGCCCAAGCTATGAACTAATGAAGATTGGGTCATTTTACATGTGATTTAATCAAATTTATGCGATTTTAAACATAATTGAGCCCAAATGGGGTGTGTGACCCAATCAGGGAAGGCGCCCCCTACTGCTAAGTCAAGGATCTGCATTTTTGTTAACCTTCTTATCTAATCTTATCTCATCAATCATGTTGCAAGGATCAACCTCCTAGGTACAATGGTTTGGGTTTCATCCCTAACCCTGGTTTGTACATTGTAGTAATGCTATAGTGTACCTCCATGGATCCCAACCAATCACACCTATCTCCGGCTCTTTTGGCCAATTGGCACCTCATTTGCCTTGATTATTTGTTCCTACTATTTTCCCATTAGTTTCACTCTATCTCACACCCTAGAATATCCCCTCTCTTCTCTCTCTCTCTTTCTACAGCCTTCCATGACGGGCATCATAGGTGACCTTTTGGGTGTTTTGCATCCAGCCCTCCATCCTTGGGTTTCTCCACCAACAACTCTGGGGTGTTGCATCGATGTTGGGCAGCTCATTTTTGGAGGAGTTCAGCTCCTTCTTCTCCCCTGCACTTGTGCTCTGACAAGAAGCAACCCACTACCACTACGCTTGGGAGAAACCTATGGGAGGGTTGTTGGTTGGGTGGGAGAGGGTCCTGATCTCTCAGATTCACAACATTTGGCCCAAATCCTGGGCGTCGACCGTCATCCCTTAGTCAATGGTTGACCAGGCATGGTCTAATCGCCAAACACCATGCGACTAGGGGTCTAGCTACATGTGTGTGCAAGAAGGGACACCATGTTCTACATAATCACCCTTCTAGGGCCAAGACCAACCACATTATTACGATGCATTTGATTGAGGTACACCCCCCAATCCTGTATGATTTTGATTCAAAACTAAAAAAATAATAACTTCCTCCTCCCTTATTAAAATGCAGCAAACCTATGTATTATTTTTATCGACTCGGCAAGTCCAATAACTTGGGCATGGTTTTGAAATCTAAAAACAATTCCTATTTCCCCGTTTTGCTAAAAAAATGAAGTTTCACTATGTTGAATATTATTGATGCATTTTGATGACAAAAGTTGTACCTTTGTTGTTCGATCTACCTATTGGTCACCAAATCAGTAACTTATAAATGCCTTTTAATATGTTTGAACTCCTTATTACTCCTTTTCCCTTAGATGATTCTAATGCATGACTCAGGCTAATATGGGGCTTTAATGATGTAATTTACCCTAGATTGCTAATCTTGTTTCTAATTTACATCTAGAATCATACTAACCTTGAATATCAATGACTTTGTGATTCTCTATGGCACTAATATCACCTTGTTATATAATTTTTTCTATATTTGATTTATATATTAATTAATGCATGCATTTGACCCCTTTCTGGTTATGCATGACTATACCCTAGTTAAATGTGAATTTTATTCTGATCATACATCAAAAATCCTTTACATTCATGAAACAAGTAGTCATGTAACTTTTGGAGATGCAAATGATTCATGATGTCCCTCTTTTATATTATGATGTTACATGTGACTCTATGTGCACTAGTGGTGACCTAGTGTGACACGTATGACTTGTTTGCTTTGCTTGTGCCTTAATCTCAGTATGAACTCAAATCTTATTTCATCCACTTTTAAATAAGAGATGATCAATCCATAATGGTCCTCTTGGTATGGATGTCTCGTCTAACCCGTATGTTGGGACCCTTTGACATTAGTCTTATGTGTCGGGTTTGGAATGCATGTTGCTAATGTGGAATCCTATTATGCCTAGACTTGAGGACATCCACATAGACTTGATATGTACTTCTTATGACCTAATCATGCTTATCTAAACCATCTTTCATGCTTTCCTTTCATGTCTTGATGATGTTGAACCTTGGTTTATCTATTACGAGTCATTTGGTCGTGGCATGTGCAAGCAAATGACTAAAACCTTGAAATATTCACATAAAATGAACGCAACCTCAGAATGACATGAAACTTGAACCACCCCTTCATGATGGCTTATCAATTAATAAAATATCATAAAATATGTAATTAACAAACTTGAAACTAATTTGGACAAAACCCTAACTTGGATCCAACTAGGGTTGATGAAGAGAACTAATACATGTATGTAATGTTGTGCTTAACCAGGTGTTGCTTGACATCTATATGGTCAATGATAGGTTATGAAATGTCTAAAACAGGTCCATGATGATATATTTGTATGAATATGGATTTATTTATTGAACTGTGATACATATTTATGCTTGTTTACTTGCTCAAATATTGCCATGTAGTATTCTAGTATTGTACTTAGGCATGGCAACATGTCAAATTTTTACCGATCTGAACCAAACTTGATCCAACCCATAATAGTACAACCCATATCCAATCTAAACCTCGTAAATAAGAAGAAGAAAATGCATCAACTCAATCCACGACAATCCAATCCAATTCACACAAGTCTAACCCAATCCGCAAAGAGCCAAAACAAATAACATACTACACTGACACACTTAAATGTTGAAATATTGTTTCAGGTCTATCTAGTTTGTAAACATGATCTTCAGAGACACTCTCACCATAAATAGAGTATCAATGTTATGATATAATCCTCATTCCATAGTTGATTTACAAAAATCGTGAAAAGCTACACATGATAGCAGTTAATCACAAGAGATTAAGCTATTTGTATAGATTTGGGGAAGAAATAGATTTAAGCCTCATCTCATAATTGATTTACAAAAATCACTGTGCACGACCAACAACTTTGGCAGTTACAAAAGTGTCAACACCTCTTACTCCTATAGCCATCTTTGAGAACCTTGTAGACGTCCATTGTAATGCAAGGAGAGGAGACCTTGAGATACAGAGTCTCCATGTACCTCCACAACTTAGGCAACATCTTCTTAGGCTGCCTCAACAATGATGCTCCCGTCATTAGGATGAGGTCGATGTAGATCTCTTCCTTTGTGAGCATTGTGAGCAACATTGTCATCTTGCCTTTCTTATCCAGCTTCCCTGACTGTGAGAGATCAAAGTCTGAGGACATCTTGCCAACCATGATACTTCAACACCATGGCCCGGGGTGGGTGTCAAAGCTAGCGGCGACCAGGGTCTCTCGCTGACGGACAACTTGTACCCTTCCTTATCATGCCATCTTGACCATGACACTTCAACACTAAAAGACATCTTCTTGGCCATCTCGACGGCTGGAGGTGGATGCGACTTGTTCATTGCCAAAACCTAGCCTAGGGTGTATATGGGCCTCCTCTTCCGCCGGTTCCATGAGTTGGAGGGTAGCGGCAAGGTGATACCTTTGACTACACTGACCTTGGGGCCTACCACCTTCTGGGATGATGATAGGGACATCACCTATTATGGCTTGACAGGAAGGCCAAAGTGAGGAGTGGATAAGGAGGATCAGACGTTGGTTGTTGAGTGGCTTGTGGGTTGCGGGCCTTGTGGTGCAGTTGGAGACACAAATTGTGTGTGATGGTATGTCTCTTGCATATCAAAAGGATCAGCTGGGATCCACAGTTTTGTTGGGAAAAATCCACAATGAATATATGATCCTCTAGCTGGGTCCGCAATGATAAAAAAAACACCGTACGATCCACAAATTACAGTCTAGGCCAGATCGGATTTGTCTACCATGCCTAATTGTTCTTGATGCTTGTCTCAATGGTTTTATAACTTGAACACATAATATGGAACTCAATTATATAGAGTTAAAATAGGGATTTTCTCAATGACATGGATCATTGAGGTCCCTCATATAGAAATAGGGATAGCTAATCTTGAGCACCCTCATGAACTGTTCTAATGGGAATTTGGTCGAATGCCTCATGAATACATGAAATTGTTGGCATAAATGGAGTAAAATGACATAAACATGGGCTCTCATTTTGATAACTTAACTTGTGGATTCATGTTCATTTACTTTTATTATCTTTTCAAATTGTGCAAAGCTTATATATTCTTAGAGAGTCTATTTAATCAGTTAATTAAGTTGTTGGGTCTAGTTGTAATATGGGGCCAACCATTTCTTGGCTCATTATGGTTTGTTTTAGGTCTGCATGGTTCCCCCTTATCCTATTTATAGGAGAAGGAGATGTGCTTCTATCAATAAGAAAAACACATACAAGGGGAATTCCCCATCATATCGCTTTTTCGCATAGTAGTAGAGTTGGCTTTCCTGTACCTCCCCTAACCCTGAGAGAGAGAGAGACCACAAAGGAGAGAATACTCCCCTATGCATTACTTGGATGCCCACATGGATTTCCTACCTTGCTTCTCATAGGAATCGTCTCCATGGAGCGTCTCCATTAAAATTAAATCAATCCATCTTGAAGTTGTTGCTACAAGATCTACAAGGGTCTCCATGCCTCTATCAATATTGTTTTCTTATGGTTCTGCCATCATTATCCTATTTTCCATAGTAATCTACATAATGAAAAATCTATATTGTCTTCATTCACACACTTGTCAATCTACACCGTTGTCATCTATACCATTACCGATCTATATTGTCATCATATGCACCACCTTTATCATCCATGACACCTCTATTGATATCTAATCCCAAATTTTGGATAAAGATCTCCTTTTTCTATTGATGTCGAGGAAATTGCATCCCTATATTGCTATGGTGGAGATCAAGAAGGGTCCCCCTTTACTACTACCTTGGGGTATTCTTCTACTGTTTCACTGCTATAACGGTGTGTTGTTGTTTGACATGTCATGTAGGTAGAAGTCTGCTTCGTTCATTAATTGGTTTGTAAAATCTATCCAATAACACGATGTTTCATCTAAATGACATGATGTGTCACCTACGATCTATCATGTTTCTGCTTCAAGATCTGTCAAACTAACTTGCCACACGACATGATATGTCTCCCCAATGACACAACATGTCACCTGCTACTACTGCTACATCTTAGCATGCTACATCATCTACGACTATTCTCTTACATGACATATGCTTCTATACATTGCAAGTTCCTATCTTTATCCTTACCGACATCACTTACCTTCCTCTTTCAGCAATTTGACATTTTTCTTCTTCTTTAAATCCCCACCTTGTCAAGCCCTACATACATATTGTCTACCTCTTCAATGCTTGTACTACCCCCATATACATATTGTGCCTTCTGACTAATCAGATCCTTAACATATCTGACTTTTGATCCAACCCATATCGTGGCCTTTTCGGGTTGCTGTAAGATTTACATACTTTTTTACCTAGATCTATGTAGTTGAGTCATGCTGCATACTGACTCAAGTTGTTAATTACCTCATCCACATATTTGTGTACATAAACACTACCTCTGACATTGTTTTTTACTCTCCACCTCAACCACTCTCTTAACTCTGTTTGTGGCTAGCATGAGGGGGAGAATAGAGGATGATGAATAGAGGGAAGAATGAGACAGAGGAGAGAAAGAGGATTTTAGTTCTACTACTATATGGATCTTCATGCTACTTTTACTACTACTATATGGATCCTTTTGTTGCAACGTGGATTCTTCATGGTACTTTTATTTATGTTATGTGGTGTTGTTTTTACTGCTATGTGGATCTTTCTACTACTATTATGATCTGTTTACCTTATGAAGAGCTTGAAAAAGTTATTCATCATCATCTCAACTACTTCTATGAGGTTATCTACTTCACTTATGCTATATGTTGATTGATTTTTTATTCTCAACGTCACTCTTGCTATTTGAGCTACAATTAGTACATTTTATTTACAATTTTGTGATTCTACACTATCTTCCATCCGTGCTTTATTTACAATGTTGACTCTCTACTTAACTGTGCTCTATTTGCACTTTGACTCTTTGTCCGTGCCCTCACATGTCTACCATTGTAACTACTATGAACTACACTTTCTGGACTATTACGTCTACTACTATGATGAAAATTATATGATGAGAGAAGATGAGATGGTATCTTTTGCGATTTACATGCGCATGATGGAGCTTCATTATGATATGCTAATGTTTCCTCTTGGAGTCTTTTGCTACTTGTTATTTGTGTGCATTGGTCTTCTATCTGACTATGTCATTTACTTTCTGCTATTGTTTGTCAACACTCTCTAGCTTGTCTGTGCCTTGTACATGGTGACTCTTTTCATGTCCACACTTTGTAAGCACATTGACTACTACTTCATGTGTACCATAACTCTCTAATATTGTGTTTCAACACTCTATGGTCTACTTCATGATGATAGCGGCTGAGATGAAGACCTGAGCCTACCTATTATTGTTTACTTCTACTCTAGATGCCACTTCACAGTGATCAAGAAGCTCGTGTTGCTTGCCCACTTACCCACTTTGAGATTTTCTACTCGAAGGGGAGTATTTGAGTGTTTGAGTGATTTACTATAACACTGGGTGGGAGAAAAATTCTTGCATGAGCTTGATTTATATTTTTCTATTTAGGTTTAGTATGTCTATTTGTTTGCAATATGACTTAAGATTTTCCCAAGCCCCAACTTGAGGGGGAGTGTTAGATAGTCTATTTAATTAGTTAATTAAGTTGTTGGATCTATGTGTAATATGAGCCCAGTTGTATCTTGGTCCATTAGGGTCTATCTTGAGTATGTATGCTTACCCTTATCCTATTTATAGGAGAGAGGGCCTGCCCTTCTATCAATAAGATAAACTACACACGGGGACTTCCCAGGCTATCATATCATTTTTCCACATGTATATGTATCTTTCTATCATGTACTCCACACCTTATGTGTTGACCCATTTGTTTTACATATGTTTTAGGTTCATAGATGGCTACGAAGTTGATATCTTGGTGAACTATGTTCACCTGTACTTATTGTATGATCCAAATCTAGTGTACATGTTCAGTCTTGTGTAAATTTGACTCTCAATGTGTAACTAAAATATTGTAATAAACAATGTTGATTAATAATACTCGTTGAATGTTGAGATTAAGTTGATGCTTTCATCTTGTTACTTGAATATGTATTCTAAGCTTTTACACTTCTACCTTTTTGCTTTTATATTACCTTACTAGGAATGAACACTCAGATGCTTTAACTATTGACTTTCTAGTCACTTAGAGGTTGAATTTCATGTTATAAATGTTTATGTGACACTTTATTTCTCATAAACCACTTATAACATCTTATTCCAAAAGTTTCAGACAGTGTCTTTTTTTTTGTGAACCCAGCTCATCTATTGCTTTTTTTTGTAAATTTTGTAAATTTATAAGTAAGGATGTGTTCTATAGGGAAAAATCTCCACTAAAGAAGACACAAGGACAAGGCCCTCTATACAGAAAAGGTCTCATAAGACCAACAGAAAACAACAAAACCTAAACTGAAGAATCATCCAATAACACCTTGAGATCATTCCAGATGATTTGCCATAACTGCACATCGGTCCTCTCAACTCCTCTATGAACTCTGTCATTCCTTTCTTTCCAGAGACCATGAAAAATAGATAAGGTAATCATTAAGAACTTTTTCCCATGTAATCCACCTAGATCATCCAAGTTCCTCAGACCATTAAAACCAAATTGAACACTAGCAAGATTCCAAACATCACAAGCATAAAAGCAGTTGAAAAAAAATGTGATCATCCATTTCTTCCTTGTGCTTACACAAAAAGCATCTCGATGCTAGAGAGATACCAAGCCTTTTGATGTACATGGAAGTAGGGAACCTGAGATAACCAATCTTCCAACCGAGGATATGAAACCTGCTGGGACATTGTATTTCCATAACCATTAAAAAAAGGGTTTTGGTTTAGAGTTTAGGAACTCTCTTACTGAAGACCAAATATTTCTAAAGCAGACATTAGATTTCCTGTTAAACAACATGAGGTCAGTAGAGCCTTTAGGCTTAGGAAAAGACCTCAAAATTTCAAGAAATCTATTGTGGAGTCTGGAATTTTCAATAAACCACTCGCCATTTCTAATCAAGATGCTCACTTTCGAGTTGGTATCAATGCCCACTTGTATAAGGCTTTGTTTACCAAGAGTCTCAACCAGAAACTTTGAACTAGGCAGCCAAGGGTCCTTCCAAAAAAAAACACTGGTACCATCTCCAATCACAAAAGACACAAAAACCCTCAGAACATCCCTTTTTCCAACTTTCTAATCTTCTTTTAATTCTATCCATCAAAGGACTGCAGTGAGACTTCGTGAGCTTCCCAATGATCAGGGGAATCCCAAGATATTTTTGGGGGAGGAATCCCTCCTTAATACCAAGAATGTTACCAATCCTCTCCCTATCAACCCCGTGACTATATAAAACAAAACTTTTCTCAATATTGATTCTAACTCCAATAGATGCAAAGCGTTTATCCATAACCCTCCTAATAGCCAAAGCACTATTGTCATCAGCCTCCGAGAATATTAAGAGGTCATCCACAAAAATAAGATGAGAAACAGAAAAGTTAGAAGAGGCTCTCAGAGATTTAAGATTTCCTTCAGCTACCTCCTTGTCAAGAAGAAGGGTAACCACCTGCATCATAAGAACAAACAAGTATGGAGCCAACAGATCCCCTTAGCGAACACCATTACTAGGTTTAAAAGATTTGGAAGGCTCCCCTTTAATGAGAATCTCATATGACATAGTATTGAACATCTCTTTAATCCAAATGACCCACCAATGAGGAAAATTCATAAGCTTCAGAATAGAAAAGATAGACTCCTAAGTAACAGAGTCATATGCTTTCGAGATGTCAATATTGAGATACATTCTAGGTTTTCCATATTTCTTATTGAAGTCATGAATGAGCTCATTGGCAAGGAGAACCACATCTTTTATATTCCTGTCCTTAACAAAAGTGCATTGATTGCAACTGATAATAGAGGACAAAACACCTTGAAGTCTATTAGACAGAAGCTTGGAAATAATCTTGAGGAAAATATTGAATAGAGAAATAGGGCAGAGATTTCTCAACTCCATAGAGTCTTTATTCTTAGGAATAAGAGTAATAAAGGTATGATTTGCCTCTCTGAGCATTCTACCAGTGTTAAAGAAACTGAAGATTGCCTGAACTAGAGTAGATAATACTCCAGCTAGCTTTGAAGAACCTCCCATTGAGACCATCAGGTTCAGGACACTTGTCAGGATCTAGATTCTTAATAATATCAATAATGTCACGTACAACAAAGAACATGTCCAAACTCATCTTGTCAACATCACTAAGTTTAGGAAAGTCAAGCTAATTAAGAATATCCAAATTAGCCACATGACCAGTGTTGAAGACATCAGAGTAATAGTTCTCAATATGATCCTTAATAGTTGTAAGATCCATACAAACAACATTATTAATGACCAGAGCTTTGATATGATTATTGTCCCTTCTAACTTTGATGGATGCATAGAAAAACCTTGAGTTAGAGTCACCAACCTTCAACCAATTCACTCTCGATTTCTGTCTCAACAAGGACTCCTCATGTAATCTAGCTTGAATAATATCTTTTCTCTTTTCACAAGCATCAACTTGAAATAAAACATTAAGAGGATCAAAATCCAAATTAGATTGGGCTTCCAGAGCAAGAAATTCCTTTCTTTTAACATCATCAAATAAGTTACCAATAGAGCCTTTATTCCAAATCGAAAGATCATGTCTCAATCTCCTAAATTTGGAATACACCTTAAAGATAGGGAAACCAATCATGCCTCCAGACCAGTTGTTTCTCACAGTATATGCAAAACTAGTCTTTACAGTCCAAATGTTTATAAATCTGAAGGGAGCAACAACCTTGCATGTATCACTAATATCCAGAGACAAAACTTTGTGATCATTAATGGTGTTGGCATGAAGGGTACCTCTACATTCCGAGAACATGGACATAAAGGCTTCATTATAGAGAATCTTATCAAGGTAAGAGGTAACATAGTTATCACCACTTTAGTGGTTGTCCCAGTAAAAGATAGAGCCATTGAGATTGAGCTAAAAAAGACTGCAATTGAACATGCAATTATTAAAGTCTTCCATGTATTTATTCGTTGGGGGATCTCTTCCCAACTTCTCATCCTCTTTTCTAACAACATTGAAGTCACCAATAATAACCCATAACACAGTCATATTAGAACATATGGTTGCAATTTCTTCCCACAAGTGGACTATGTCCGCATCAAGATTATGACCATAGATGGCAGTTAAGCAAAAACTTCTATTATCACGATTTACTTCAAGGTGAACATATTGATCACATTCTCGTATTTTTCTCACATCACAATCAACAGACTTCCAGAGGACGACCACCCTTCCAAGAACATGAGAGGAATGGTTAGAGACCCAATTATACTCAGGAAAAAACTTATTCATTAACTTGGCCATCTTACTCTCTCTAACTTTAGTTTCATTTAAAAGGATAATATGAGGTCTAAACTCATCGACTTTACTCCTGACTGAAGAGGCTTTGATATCAAGCCCTCTTACATTCTAGGAGAAAACACTTAGATTAAAGCTATTCATTAGAAATAGGATGAACCAGTACTTCATTGGTTTGGGACTCACTCACAACCACATCATTCTCAGAAAAAACATTTAACTTCCCAAGCTTATTAGACAACGATGTTCCCTGCCCAATCTCTTTAGTAATGGCATGAACCTTCCTTCCTTTTGCTTTGCCTTTTTTCTTTGTGTTAAATTTCTAAACTTCAAAGCAGTATCATCCTCAACAAGTGGATTGGGACCTGGAGGAGTGGACAGATCCACCACCATGTCATTTACTTGTTGACTACCAGAAATTTCCTCCTCAGACTATTCAGAACTAGATGAAACAGTTTCCTCAAATGAATCTTTGGGCATGTGATACTCCTCCTCCTCAACTGAGTCAGTGTTGATCGAGACAGTATGCATGACTTCAGTCACTTGAGGCTCTTTCATATGGTCAACTGACCCAGAGGCAACTGTACTCACATACATTTCGTCAATCACCTGATGTTTTGGAACTTGAGTTGTCTTCTTCACCCACACTTTCTTGACCAATGGAACAATAACAGAAGCAGAGCAGTCATTATATATGGCCAAATAAATTGCAGATGGGGCAAGCCCTCGGTCTCCATTCATATTCAAAATTAATTAGGTGTGCATCACCCTTGTCACTGGCCACCTCGAAGCTCAACATAAATTCAGAGTTAGTAAGCATAAGGATTTGTATTCTGGCAAACTCCAAGTTTCTTAGTTCTAACGTGGCTTTATCGACACACAAGGGATTCCCCAGGAACGAACCAATCCTAGAGAACATCACCATATCCCATAACTCCAGGGGTAGGTTATGGATGCAGACCCAGATAGGCATATCGGTCAAGTGAAATCTCTTAAGGGGAGCTCCTACTTTCCACTTCATAAGCACCATTGGTCTCCCTTTTACATAATAGATCCCATTGTCAAGAACATCTTCAAGATATGATTCCTCTGAAAATTTAATGAGAAAAAAACCCTAGCCATGGTTCATAACCTCGATGGAGCCCTTCAAAATCCAAATCTGGGACAAGTACCTTTCCAAAGTTGGAAGATGAGGTTTAAAACAAACAATGTAGCTAGCAATGCAGTTCACCGACTTGCATTCATTTCTGCCTCCTCCCCTGGATAGATAAGCTTCTGATTCCGAATCTCGATCTCAATCTTCTCAAGGGATGCATCATAGATCTTCGGCTTCATCAGGTCGGCCCATGATTTGGTAGAATCAATTGAACCCAGGTTTACTGTAAGGACCCTGACCTCCGTTTAGGGCTTATCCTATTTGCTTTTCTTAACCATGATGCTTAGTTGCTTGCTAATCACCTTTAGTGGTGATTAGGGTTTGTTTGTGCTTTGTTGAGAGCTGGAGGTGCTACTTGCAATCTACCCAAGTTCAGGGTTTGTGGGCAAGTTTGTCACCTTGTGAGGTGTTCCTCCCTCTCCTTGCTTCCTCTAGTGTTGAGAGGAAGAGTTGGGCTCGTTGCTTGAGCTGCCTTGGGCTTGGATGAGTCTTGTTGGGCCTTGTTGGGCCTTGCCTTTGCCTTTTTGGACCTTGTGTCGGGCAAGTGAGCCTTGTGTCAGCCTGAGTTGTGTCGACCATGCTTGTGTCGGCCTGAGTTGTGTCGCCCATGGGAGTGTGTCGGCCATGGTGTGGAGGCGTGTCACCCATGGACCCTTTGACCCTCTTTGACCTCGTTTGTGTCACCACTAGTGGACACTTGGTGCTTGATGCTTGCATGTGGCAATGGCCTTGGACATGTGTTTAAGACATGTTAGAGTGGTGGCTTTGCACATGGACAAGTGTCCCTAGGTGGGCGACACCTTGCCTTGTCTTACCTTAGTTTCTCCTCCATCCTCTTCTATATATGTGTTCCCTTTCTCTTGCTAAGGATCCCTTTAGTTCCTTAGTTTCCTCTCTCCCTTGGTGCACGACACCCTCTTCCTTTGCAATCTTGGTGGCCGATCCTTGCCTTGGAGTCTCCTTCTTCCTCTAGTGGTGGCCGAACCCTAGAGTGCCTTGCTCTTCTTCTTGTGGTGGAGCTTGGAAGCTTGGTGCTTGGAGCTTTGGAGCTTGCTTAAGGCGGGTTACATAACTCCTAACCCTAACTATACTACCTCTTCTATATTCTTGTATGTTTCTTGTGATCATAATCGGTTATGTATGTTGTTAGTAGATTTCTTGCTTAAGTTGTTCTAGTTGGACGAACCATGTTCTAGGGTTTCTTGTTGAGCAACACCCCTCTCCCTCCTTTGGTCTAAAGAAGTGAGCTTAAACTCTAGTAATATGAGCAATACTCATCTCTCGTTTGAGTTGAGAGGTGAGCTTGTGTTCTAGTTGCTTGAGCAACACCCTTCTCTCACCATGGATTCGAGAGGTGAGCTTTGTGGTGGTTGTGGACCTTTGTTAGGGTTGATCTTTGTGTTGCCCAATTGGTGATAAGAAGTGTGCAATACCCCTCTCTCTTGGTTGTTGAGAGGTGAGCCATCTTCTTGATCCTTTAGGGTTTGGTGCCCTTGTGCTTGAGGTTGATGACGACCTTGTTGTGTTGCACCTTGCCCGATATGGTCTTGGGGTTGATGCTTCCCGATATCCTCCCTTGGCCTAGAGCTTTGGCCGACAGGTTGTGGTGTTGTGACGGGCGTCACACTCATGTTCCTTGCCTTGTTGTATCGGGCGTCACTCTATGTTGAGTACCTTGCCCGACACACTTAACCTAAGAGGTGGCTTGGTTTCGTTATACCTTATTCTGTAGTGGGCGTTACCGCCTTGGCCCTAGCCCTATTTGTGTTGGCCGATAGCACGAGACTAGATGGGCGTTATGCTTCTTTGTTGCACGTTATACCTGTGTTGCACCTTGGACGTTGCCCTGTGTGTTGGCTGATAGGATGAGGGTAGGCGGGTTGGACGACATGTTCCTTTGTTGCCCGATACCCTTGGTGCATGTTACACCTAGTGCGCAATGCGCCGTTGCACTATATGCTTCTTTGGCCGAGCTGCACGCCCTGGTTTCCCGTTAGTAGTTGGTTGCACGACACACCCTTGGGCTTAGTTGCACGATATGATGATGGCCGTTACGCTTTGGTTGCCCGATATACATGTGGTGCACGACACAACGTTGCACGATACATGAGGTGCGCGACACCTAGGGTTTCCCGATACACCCTGAGGCGGTAGCCGTTATCTTTGCTGGTTTGCTTGGCCGATATATGGCTTGAGTGTCGGGCGTCACACCATGCTGAGTACCCTTCCCGATACTACCTTTTGTGAGGGTGCCCTACCCGTCACACCTTTGGTGAGGGTAGTGGGCACTTCTAGTGAGGGTCTTGTTCCTTATATGGAAAACTGATATGCTAGATCTTGTTTCATGCTATCACGTTTTGCTTATGGTAGTGACCCTTGATATGCTTGATGGTAATCGTTATAGTAGATCACATCTATGTAACTTGACATGGTATTACCTGTGTTTATGATCATCTTGATTACATGAATAATGCTGAGGAATGGTAAGAAAATAAGATGCTTTGCTTGATGATATGACCTATGTCTATGATCACAAGTTGAGGCATGAATGATAAAGCACATAATCATCAATGTCCCCCTATATTGAATAATATGATTCTTCTGTCAATCCATGATGATTGTGCATACTAACCATGCAGGTGTTTCATGCAGACGTATAGCCAGGTAAAGGGCTATGAGGTAAATATATTTGAGTAACATTGTTCTGATGGTTACTCTTGATGATAAGAAAACATGCATGATGTGTTTTGGTCTGAGGACCTGAGTTTGGCTAAGTGCCCAGTTGAGGTGTTATCCTCTGATGATGATATGGGATTGATATCCCAAGTGATGAGAATGCCAGTTGAGGCAGTGGTTTCTTGTGGTGAGGGATTGAGATCCCGGAATAGCATGATGGTGGCAATAATAATGTAGTTTTATGTTATGCATATGTTACAACTTGGTTGCCTCAACAATCCACTTAAAATGAACTAACTAATCACAGTGGAACATATCATGTAGTTTGCCCTGGCCATAGATCCATCATTGTCAGGAGCTGGTGATGGTGAAACGGGTTCTCCTGCGGGTTAACCCGAAGCGCATATTGTTGAGTATGTGAGGTTTCTCCTAGCCTAAAGTGAGGAGGTAAGAGTGCAACTTCGGTTGTAGACTCCAGAGTGTGGTTTCAGGCCCGTAGCTCAATATGTTAAGAGCATGGTGAACAGGCCCATGGCTCAGGATATGTGATATGGGAGCATGAATGCGTTCATGGCTCAGAGCACTGTGAATAGGCCCGTGGCTCAATTTCACTAGCGCCGATACCTGTACCAAGGCATGCTAGGCAGAGGGTAGCCTGACCTTGTGGCTGAGGCCACTTAAGCATGAGACTGCGGTCCTGCTTGTGTTGTACTCGTGCACTGACCACGAGGTGGGAGGTCATGGAGTCCGACTCTTCCATTGACCTTGTATGGCACCGGCTTGAGTTTCGCAACCGAAGGTTGGATTTGAGCGGTACGACTCACTTCCTCAGGGCATAATAATATGTAATCCAGCCGTATAGTATTTATTGTTTAAGGAAAAACACAGAACATTGATTGAGGCCTTGCTTGTGTAGTTAATCTTGTTATACTTGCAGTTGCTTATACATTCCTTATGTTATGTGATAAGATCTTATAAATCATGTTCCATAAAGATATATTTGGTTATATGCCTTTCGTACAGCCTGGTAAGCTTGATGGTATGAATAACTTTGCTATATAGTCTGCTCTTATTATACCCTTTATCAGTTATCTACTGCTATTACTTTAATCTTCCTTTAGTTTTATAGTTTCAGCGGGGAGTTATGTTTCTCGCTGGGACTGTGTGTCTCACCCCACTGGTTTATAACCTTTTAGGTGCTCGAGCTAGACGTGGTGGTGGTCACGGGGTTGCGTCCGAGCAGCAAGACGAGCAGTAGAAGGTAAGAGATGGACATGCTGCTATTTTGGTTATTTTGTAGTAGAGTCTTAGAGTCATCCCTATACTCTCAGTTCCTTGGAGACGTTTTGACGTTGTTTCACGATGTATAGCTGCTGATGTTTTGTATATCCTCCTGCTGGTCGGATGTGGGCCGTTATGTATGTATAAACAGGTGATGAACTCATATGATGACTAGACAACTGATCTCCTAAGATGTGGTCACGTATCAAGACTTGTATATGTTTATATAACCTGTTTCTTGCAGGAGAAGGAGCTGAATGTAATAGTTTCTTAGTTTATCTGCTTTTTGAAATCAGTTTTAATTAACCCGTGGTTTTAGTAATTTGTGGTTTATGGTATTTTCCGCACGTTTTCGCGTAACACCTCGTTGTCTGTGTGATAGCGGGATGTGTTGCCACATTTACAGTAGAAGCTTGAGAGAGCGAGACACTCCCCGCAATATGAGAGATCTCCTGTGAGGAAGCAGAGTCATCTCCACACCGCCGATCGCCACCCACCATCACCACGTCGCCATGGGAGACCATTCACTTATTTTTTTGCTTTCAGATAGTGTCTTAATTATCAAAACATATTTCTATAGATTACATGATTGCGATGTATGTTCAACATCCATGGTGTTAGTTTTAAGTGAATATATGTCCTTCAACATTTTGTCTCTCCGAGTGTGAACATCAAAACTATATTTTTGATGAGCTTACACTCTTAAAACCATGCATTTGTATTTTGAATGCTTTTTGTAATGACCCTTACCTGGGTTATGAGGTAGCCCTATTTGTTTTGGCTGAGTAAGTTGCTTAATAATTTAATATAATCCTCTAAGGTGTTTTGTTATCATGTGACATACTTATGTTCCAAGTTTGGTCCTGATTGAATGTCGTTTGAGCAATGTTCCTTTGTTTTGGACCACAGTGCAATTCTTTTCCTCTTGATACTTGCCATAGTTGTCGACCTTAGTATACCCAACCGTAATTTCATAAAAAAAACGTGACCATTTGGAAATGAACAAGTAGAATTCATGAAAGGGGATGTTTTAGTGTAAGAAAGATGGCGATAAAACTAATAAGTGAGATGTCACTTCAAGGGAATACGCGTGAAACAATGTTGGTTCGAGTTATGACAATCTTCACTCATTATAATAATTTGTAACTTGCCATTTTGCTTGACAACGAATAGCAAGAAACATGTGGTTACAATAGCTTGAGTGGAGCACTTGCCAGCTAGCTCAGCTGGTCAAGCGTGCTGCTTGTGAAACTTCTCTCTCCTACTACCTTGGACAGGGGTGAAATTCCCCACCATCCAAACACAAAAACGATAACTTGAGTGGAGATGATTGATTAGTGGATTAGTCTAGGGATTGTCAATGAGGTGGCACATACTCGATCTTAAAGTCGTTAAACTCATCCCATCCTTCGTGTAGGACCCCCATTTTTGTCTACAAAACACATTGGTGTAATATAAGTGCGTTCAAGCAATTTTTAATGATGTATTAGAGATTAAATTAATTTATACAATTTATTCATGATAAAACATTTCTTTTGTAAATCACACGACATGATTTGAATTAAAGCAAACAAAGATACCCTTGTGTTACAAAAAAATTCAAACTATATAAAATAACTAAAAAAGAAAAAAAACATATACTTCAAAGATGTAATTACTTTCCACTCAGTTTCAAATGAGGCATTTATTAATTAGATTAAATTTTTTAATTATTAGTGATAAAACATCCTTTTATAGCTCACACATCATGATTTGAATCAAAACGAACAAAGATGTTAAATTAGTTGCAGTAACTATGAAATCCAATTTGTATTTGGAAGCTCGAGCGTGGCCCTCCCATGCGCGGTCCGGTTTTAAGACATAGAAGCGTATCATTTTACTCATTTCACCTTTTTCTGACAGCCGTGATCCCCGTCCCCATTCTTCCTCCTCTCTTCTCCGCTCTTATTCCCGCTGCTCTGATCCTTCCATCCCCTGAGTCCGAGCTCAATTCGCGGCCTCTGCTCAGCATTTGACGTACCTCGATCCCTCCCACATCCCCCAGCAGCCGATTTCTTTGCCGGCGACCGACGCGAGGTGCATCCGTTTGGTTCGTGGCCGAAGTTGAGACGAGTTTTCTCCCGGAGCACGCGCCCTGGCGGACATCATGGCCAGCAAGGAGGTCAGGAGGGTGTCTCGCAAGGATATACAACTGGTATGCGCTGACGGAGTTTACGATCTCCAGTGCTCCTGATTCATGAACTGTTATTATGGTTGAGTTGCCATGCCGCTTTTACTGCTGATATTTGTTACTTTTGTTATGCTTTCGCACGTTTAGGATTTTTTCAGATTGTTAACCTGCATGCATGTTATCCTGGCCTCTGTTTCTTGTTTTCTCCTCCTCTATGGTTTCTTGGATTCGAATTCTGTTTTTTCCTCGTTGGTATATTGGCTATAGGCTCGGAGAAGACAGTAAGCATATACTTTAGGAGGGGGTCTATACATTTTCGGAGTAAATAATTGTTATTCGGGGGAGTCCTAAGCTAGTTGATGAGTACGGGGCAGTGGCGATAGATGTTGAAAGCTTTTGGAGTCACCGTGGGTGGAATAGTCTATTGCACAACATAAGGAAGGTTTCATCCAAGCTTTCAGACGGTTTCTGGGATTTTCATTTATACATGGAATGCGATAAAACCAGAAACACATTCAATATATACTAGTAAATCATTCAGTATGAACCAGCAATATCATCATCAGCAGCCACATTCCCGACCATGTTGGGATAGGCTACATAGACCCTTCTTTCTCATTCAGCTGTAATATGGGTCATATTCTGATTAAGAGGTATATACTTAAATCTGTCTTAGTAATATCTTGCCAATCTAATTTAGGTCTGCTTCTTCCTCTTTTAAGTTTGCTTAACTCAATCAAATTGCTTCCAATATGTAACTTTGTGTTCATATTAGTTGGATATATCTTTATATTATCCGAGGCACCCCTCACACAACTTGTCTTCAATTCTGGCCACCTTCACTTCATTCCTAATATAGTTATTTTTAATTGATCTTTTCATGTCTTTCCCACACATTCATCTTAATATTCGCCTTTTTAACACATTGATCTTGTTGACACCTTGTTTCTAAACTGCCCTAACATCCACTCTTGTACAACATGCCTGATCATATAGCAATTCTATTAACTCTTCCAGTTACAAAGTATTCTAGTTGCACCCCTCTATTTCATCCATCGTATGTGATCACTAGGTATACATAATCTTGAACGTTGCCATCCATGTGAATTAAGAACCTAAGCAATGAAACTAATCACATTTTGGTACATCTGCTCCATCCAACTTTGCACCACTAGTCACTATAGTAGACCAGCTGAAATTTGTGCAAAGCACTGCATATACTTAAGGTTGCTTTTAGTCATATTAAGTTCATTAGATTCCAATGCATTTCTCCAAAATTCTACTTTGTGATTCAAGTTGTATTTAGTTTCATCAAGTAGCGTAATGTCATAAACAAATAACATACACCAAGGAATATTATCCAGAACATACTTTGTCAATCATCCATATCAAGAATGAACTACATGAATTCACATAATGTCATTAGCTTATAACATATATCGAGGAATATTATCCTGAGCATACTTTGTTACCACATTTATATCAAGAACGAATAACCAAGAGCCTAGAGCCCATTCTTGATGCACCTCAAATGTAACTGGAAATCTTGAACTCTCACTCTTGGAACTTTGACATTTGCAATTGAGTTACCATACATGCCAGTCAAATCTATGTATTGGATTGGGATACCCTTTTTTCTCCAAAACCCAACCAAAGCACTTCCATCTATACTCGATGATAAGCCTTTTCTAAATCAATGGAAAAAAGATGGATATCTATTTTGGTTTCTTTATACTCATTCAAAAGCCTCCTTATTAAAAAATTAATATCTTTTGTCGATTTTCCAAGCATGAAAATAAATTGGTTGTCTGATGTCCAATTATATTTATAAAATGTTAAATATTAGTCTTATTTAGCTCTTTATATTTCTCTTGTTATTTCTTTATTCTATGTGGACCTACATGTAATTGTTCTCTTATCCTTTTTTATATAAATATGAGGGGACACACATTGTGTCCTCAACGATTCCCGAAACCCTCGTAAGATGATATCAGAGTGGGTTATGTAACGTAACCAGGCTCATGCCCGACGCTGCCCCTCCCCTCTCCTTCTTCCTCTCCCCCCGCCGCCGCCCTCCCTCCTCTCTCCCCTTCTTCCTCTCCTAGGGCCACTGTCGCCCTCCCTCTCTCTCTCTTCTCCTTGCTGCGCTGCACTGCGGCCCTGGCAGTCGCCGCTAGCCGGCGCCGCCGTCGGCCCCTGCTGTTGACACAGCCGTAGCGCTCCGCCGTAGTTGTCTACCATAGGGTCGCAGGGCAACCTCCTCTCCACCCTCGTCTCTGTCTGCCCGTGTCAGCCTTTGAGCCGCTGGGTTATTTGCTGTGCCTCGCCGTAGTCTTCATGTGACTGGTCCATCCAACCTCTTATGTGTCTATTGCCGCCTATAAGGAGGATCTAGGCGGTTCTCTATTGTGGCTTCTCTCTGTTAGATTGGACTCAGTTTCTGTCATGGCTTCCTCCCATGATGATTTCCGTTGATAGGTGACTACCGTGAAACTGGATGGGCGAAACTATCAACACTAGGTCTGTTCCATGGAGATTTATGCCAAATCCCAAGGTAAGCATTTCCATCTAACTCACGCTACTCCTCCTGTTCCGCCCAGTACTGCCGAGTCTAAGGATATAAAGGCCTATGATGATTGGGTCAAAGATGACTCTACTGTGATGACTTTGATCCTCAATAGTAGCGAAACTCACATCAATGCCACTCTTCTTCGTATCCCAATTGCCAAGGAGATGTGGGATCAACTGGCCAATACCTATTCTCACTACAAGAATCCAAAGAAGGTGTTTGACTTGAACAAACAACTGACCTGCCTACATTTTTTTGGGCTTGACATTGTGGATTACTTTTCTTCCTTCGAAGGAATACAAGCTGAACTTGAGAACCTTCATCCTCTGTCTACTGACTTAGCCACCTTGCAACGACAACAACATGAACTTCGGTCGTTTAGTTCTTATGTGGACTTCCTGAGTTGTACACTGGAGTGGTTGATCAGATTCTTGCCAGTGATCCACTATCGGCGTTAGAGAGTGTGTTTCAGCGTCTTCAATGCCTGTCGACTTCTTCGTCTTCCCCGACTTCAGACACTGGTGACACTACTGCTCTTGCTGCTATGGCCGGCCGAGGCCGTGGAAGAGTTCGAGGTCAGTTTCAGGACAACCGTCCTCCTGGTTCTGGTAGAGGACGTGGTTCCCTTGGTCGTGGTTTATCTTCTAACACTTCTGGGAGTACTGCTGGCTAGCGGTACTGTGAGTTCTGTGGTCGCTCCAACCACACTGAGGATAGATGCTATAAGAAAAAAGGCACACCTGCGTGGGCCAATGTTGCGTCTGAAGGTGGTTCTCAGACTCCTGCCGCTGATACTTCGAGCTCTTCTACTGCTGATTTTATTTGCTCGGAAGTGGAACGCCATCTGCTAGAGAGAACAAGAGCCTCCTCTACTACTGCTGAGTCTGGGGCACATGCTGCTACATTCATTGGTTGTGATTTTGCTTTTCTGACTGCCCCCTCTTCTAGTACTGGTAATACAAAATGGGTGATTGATTCTGGAGCTTCTTCCCATATTTCTGGAAATAGATCTCTTTTCTATAAATTATCTAAACTCTGTTCTAAATCTGCTGTTATGCTTGCTGATGGATCCAAATCCGCAGTGTCTGGCATTGGTGATATTTATACTCACTTTCTTCTGCAATTTGCTTTATATGTGCCAAATTTTCCTTTGAATCTGTTATCTGTCAGCAAAATTGTACTTAGCTTGAATTGCAGTTGGACCTTTGTTCCGGGTACTTGTGTTTTCCAGGACGTTTGCACGAGGACGAAGATTGGTGGGGGGCATGAAGGACCCGATGGACTCTACTATCTGGATGATTTGAACAGGTTTGGCACTACAACTATAGCTTCAACTTTATCGTCTTCTATTTCTGCATTACAATGGCACTATAGACTTGGGCACCGTCTGCTGATAAAATAAAGCATGTTATTTCTGGTGTAGGAAAGCACAATGATGTGGAACACATCGTGAAGAAGAAGAACAAAGAAGATAAACCAGAAGTAATCTATTTCTCAAATCATATTCAACTGCCCGGACATAGTCCCCAAGGCTGGCTTTTATAACACTACATGACTTGACCCTGAAGTAATAGAAATAAAATCCTATTTATCAAAATTCGTAATTAAATAAAACCTAAAATAAAGAAAAGCATAAAACATTTACGACTAAGCACATAAACTAGATAATTTGCGCTTAGGTCCCTACATATTAAAACAAAAGAAAACAACTAGAATAAAGCCTAGTATGTCCTACATCACACAGTTTCCAGTGCGAGTCATGTCAGTTAGGCAAACAATCTAAATCTGTCTTTCCTAGAAGGACTCAGATTGGTAGTAAATCCATTTTTGATTTAATTCATGCTGATGTATGAGGTCCATGTAATGTTCCAAGTCTGTCTGGAAATAAATATTTTATTCTGTTCATTGATGATTTTTCCCATGCTACTTGGCTGATTCTGATGAAAGATAGATCACAAGTCTTGCCTACTATTAAATTCTTTTTTGTTGAAATTAAAATCCAATTCTGTATGCCCATTAAAATTCTGCGCACTGATAATGCCTTGGCGTTTATTTAAAAGGATGTTGAATTTTTGTGTCGATCTGTTGGCACCATTCATCAGACATCCTGTGCCTACACGCCTTAACAGGACGGAGTTGCTGAACGAAAAATAGACATTTACTTTAAAGTTACTAAAACTATTATACTGCATTCGAATATTTCGAAACACTTTTGGCCTGAAGCCGTTCTCACTTCTTGTTTTCTGTTTAATTGCATGCCCTCATCTGTTATTGGAAACAAAATTCCTGTCTAAGTCCTACAACCCTGACTTCCCCTTTTCTCTGTTCCTCCATGAGTTTTTGGGTCAACCTGTTTTGTTCGCCTTCTTGGACCAAATCATGACAAGTTTCTCCTAGAGCGAAAAAATACATTTTTCTTGGATATTCGCATGCTCAGAAAGGATATCGTTGCTATAGTCCTATTGCTAGGAAGTGGTTCACAAGCAGTGATGTGGTTTTCTTTGAAAATACTCCGTTCTATTCTGCTAAAGGGAAAAATCTCAGTTCAAATATTATTTCAGCACCTCTGCTTGTTATCAGTGATTCTATTTCTGCTATACAACCTACTGAGACTATGTCTCCACCTCTTATTGTGTATCAACGCAGGAATCGGCAACCGCGTTCTACTCCTGCTGAAGACCACCCCCAACACACAATCAACCAATCTTCTCCTCTAAAAGGTCCTACGTCAGCTGAGGTAACTTCTGATTTGCATCTACCTATTGCACTTTGGAAAGGCACTTGTTCATGCACATCCCATAATATTACTAACTATGTTTCTACTGCTCATCTTAGTGTTCATGTTAGTAGCTTTGTTGCTGCCCTTTCTGCTATTGTCGTTCCCAAAAAATTACTGATGCTTTACAAAGTATTGCTTGGACACATGCGATGAATGAGGAGATGATTGTTCTTACGGACAGAGGGACGTGGGATTTAGTTGATCCTCCATCTGGTTGCAAGTCAGTTGGCTGCCATTGGGTGTATACTGTGAAATATCATCCTGATGGGACTGTTGAAAGACTGAAGGCACGTCTAGTTGCAAAGGGATACACTCAAACTTATGGTTTTGATTACTTTGAAACCTTTTCTCATGTTGCCAGGCTTAGTTCTGTGTGGGTTCTCTCTGTTGCTATCAGCCTGGATTGGCCCCTTATCCAGTTAGATGTGAAGAATGCCTTTATGGTGATCTCCAGAAGGAAGTTTATATGGAGCAACCACCTAGGTTTGTTGCTCAGGGGGAGTCACATAAAGTCTGTTGTCTCAAGAAGTCTATTTATGGACTCAAGCAAAGTCCACATGCCTAGTTTGACAAGCGGAGCAAGATTCTGACTACTTATGGCTTCTTGAGATCTCACACTGATCACTCTGTCTTTATTAAGAAGACTTCCTCTGATATTGTTGTTTTGATTGTGTATGCTGATGATATTATTTTATCTGGCAGTGATCTTTCTGAAATTCATGCTACCAAGGCCTATTTATGCAAGCACTTTGTCACTAAAGACTTGGGAAAGCTAAGGTATTTTCTGGGAATTGAAGTCTCCAAGTCATCTAATGCTCTTGTTTTGTCCCAAAGGAAGTATGTTTTAGATCTTCTGCAAAAGATAGGGATGCTTGGAGCTCGAGCTGCTGATACTCCTTTAGACCTTTATGTAAATAGGGATGATGATGAATCTACCATGTATCCTGACAGTAAATGATATAGGAGACTAGTTGGAAATTTAATCTATTTGACTGTTACTAGAGATGATATTTCTACTGTAGTTGGTCTTATTAGCAGGTATCTTGACAAACCTAGACAGTGTCACTGGGAAGCACTGTGCCATATTCTGAGGTATTTGAAGAACTCTCTCGATAAAGGCCTTTTCCATAAGAAACATGGCCACTGCTCTGTTGAAGGCTATTCTGATTCTGACTATGCTGGAAGTAAGATTGACTAGAAAATCTACTTCTGGTTACTGCACATTTGTCGGTGGCAATCTGGTAACCTGGAAGAGCAAGAAGTAGAATGTTGTTGCTAGATCTAGTGCAGATGCTGAGTACCGAGCCATGGCTCACACGACTTGTGAACTCCTGTGGGTAAAATCTCTTCTAAAAGACCTTGGTGTGAGCTCTTCTGGTTCAGTCCCCATGCATTGCGATAATAAAACAACTATTTTTATTGCCAATGATCCTGTTTATCATGAGAGGACCAAGCACATTGAAGTTGACCGTCCTTTCATCAAAGAAGCTATCCTGAATGGTCGTATTTGCACTCCTTTCACTCGCTCAGAAGATCAGATTGCTAATATCTTTACAAAGTTGCTGGCCAAGAAACACTTCTGCTCTCTCATGGACAAGTTGGGCATGATTGATATCTATTCTCCAACTTGAGGGGGTGTTAAATATCAATCTTATTTAGTTCTTTATATTTCTCTTGTTATTTCTTAATTCTATGTGGACCTACATGTAATTGTTCTCTTATCTTTTTTATATAAATATATGAGGGGACACACATTGTACCCTCAATGATTCCCAAAACCCTCGTAAGAATAAATCTTAGACTTTGCTTAATAGTCCTTTCCTAAAGCTCCATAGTGTTATTCATCAACTTGATACCTCTATGTTTGTGTGTATCTTTGAACATCTATCTTGTCTTCTAGATGGGAATTCTATTGTTCCACTCATATGGCATGTTCTTTGGCCTTATAATCTTATTAAAAAGTCGTTAATCACATGGCTCCTTTATGCGATACTCTTCTAAATTCCAAACAACAATAGGAATACCTTTTATATCATATGTCTTTCCAATTTCATTTTTTTTTCAAAACATTACTCTAATTATGTAACTCATCGGGTTCGGCGATGTCTATCGTATATGCACCACAAGCTTTTAACATGATTTGAAATATCTGTGTGAAAATCTTGTGGAAGTAGTTTTCCATTGATATTGAAATCGTCATCCTCGGCCAATACTCTACCATCTTCATTCTTGATGCATTTCACTTGGCCTATGTCTCTTCCTTTTCTTTCTCTGATATGTTCCATTTTACTTACATTCTTTTGTGTAAGGAAAATGTTGGTATATGAAAAGGATTATAGCCCAGTAGCATATGGACGAGGACTTAATAGGCATTGGGCTTGGGCTTTGCTAATTCTGATAGGAGACAAATCCAAATGAGAGGCGACTCCCTATGTGTAACATGGGTTCACATTTCGACTGGATATGATCTATAACATGGCGTCCTACTAGCAACCATGTGCTACGAATGCCTATATTTTAGAAGCCTAGGGGAGACCATTGACATCAACCTACCAGTTTCTTGTTCAACTTTTTGTGTGGTAGAAGAGCTAGAGAAAAAGGGTAATTGGTGGAGCTGTCCCGTGGAAGAGAGAGGACAAAAAAAACTTACTGTAAGGCGTCAAGTGTGTCTAGTCGGTGGAGGATGTGCATTTGCTCCCTCAGGTGGAGAGAGTTTTGGTTGGTGGCGGCACATTGGAGTTCTAGTTTGAGTACCATCTAGAAAGAGTAACACATGCGACAATGAGGTAGGGGACATCATTATGAGTAGAGGTGGCCCAATTAGCGGCCGTAGAGGCAACTAGCAAGCACACAAACATGTTTCTGATACCATCGACGATAGTGTGAGGAGAATGTTTTTGGGAGATATTGTACTAGTTGGGTGTGATTCCTATCTTTTGTGAGGTCTGCCCGCTTTTAGGGGTAACCGAGTTTCGGTGGCGTGATTGTAATCTTTTTTACATCGTGCTTGTTTGACGATGTTGCCACATGGTTTTTCTCTTCTTGTCTTGTAGAAAGTTTTTCGTGTTAATTCTAGCACCCTCAATTTTGCAAATCATCATCACTCTGTCCATCTCTATTCCTAATAAGTGGTAGAAGAGTGACTTTGGAGGTTAAAGTGGAAGCCACGATGGTCTCTATAGACGATAAGGTGCATATTGACAAGTTTGATGGCAAAGACTTTGGTGTTTAGAAGATGCAGATCGAAGATGATGTGTACTAGAAGAGATTGCATCAACCTCTGGCAGGGGCTTAACCTATAGAAAGGCTGGGATCCCCTTGATTGGAAGTCACTTGGGTAGTTAGTTGACATTGGTGCTAAGTGTGGCATTCAACATCGCCACCTACAAGAAACCAACCTCCACAAACAAGGTATATTTGATGCATCACTTGTTCAACCTAAGGATGAGTGAAGGATCCTCGATAGCGGATTACATTCATGAGTTCGACATAATAATTACCCATCTTAACTTTGCGTAGGTGGGATTTTTTTTATGATGTCAAAGCCCTTATATTACTTTACTCTTTACCCTAGAGTTGGTTAGCAACGATGACAACAATCTACAACATCACGAAGAATGAAGCTGAAGCATTAACGATACTAATGATTTGATTCTAAGTGAAGACATCCATAAAAGGGGGTGCCATAGATCTGATTCTTCATGTTCGACTCTATGCACTGGAGGTAGAGGAAGAAGTCAGAGTCACAATCACAATTTGAATGACATACAATCGAAGTTCAACAGAAAAGAGTGTCACTGTTGTGAAAAAGCAAAACTTGAGACAAGATTGGAAGATATGGAAGAAGTTCTCACAAGAAAATGCTAAAGAACTAGAGAATGATAGCCAAGACAACTATAACCTCCATTGCATACAACTTGGAGGAGGATCTAGTACTATTGACTGTCCAGGAACAGTGCTTAAACACAAAGAGTGATGGTAAGTGACCAATGACATGTCATGCTTCATCTAACAAGAAATTCTTTGCAACATACAAAAGAGGGAACTCTGCAAGACAAGAACGGGGAATGCTAGCTACTTAAAGATCATCTGGATTTGGGACATCCATATTAAAACTTGAGTATACTATCATGCTCAAGGATGTTCGTCATGTTCTAGACTTAAGGCTCAATGTTAATTTTGATCCTTATTGGATAAGGATGGATGTCATATCAAATTGAGGATGACATGTGCAAGGTGACAACTAGTTTTGGTGATAACCCAAGGCAGACAATGCAACAATCTATAGATATAGTCATTGAAGACATCATCTCCCTCATGGCCCATAGTAGGAGATTGTTGGGATTAAATAGAGATTCCGACCCATGTCCCATATGGATTAGAACTTAATAGGTTTTAGACTTGTGCTTTGCCAATCCTAGTAGGAGTCAAATCCAAGAGGAGAGGAGATGACTCCATAATTGCAACAGAGTTTCTATTTGGATTGAACTAGCATTTGTCGCATGGGAGTCCCGGTTGCAACCATATGGCATGGAGGCCTAAATATAGAGACCATGGGGATTGCAATTAAGACCATTCACTAATTGCTTGTTGTTTAACTCTTTTCTGTTCGAAGAGTCAGAGAATGAGGGTAATTTGTAGAGCCTTCTCATGGAAAAGAGAGGGCCAAAGACTTTACCTTAACTTAAAGTAATGGTTGGCAGTTAATGACAAATGGGCGGTGCATTGCCAACGATGACGATTTCTAGTCAGCGGAGGACATGCTTCTCTACTCCCTCAGAGGGGAGGAGTTCTAGTTTGTGGTTGCACGTCAGAGTTTTAGTTTGAGGAGCCAACTAGAATGACTATTGCAAGCGGCAATGAGGTAGGCAACCTCATCACATATAGAGGCGGCCCAATCAGTGGTCACAACGACAACGAGCAAGGACACGTGTGTCTGATCCTCAACGGAGATGGTGGTGTAATGACGAACAAAAAATTAAGAAGGTTTTGTACTAGTCAAGTGTGATTCTTCTTCTTATCGTTGTTCTCTATTGAGATATATATATTACTGCATTTACTGCTTTGTGTATTTCTGTTTAAGTCTTTCCTTTACTCTGTAACAATGGCCTTTGTATAAAGAGGCCCATTAAGGTTTTCAGTTCGCTTCCTTATACAACCTCCTCCTATTTATAGGAGTGAGTTTCTTCCTTTGTGAATATAGAAAACACGACACACTTTCATATGGTATTAGAGCGGGTCACCTAGCCCTGATCTCCAGTAGTCACCGCCGCCACCGTGAACATCCTACTTGACTTTCACTGCTGATTACTCCTAAGAAGATCTAAGTTTCTTTCTAGCCCTATCCCCTTCCCCAACAAGAGGATCTAGGGAGATGGCCGACGGTCTTTTCAAGGTTCTTATGCCCTGAAGAACTGTTATTTGGAAGCACCGTTCGGCAGATTTGTGGTCATTCATGATCACCTATTCTAGGGCTCTGCTTTATTAGTGGTATGATTGGGTATATCCAACATATCATCTTTCTTCTTGGTGAATCATAATATTTGCCACTTACTCTGGGTCATCAGTGACTTTATTTTGCTGGGTTCTCCGTTTCTGCTCTTGATCTGCTGCTACCCCGATAATTGACACGCCGTGTCTCAATCCGACGAATCCTCTGACCTGCTGCTGTCCTGACCTCTGACACGTCGTGTCTTTATTTGACACTTCGTGTCTTTATTTGACACTTCGTGTCTCAATCCGCCATATCATCTAACACGTCGTGTCTTATTTTTGACACGACGTGTGCCATCCAAGGGTCTATCTGCTACTCTTTGACACGTCGTGTCTTCTTTCTGACACGTCGTGTGGCATTCCACGCGACTATCTGCTGCTCTTTGACAAGCCGTGTCTTATTTTTTGACACGTCGTGTGCCATTCCAGGAGACTTTCTATTGTGTGTTGCTACTTTTGGAGATTCTTTGGGTATCATCTTTGCTTCATGGCTTCATCTTCCTCTACGATCATGGAGACACATCCTAGATGTGTCACGTCTGTCAAATTTAATGGATCAAACTACATTTGGTGGGCACAATCCTTTAAGATTTATGCTCACTCATCGGGCAAACTTGAGCATCTCACTGAGCAGCAACCTCCTAAAGATGAAACGTCTAACAAAAAGAAAGCTGACTATAAGAAATGGGCAGAATGTGATTCTCAAGTTCTGTCTTGGATTCTAAATAGTTGTGAACCCCATGTAACCACCAATCTTTTGTTTACTGACACCGCCAAGGAGGCCTGGGATCATATTGCTCAGGTTTATTCCTGTAAGGGAAATGCCTCCCGAGTTTTTGAGCTCGATAAACGCCTGCATTCTCTAAGACTTGACGACGCTACATCTTTTGCTGCACATTTTGATACCTTCAAAGGTATTTGGGGAGAGCTCAAACTCCATCATCCGTTATCTACTGATCTCACCAAACTACAAAAACAACAAGATGAAGTTCAACTATGCCAGTATTTGGCATCCTTGCCACCTAGCTATGAAGCAGTTCGTCAACAAATCCTTGCATCAAAACCATTACCCATGCTGGATGATATGTATCTTCAGCTATCTCGCCTAGTGTCTTCTTCTACCAAAGAAGAGCCGGCTGCTCTAATTGTTGCTGGACGAGGGTGTGGTAACTCTACTCGTGGATGGGGCAGATGGGGGCCTCCTCCTTCTCAGCTCTATGGAAGAGGGTCTTCCCCTCTTCAACCTCGGTACTGCAACTTCTGTAAACGGACTAACCATACCTAGGACAAATGCTGGAAGAAACATGGAAAGCCTGAATGGGCAAACCAAATCTCTACTACTGATGCTGATGAAGAATCTACATATACACCCAATGTTGCTTCTCCTCAGATGGTTATACTAAGTTCTTTTGACCTTGACAAGCTTATCAAAGCCGCTTCTGTAGCTACTACCACTCCTCAAGCGAACATTGCTCAACACTCTGGTGTTCCTTCTTGCCTTCAAGCTTCCTCATCTTCTACAAAAGAAGATTGGATTGTTGATTTTGGTGCTACGACCCATATGACTAGTAATAAAAATCTCTTCACTCATCTAAAGAAATCTACATATCATCCGCCGATACGTCTGGCAGATGGATCTACTTCTCCAGTCACTGGAATTAGGGATGTTAACAATCATCTCCTTAAATCTGTTCTGTTTGTGCCCAGATTCCCATTAAATTTGATGTCTGTTAGTAAAATTACCAAATCTTTAAATTGCATTGTAACATTTTTTCCTTACACTGTCTCCATGCAGGATTTCAAGATAAAGAAGGCGATTGGTGGGGGATATGAAAGTGGAGACGGTCTGTACTATCTACAGACCTCGTCAAATTTGTCTGCTACCGCTCTTATGTCTCATTCTACCTCTCTTTATCAATGGCACCTAAGGCTTGGTCACCCTTCACCCCAAAAGTTGAAGTCCTTATTTCCTAGTTTGTCTTTTGAAAAATTTACATGTCAATGTTGTCAATTCGGAAAACATCACTGCTCTGTGTATCCTCCTCGTTGTGATAGCATGAGTCCTAGTTTGTTTTATTTAATTCATTTCGACATTTGGGGACCATGTTGTATTAGTAAACGTATTGGTGTGCGATATTTTGTAACTTTTATAGATGATTGGTCTCGTGACACTTGGCTTTATCTTTTGAAAGATTGCTATGAAATTTTACATATTTTCTCCAACTTCTTAAATGAAATAAAGACTCATTTTTTTGCTACTCCTAAATTTGTTCGCACTGATAATGCTTCTAAGTACGTGCAACATGGTTTTCAAAAGATTTGCACCTCCAAAGAAATTGTTCATCAAACATCTTGTGCCTATAGTCCACAGCAAACTGGTGTTTCTGAAAGGAAAAACAGACATCTCCTTGATGTCGCTCGTACTCTCCTAATTGAAATGAATGTTCCCAAGTCCTATTAGCCTGATGCCATCTTGTCAGCCAACTACCTCATCAACCGTGTGCCTTCGTCCATCCTCCAAAATCAGATTCCCTACCAACTCCTATACCCACATGAATCCATTTTTGCCCTACCACCAAAAGTTTTTGGCTGCCTTTGCTTTGTCCACAATCACCAACTTGGACTTGATAAATTGTCTCCACGACCTATCCGTTGTTGTTTTCTTGGGTACTCTCACACACAAAAGGGGTACAAATGTTTTGATCCTGTTGCACGTCGCTTGTATGTTAGTTTGGATGTCACCTTCTTTGAAGATACATCCTTCTTTTTTGAACCACATCCACCAATGTCTCCTCCTAATGCACCACTTCCAAATGTACCAATCTCTACCGTCCCGTCCTTAGACGATTCTTCCACCCCTGTTATGCAAGTCTATGAGCGTCGGCATAAAAGGCCTCTACCTGACGTATCCCCTGCTATGACCTCTTCGGAAACTGATGATTCACCGCAAGTTAATGGTAATTCTACTGACTCTGTTTAGATTTCTGAGTTGGACATGCCCATTGCCTTATGGAAAGGATAACAATCTGGTATAAAATATTGTATTTCTAAGCATGTTTCTACTGATAATCTCAATGCTTTCATGGCTAAATTTACTGCTGCAATATCTGCTATCTCTGTTCCAAAGAATGTTCGCGAAGCACTTCTACATCCTGGATGGAAAAAGGCTATGGATGAGGAGATGCATGCTCTTCGACTCCGTGGGACATGGGTTCTTGTTGATCTTCCTTCAGGCAACAATCCTATTGGATGTCGCTGGGTATATACTGTTAAATATCTGCCAGATGGGACGATTGAATGCTTAAAAGCTCGATTAGTTGCCAAAGGTTATACATAGGAGTCTGGAGTTGATTATTTTGAAACTTTTTCTCCTGTTGCTCGTCTTAATTCTGTGCACACTTATTTCTATTGCTGTCAATCAAGGCTGACGTTTGCATCAACTAGACGTCAAAAATGCATTTCTATATGGTGATCTACAGGAGACTGTCTATATGTCCCAACCTCCAGGTTATATTGGTGAGGGGGAGTATTTTGGAAAAGTCTGTCTTCTTAAGAAGGCTATTTATGGCCTTAAGCAGAGTCCTCGAGTGTGGTTTGAAAAATTCTTTCTTATACTACAACAATTTGATTTCACAAGGTCTCAATGTGATCATTCTGTTTTTATCAAAACCACCTCTTCTGGCATTATTATACTTATTGTATATGTGGATGATATCATTATATCTGGTAGTGATACCACAGGGATTGCTGATACAAAGAAATATCTTATGAAGCACTTTGTAACCAAAGACCTTGGACGTCTTCGGTATTTTCTTGGTATTGAGGTAGCATATAACAAAAATGGGGTATCTCTCTCACAGAGGAAGTATACTCTACACTTATCATCTGAAACAGGAATGTTGGGCTGTCGACCTGCTGTCTCACCTATGGATCAGGCACATGATCTATGGACCGAGTCCACTCATCGCTTAGAAGTTAAATATTGCTACAAATGACTAGTTGGCAAACTTTTGTATCTCACCGTTACCAGACCTGATATATGTTTTGTTGTGGGAGTTCTTAGTCAATTTATGGATTGCCCTCGACAATGTTACTGGGAGGCTGCCCGTCGTGTCCTCAGATACTTGAAGAACGCACCTGGACGGGTTATTTTATAAAAGAAATAGGCACCTTGATGTTATTGGATATTCTGATGCTGATTATGCAGGATGCAAGTCTATCAGGGGATCCACTTCTGGTTATTGCACCTTCGTAGGAGGTAATCTGGTTACTTGGAGGAGCAAGAAACAAAATGTAGTTTCCAGATCTAGTGCTGAATTTGAGTATCGTGCAATAACACATACTACTTGTGAACTATTATGGATTAAATCTATTCTTGCAGACTTTGGGTTCCCTATCACCTCTGCTATTCCAATGTATTGTGATAATTGTGCTGCTACTTTCATTGCCAGCAATCCTGTATTCCATGAGAGGAGCAAGCATATTGAAGTCGATTGTCATTTTCTTCAGGATGTTGTACTGGATAAGAAGATTGCTACTCCTTTCCTGCCATCAAATGAGCAAACTGCTGATATATTCACCAAGCCTCTCTTTGGCAAGCGAGTCGAGGAACTGTGTCGCAAATTGGGCATGATTGACATCTATGCTCCAAATTGAGGGGGAGTATTGATATATATATATATATTACAACTGTTAAAGTGTCTATATTAGTCTATTAGTTAAATAGGCTAATTAGTTTAGTGGGCCTTTATATTCCGGCCCGTCTAGTTTAGATTACTTGGGACACAAGTCTCAGGGTTTCTCCCTTGCTCCTATATATAGGACAGGGGTGTCCAGTCTTGTATCAATCTATTCATATTCAAGCAATCTTATATTTTACATGGTATCAGAGCGGGTTCCGTCCTGAGGGAACCCTAGCGCCGCCGCTTCCCTCTCTCTCTCCAAGCCGCCGACTTCTCCCTTGCAGCCGCCGCCGCTCCTCTCTCCTAAGAGAGCAACCGCGGGCTCTCTCCGCCTGCGGGCGGCCGTTGCCATGGCCTAGGCCGGCTGCCCGCTAGGCATATCCCGACCTCCATGGTCATCTATTCTCTATTCTTTCATTCTTTCCATACAACACCTCCGCTGCCTATCATAGCAGCCATATACGGCGGTAATCTCCATCCGCCATCCGAAACCAATAGTCACCGCCGTAGGCATCCGCCGCGGTAATCTTCCTCCGCATCCAACTCCGCACGATAGCAGCGCCGCCGCCACCATCAGCAGCAGTAGCCGCCAGCAGCCATCTCCACAGAGTCGTCAACTATCAGAAATCGTTTCCCATCCGCAAAGAACAGCCATCTTCATCTTCCGCAGCAGCCGCCGCCGCCGCATCGATACTATCGACCCGAGCGTCGATAGTATCGACATCAGTCCAGACGCGTCGATACTCCATCTGCCGCAGCGGCCCAGCCGCCGCCGCCGCCGTGTCGATACTATCGACCCGAGCGTCGATAGTATCGAGATCAGTCCAGAAGCAACCTGCTGCATTCCCGTCGATACTATCGACAGGAAGTTGATGGTATCGACTTTATCACAGCAACAAGAAGAGTGTCTGTCGATACCATCGACAGTCCTGTCGATGGTATCGACAGTTGATCAGTGACGATGTAAAACGGTATCGACCGTCCGCTCCATCTCATGAAGTCTTCAAATCAGCCTTCCTCGCCGCTTTGGAGAGGGTCCGCCTTGGCTTCGCATGCATCCTCTTGGCATGCAATATCTCCGGAGTCACACAGGAGACCCTTTGTCATCTCCTATGTTGCGACAAAGCACTTCGTCAGCCGAGCGTCATATCCAGCCATCATCCACAAGCTGCTACTCCTCCACTTCATCATCATTCCGACGATCTTCATCCGCAAGTTGTTGCTGCATTGTGCGTCATCATGCTATTGCTGCCATCTACAGTAGGTGATCATCCATCACTCTCCACCGCTACCAAACAACCATGTTTACTGCCCCCATATGCATTATCCCTGACACTATTCAGATCATTAATCGGTCCTATCTTTTGCTAATCGGATCCTATTATGACCCTGATCGGATTTTTTGCGGGGACTCCGCCCCCGCACCCCTGAATTTGTTGCCCTAACGGGCCAACAAACCCCCTTTTCGAGTCGGGACTAGATCCATTTATTTTTCTACCCGGATCTCAAGTTGACCCATTTAGTATACTCTCTTTGGCTATCGGTTTCATTCTCCACATATTACCCATCTCCATTTCACATATTCCTCTCTTTTTCCACCATTTTCTTTCCCACCCACCCATATTATGTGAGCATCCCTTTTTCACATTACGGGGGGTCGTATGTCCATTTCTCCACACCAAACACTCACTTTCGTCGTATTTGGTGTGCGGGGGGATAGAGAGGAGAGAAAGAGATGAAAAGAGAGCGCGAGCATGAGAGCATGTATGAGAGAGAGAGAGAGTATGAGATGAGATGAGATGAGAAGAGAGAGCATGAGAGCATGTATGAGAGAGAGTATGAGATGAGATGATGATATATGTATTCAGATTATATATATTCCAGGCTATCTTCATGAAGCTTCACATTGTTCAGCACATCATTTCTCTACTTGAGCCAGCAGTGAAGATCCAACGTCGACACCATATCCGTTGTTGATGATGTATTCCTTCAACTGCATTCACATGAGACAGATGGGTGCTTCTTCAGAAGCTCAAAGTTTTATCTTCACCGAGCTGCTTCATCATGTCTTATCTGAGCCGCATCTGCTGTATCGACATCACCTGTAGCTGATTCTTTTGGGATTTTCCTTGATGGATGATATCTATTTTCCTGTCAAGCCCCCATGGTTCCTGCATCGTATCAAGCAGCAGATCGTCAGTCCGTGTTCGTGCCACGTTAAGCACGTATTCCAGTGGCGACTTGCTGTAGTATCAGGTCCATTCGTCCACACTATATCCGCGTTCGTGCCGCGTTCAGCACGTATTCCAGTGGCACATTCTTCAACCTGCAGAGTATCTTCAGATGTCTTCATTTCAGATGCACTTCAAGGAAGACCTTCTTCAAAGCTCGAGTATCTTCAGCCTGCAAAGTCATCATCACTATTTGATTCAGGGGGAGTATTGATTAAGGGGGAGTAACATATTTTGTATGGGAGTGATATTTATCTTCATCATCACTATTTGATTCAGGGGGAGTATTGATTAAGGGGGAGTAACATGTTTTGTATGGGAGTGATATTTATCTTCATCTTTCATTTATCATTTCTTTTTATCGAGTCTTGTAACTCTCCAAGCTTGGACATGTGTTTCACCCATGCTCCAGCTTGAGGGGGAGTGTTGAAGTGTCTATATTAGTCTATTAATTAAATAGGCTAATTAGTTTAGTGGGCCTTTATATTCCGGCCCGTCTAGTTTAGATTACTTGGGACACAAGTCTCAGGGTTTCTCCCTTGTTCCTATATATAGGACAGGGGTGTCCAGTCTTGTATCAATCTATTCATATTCAAGCAATCTTATATTTTACAACATTTATTGCTTTGTGTATTTCTGTTTAAGTCTTTCCTTTACTCTGTAACATGGGCCTTTGTATAGAGAGGCCCATTAGGGTTTTCCGTTTGCTTCCTTGTACAACCTCCTCCTATTTATAGGAGTGACTTTCCTCCTTTGTCAATATAGAAAACAAGACACTTTCATAGAATGGGGGGCTACCTGAATCGAGGGGCAACTTAATCTGGGTGGTGTAAGTTGTAACTTTTGTTAATAGTGGTTTTTTGTTGGTATTGTCCCATAGTTTTTCTATTCTAGTCTTGGAGAGAGTTTTTCACTTTAATCTCACGCCTTGAGTTTTCCCTATCATCCTCACTTTGACCACCTCAACTCCTAACAGGAAAGTAAATTTATCAAAGCCCTAGGGTATATCTTTCATATAATTATTTCTAAAAAATGGAAAAATGGAGTAGACACATTAAACATGAGAAGTGGGGTGAATCGTGTTGAAATGACAAAATACAAGACACCTCAAAATCCAGGTGTTGATGATTTCTACATACAATAGTAATATAGTTTTAGTGATTTATTTTGTGGCTTCAACCTTCTTGACTGGACAGTAAGGGTTAGGGTACACAAAGCGTGCACCCCATATATTTATAAAGAGAACAATTACAGAGAGGTCCTTGTAGAATAGGAAAATAACAAACAGAAAATAAAGAGCTTAATTAAACACTAGTAACACCCCCTCAAGTTGGAGCATAGATATCAATCATGCCCAACTTGTCCACAAGAGCGTAGAGATGTTTCTTAGTCAACAACTTTGTGAAGATAACAACAACCTGATCTTCTGAGTTAGTGAAAGGAGTGTAGATGCGTCCAGTCAGAATAGATTCTCGGATGAAGTGACAGTCAACTTCAATGTGCTTAGTCCGCTCATGAAAAAAGGATTATTTGCAATAAAGATAGCTGCTTTATTATCACAGTGCATAGGAATAGGATCAGAGGATACCACATCAAGTTCTTTTAGAGGAGATTGCACCCACAGAAGCTCACAAGCAGTATGAGCCATAGCACGATATTCAGCCTGAGCACTGGATCTGGCAACCACATTTTGCTTTTTGCTCCGCCAAGTAACCAGATTACCCCCAACAAATGTGCAATAACCAGAAGTAGATTTTCTGTCTATCTTGCTACTAGCATAGTCAGAATTAGAATAGCCTTCAAGAGAGCAATGACCATGTTTTCTATAGAATAGGCCTTTACTAGGAGAGTTCTTCAAATATCTCAGAATATGACACAGTGCTTCCCAATGACACTGTTTAGGCTTATTAAGATACCGGCTAACAAGACCAACAACAGTAGAAATATCAGCTCTAGTAACAGTCAAATAAATCAGTTTTCCCACCAGTCTTCTATATCTTTCACTGTTAGGATACAAAGGAGATTCATCATCATCCCAATTCACATTGGGATCAAGAGATGTGTCAGTAGGCCAAGCTCCAAGCATGCCGGTCTCCTGTAGAAGATCAAGAACATACTTGAGTTGTGATAGAACAAGAGCATTAGCAGTCCTGGAAACTTCAATTCCCAGAAATACCTCAATTTTCATAAATCTTTAGTGACAAAATGTTTCCATAGATAGGCTTTAGTAACATTAATTTCAGAGAGATCACTGTCGGATAAAATAATGTCGTCAACATACACAATAAGAACTACAATAACAGTGGATGTCTTTTCGATAAAAACAGAATGATTAACATGAGATCTGAAGAACCCATAAGTAGACAAGGTGGTGCTCAGTTTGTCGAACCAGGCACACAAACTCTGTTTTGAGTCCATAAATAGACTTCTTGAGGCGGCATACTTTGTGTGACTCCCCATGAGCAACAAACCCAGGTGGTTGCTCCATATATACCTCCTCCTGAAGATCACCATGAAGAAAAGTATTTTTGACGTCCAACTGGATGAGGGGCCAATCCAGATTAATTGCCACAGACAGAAGAACTAGCACAGAATTCAGCCTAACAACATGAGAAAATGTTTCAAAATAATCAAAACCATAGGTCTGAGTGTACCCTTTCGCCATGAGGCGAGCTTTCAGGCGTTCAACTGTTCCATCAGGATGATACTTAACCGTGTAGACCCAACGACATCCAACAAGTTTGCAATCAGAAGGAGGATCAATAAGATCCCAGGTACCCCTGTCAGTGAGAGCAACCATCTCCTCTGTCATGGCTTGAGTCCAGGCCTGACTCTGTAATTGTAGCCGTATCCGGTTGCACAGTAGTGGTAGAATCACAGGTAATAGGCAGAGGTGCTGCAATCAAGTCTGAGCTCAACGTAGTTCCTCTAGTAGAATAGTATGGAGTATCTTAAAAAAAGATAACATCACTACTCATGAACCACTTTTTAGTAACCGGACTATAACATCGGTACCTTTTTGAGTTTGTGAATATCCTAGAAAAATGCTGTGACAGAGTCAGGAATTCCAGAAAGCTCAGAGTTGCACAATGTGTGCACCCTCATATATATAATAATGAGAGATTTACAGAGAGGTCCATATATAAAGGAAAATAACAAAACAAATAACATGCTATGTAAAACAGGAAATATATAATGTAACACTCCCCCTCAAGTTGGAGCATAGATGTCAATCATGCCCAACTTGTCCATCAGCGTGCAGAACTGTTTCTTCGCCAAGAGCTTGGTGAAGATATCAACAACTTGATCTTCAGATCTTGTGAATGGAGTGCATATCTTGCCAGCAAGAATAGATTCTCTGATGAAGTGGCAGTCAACTTCAATGTTTTTGGTGCGCTCATGATAGACAGGATTATTTGCAATGAAGATGGCAGCTCTGTTATCACAATGCATAGGAATGGCCGATGAAGACTCAATCCCAAACTCTTTCAGAAGAGAACGCACCCACAACAACTCACAAGCAGTATGGGCCATGGCCCTGTACTCAGCCTTAGCACTAGATCTGGCCACTACATTCTGTTTCTTGCTTCTCCAGGTGACAAGATTGCCTCTTACAAAGGTACAATAACCAGAAGTAGATTTTCTATCAACTTTGCTGCCTGCATAATCAGAATCAGAATACCCTTCAAGAACACAATGCCCATTCTTTTTATAATGAAGTCCCTTGCCAGTTTTAAGTATCTCAAGACTTGACATGCAGCATCCCAGTGGCACTGTTTGGGTTTGTCGAGGTACCTGCTAAGAAGACCCACTGCAGTAGCAATATCAGGACGAGTAACAGTCAAATAGATCAATTTACCAATCAACCTCCTGAATTTTTTATGATCAGCAAACATAGCAGAGGAATCATCATCCCAATTGACATTGGGATCAAGAGGAGTATCTGCAGGTCTTGCTCCAAGCATACCAGTCTCCTGCAGAATATCAAGAACATATTTTCTCTGTGAAAATTAGAGTTTCTAGAGACCTCTATGCCAAGAAAGTACCGAAGTCTGCCTAGATCTTTGGTAGCGAAGTGCTTGCCCAAATGATCTTTGGTAGCCTGAATACCAAGAGTGTCGCTGCCAGAAATAATAATGTCATCAACATACACAATCAGAACAGTAATACCTGCTGAAGTCTTTTTTGTGAAAACAAAATGGTCAACTTGTGACCTTAGAAAGCCAAAATCAATCATGATCCGGCCCAACTTATCAAACCAGGCACGAGGACTCTGTTTGAGTCCATAGATAAACTTCTTAAAGTCGGCAGACTTTATGAGACTCCCCCTGAGCAACAAACCCAGGAGGTTTCTCCATATACACCTCTTCCTGTAAATCACCATACAGAAAAGCATTTTTCACATCAAGCTGCAGGAGAGGCCAGTTTAGATTCACAGCAACAGATAAAAGAATTCTGACAGAGTTAAGACGAGCAACAGGAGAAAAAGTCTCAAAATAATCAATGCCATATGTCTGAGTATAGCCCTTGGCAACAAGCCTTGCCTTCAACCTTTCAACCGTACCATCAGGTTGATATTTGACCGCATATACCCACCTGCAGCCTACATGCTTACACTGAGGAGGTGGATCCACCAGCTCCCAAGTGTCTCTGTCAGTAAGAGCAATCATCTCGTCATGCATAGCATATGTCCAAGCCGTACTTTTCAAGGCATCGTGAACATTCTTAGGCACAGCCACAACAGATAAAGCAGATACAAAATTGCTGGAATGAGTATGCAAATGAGCAGTAGACACACACTGAGCAATGCTATGAGAAGTGCAAGAACGAGTACCCTTACAGAGTGCAATAGGTATGTCAAGATCAGAATGTACCTCAGGTGCAGCAGAACCTTCTGGAGGAGAAGACTGGTTGTCTTGGGGGGGTACTGGTGTGGAAGGTGCTTTATTCCTGCGTTGATAAACAATAAGAGGAGGATCTTGCTTTGCAGTAATCTCAGTATCAGTGCGGTCAGGCATACAGTCAGAAATAACAGGTAAAGGAGGAGCCAGAATGTCTGTCTGCAAACTATCTCCTGCTGAAGAATAATACGGTGTATCTTCAAAAAAGACAACATCACTACTGGTAAACCACTTCCTAGTGCTGGGATTATAACATCGGTAACCCTTCTGAGTTCGAGAATAGCCCCAAAAAAATGCATTTAGCAGCTCGGGGAGATAGCTTATCAGAAGTAGGTCCAAGCAATCGAACAAAGCAGGTACACCCAAAAATTCTAGGAGGCACAGTAAACAAGGAGGTGTCAGGGTGCAAAACATGGATGGGAATCTTATTTTCAATAACAAACGATGGCATTCTATTAATCAGAAAACAAGCAGTCAAGATAGCCTCAGGCCAATAAGAGCGGGGCACATGAGAATGCATCATTATCGTCCTGGTAACTTCTAACAAGTGTCTATTCTTTCGCTCAGCAACACCGTTTTGTTGTGGGGTATATGCACACGAAGTCTGGTGAATAGTACCCACAGATTTACAAAAAACAGCCACATCTTGCTTAACAAACTCTAAAGCATTATCAGTGCGAAGAACTTTAATAGGCAAGCCAAACTGCGTTTTTATTTCAGCAAAGAAGTATTTGATAGTAGACAACACTTCAGACCTACTTTTTAACAGAAACAACCAAGTAGTCCTCGAAAAATCATCAATAAATAGAATGAAATACTTGTAACCAGACAAGCTTGGTACATGGCATGGACCCCATACATCAGAGTGGACTAAATCAAAAATGTTTTTACTGCTCACAGTACTACGTCTAGGATACATAGTACGAGTTTGTTTTCCTAGCTGACACGATTCACACTGAAAATGACAACTGCCAATATCAGGAACTAAACTACGCAGCTTCTCCGACGAGGGATGTCCCAGCTTGTAGTGCCACTGTAGAGCAGAAACAGAAGCAGATAATGCAGATATCACAACAGCTTTCTCTGATCGAGGTAACTGGTCCAAGTAAAAGAGCCCATCAGCACCTTCATACCCCCCACCAATCTTCGTCCTCGTGCGAAGGTCCTGAAAAACGCATGAACCAGGAACAAATCTCAGGCTACATTGTAAATTCCGTAAAATTTTGCTGACAGATAATAAGTTAAGGGGAAATCTGGGCACATATAAGGCAGATTTTAGGCCAAAGTGAGAAACAATATCACCGACTCCAAAAACCGAAGACTTGGAGCCATCAGCAAGCATAACAGAAGAATGTCGAGCAGGTGCAGATATATGTTTAAACAAAGATCTATTTTCAGAAATATGTGCAGATGCACCAGAATCTATCACCCATTTAGTATTACCAGAAGGAGAAGGTGAGGAGCTCAGGAATGCAATATCATAACCAGAAAAAACAGCATGTGCTTCGCTAGTAGATGCAGCAGGAGAAGATCCAGCACGCTCAAGAAGAAGACGCTCCACCTCGGCACGAATGTAATCTGCGGTAGCCCCCGCAGGCTCTGGTGCAGGTGTCTGAGTACCACCCTCAGACGCAGTAGATGGGGAATCTGCAGCAGCATTGGCCCACGCCGGCTTACCATACTTTTCCCAACATTTTTCTTCAATATGGTTAGACCGGCCACAGAAGGTACATACGTGCTGTCCTTGCTGAGCACGCGCATCAGCAGAAGGTGGGGCGGTAGGAGGAGCTCCACGTCCAGCACCAGGTCCACGTCCCCGGCCTGCACCCAGGGGAGGACGACCATCATTGGAGCGGCCATGGCCACGACCACGACCACGCCCGCCCCAAGCAGCCAAAGTAGTAGAGTCTCCAGTCTCAGAAGACGGAGACGGTGTAGATGACGGAAGGCGCTGGAGACGCTTGTAGGCAGTCTGCAAGGTAGGAAGTGGATCACTCGCCAAGATCTGATCTACCACTCCAGTATAGGACTCAGGTAAACCACTGAGAAACTGAATCAGCTGAAGCTCCGCTCGCTGTTTTTGCATAGTACCTAAATCGGTGGACAACGGGTGATACATCTCCAACTCACCCCACAGACCAGTGAAGGTGGAGAAGTAGTCTGAGATGTCAGATCCAGTAAACTGTAGGCGCCCCAGTTGCTTGGTGATATCAAAGACCTTGGGATTTTCACTATGAGAGTAGGTACTGGCGAGCTGATCCCACATCTGCTTCGCCGTAGGCAACCGAAGAAGATTGACGCTGATCTTCTCAACGGAGCTGTTGAGAATCCATGTCATAACGATCGAGTCATCACGAACCCAGTCATCAAAGGCTTTGATGTCCTTTGCATCCGCCTCCTCTGCAGGCTGAGGCGGACCCGTCCGAATCAAGTGAGAGTACTTCCCTTTTGATTTGGCAAAGATCACAAAGGAGCATACCCAAAGCTGGTAGTTGCGCCCGTCAAGCTTAACAGTAGTAACTTGACGACGCGAGTCTCTCCAGATGTCATCCCCAGAAGACGCCATGAATACAGGCAGGAAGTCAGGCACAGGCACAGGTAGGCACAGACAGAAGACGGACTACGCCGTCAGGCAGGCAGAAGCAAGTCACCGTGGACCTCTTACATACAAACTACGCCAAAGCGTAGTAGAAAACCCGGAGGCCGAATCCTACACGGGCAGGCAGGCACAAACAAACACGAACCGAAGGTTGTCCCTTAGACGAACAACGCGCCGATCTCCCCCGGAAGACAGAACTAGTCCAGATCTACCAGTGGCTTAGTGGTCCCGTAGAAAAACAACCACCCGGCAGCGCACCTGCTGTGCGAACAACAACCAAGGTTGCTCAAGCACTAGCGGTGCACTAAGCTAGGAGGCAAGACGGAACCACGGAGACCCCCGCGGAGGGACCTGCGGCCCGCTGGAGGCGGCTGCCCTGGCTAAGCCGGCGGCGGCTGCTGCGGCCGGCCGGCGGACAGACCGCAGACGGCGGCGGGCAGCCTGCTGCCGGCGGTCGAGTGGCGGGCGGTGGGCGGGCAGGGGGGGCGGAGGAGAGAGAAGGGAGGGAGGGAGGCAAAGACGGCTAGGGTTGAGCCTGCTCTGACACCATGTGACAGAGTCAGGAATTCCAGAAAGCTCAGAGTTGCACAATGTGTGCACCCTCATATATATAATAATTAGAGATTTACAGAGAGGTCCATATATAAAGGAAAATAACAAAACAAATAACATGCTATGTAAAACAGGAAATATATAATGTAACAAATGCAATTTTCAGCTCTAGGGGACAACTTGTCTTGAGTAGGACCAAGCAAACGAACAAAACAAGTCGACTCAAAAATCGTCGGAGGAACATAATACTGGCAGATCTGGTTGCAGAACTTGTACAGGAATTTTATTTCCAATAACAGAGGAAGGCATTCGATTTATAAGAAAACATGCAGTAAGAACAACTTCTGGCCAAAAATGTTTGGGAACATTAGAGTGTAACATTATAGTACGAGCAACTTCAAGTAAATGCCTATTCTTCCACTCGGCCACTCCATTCTGTTGGGGTGTATAAGCACAAGACGTCTGATGAATTGTCCCCATAGAACGGCAGAATAACTCCACATTCTTTTGAACAAACTCCAATGCATTATCAATATGCAAAATTTTAATAGGCATAGAATACTGAGTTTTAATTTAAAAAAAAAGAATTTAAAAGTTGGCAGAACTGAGGATCGATTTTTTAACAAAAATAACCAGGTAGCAGGAGAATAATCATCAATGAACAAAATAAAATATTTATTGCCAAACAAGCTTGGAATATGACAAGGACCCCATACATCAGCATGCACCAAATCAAAAATAGCTTTGCTACCAATCTGAGTTTTTTTGGGAAATACTGATCGAGATTGTTTGTCTAATTGACAAGCCTCACATTGAAAACTATGTGGGCGAACACTAGAAATAACATGTTTTAACTTTTCAGTTGACGAATGTCCAAGTCGGAAATGCCACCGTAATGCAGAAACAGAAGCTGAAAGAGCTGAAGCTAGAGCAGAAGTGCCAATCTGTTTCAACTCATCTAAGTAGTAGAGTCCATCAGGTCCTTCATGCCCCCCCACCAATCTTCATCCTCGTGCGAAGGTCCTGAACAACACAAGTACCTGGGGCAAATGTCAGACTGCAGTTAAGATTGCAGACAATTTTACTGACATATAATAGATTCAGTGGAAAGTTCGGCACATATAAAGCAGAGCGCAGAAGAACTTATGCAAAGATATTACCAATTCCAGACACAACAGATTTAGAACCATCAGCAAGCATGACAGTAGATTTGGAACAAGGTTTAGTCAGTTTATAAAATAGAGAACGGTTTCCAAAAATATGAGAGGAGGCTCGAGAGTCAATCACCCATTTGGTATTACCAACACTAGAAGGAGCCCTCAAGAATGCAGAATCACAACCATAATAGGTGGCCGCGTAAGCTCCAGATGTAGCAGCCGATGAAGAGGAAGTACCAGTCCTCTCAAGCAGAAGACGTTCCACTTCTGAGCGGATGAACTCAGCAGTTGACTCAGTCGAGGGAGCAGCAATGACCGTCTGAGAAGTACCATCAGTGTCAGCATTGGCCCACGCAGGTGTGCCATGCTTCTTCCAACACTTGTCTTTAGTGTGGTTGGTGTGGCCACAGAAGTCACAGTACCGCTGAGTAGCGACACCTCCAGAAGTATCAGCAGGCGAGCCACGACCAAGGGAACCGCGACTAGATGAGCCACGTCCCCGTCCAGGAGTAGCAGAACGATTGTCTGGCGGACGACCACGACCCCTACCGCGACCACGGTGAGACGTAGCAGCAAGAGCAGTAGGATCAGCTGTGTCAGAAGACACATCCGCTGAGGAGGCCGACAAGCGTTGGAGATGTTGAAAGGGACTCTCCAAAGTAGGTAACGGATCGCTGGCTAGGATATGGTCAACCACCCCAGCATATGAGTCCGGAAGACCACAGAGGAACTGGACCACATGGAGTTCCTGTCTTTGGCGTTGCATCGTGGCCAAGTCAGTGGATAAGGGGTGTAAATTCTCGAACTCAGCCCACACACCCTTAAAGGTGGAGAAGTAGTCAGCAATATCAGGTCCAGTAAAGTGCAGAAGGGACAACTGTTTGTTCAGATCAAACACCTTTTTGGGATTTTTGCTGTGAGATTAGGTGCTTGCCAGTTGGTCCCACATTTCCTTTGCTGTCGAGAGACGAAGTAGAGTGACGCTGATGCGAGTTTCGCTACTGTTTAGAATCCACGTCATCACAGTGGAGTCATCCTTGACCCGGTCTTCATAGTGCTTTTTGTCCTTGGACTCGGCAGTAGTAGGCGGAGCAGGCGGCGGAGCATCAGTCAGATGGGAATGCTTGCCCTGTGATTCGGCAAAAATCTCCATGGAGCAAACCCAATGTTGGTAGTTGCGTCCGTCGAGCTTCATAGTGGTCACCTGACGACGAAAGTCTTCATGGGAGGAAGCCATGAGGGAGCCGGGTCCACAAGTAGTAGAAAACAACAGCAGACTTTAGAACCGCCTAGATCCACCGGCTAGGCGGCAGCAGACAGAGGAGAGATCCGGAAGGACCAGCCTACATATAGACTACACCGAGGCGCAGCAGAGAACCCGGCGGCTCAAGGGCCGACACGGGCAGACAGAAATGGAGGATCGCCGAAGACCGTCAACCGATCTCTCTGGAGACGAATGACAGACAATCCGGATGCACTAGCAGGCCAGCACCGTACACGAAAAAAAAATCACCAGGTGGAGGGATGCACGACCACCAACAGGGGGCTCAATTGCCCAGCGGTAGCGGCAACACGAGGTTGCCCACGGCGGCCGGCGGCGGCAGGTGGGTGCAGCGCCGGGGCAGCGGAGGGCGCCACGTTGGAGGCGGCGACGACGGGCGGACGGGGCGGCGGCACGGGGGGGGGGAGCTGCCGACAGAAGGTGGAGAGAGAGGGAGGGGGAAGAGAGGGGCGGCGACTGGGGAGAGGAGGGCGGCTCAACAAACCTGCCCTGATACCATCTTGACTGGACAGTAAGGGTTAGGGTACACAAAGCGTGCACCCCATATACTTATAAAGAGAACAATTAAAGAGAGGTCCTTGTAGAATAGGAAAATAACAAACAGAAAATAAAGAGCTTAATTAACCACTAGTTAACAAACCTTATAGGTTACGCTGAGAACTTAGCTGCTTCTAAGTTCAATGGCTGTCACACCCCCTACATTTTTCTGGAGGTTTTCTTTCCGAGCAGTTGGTGGGTGGGAAGAAGGTTGTAACTTGTAAGAGCAAAAGGCACATGTGAATTGACTGATGGAAGTATCGTGGACTAAAGACACATATGTATATTTGGTCACATAGTTGGGCACTCCTTTGTATTTAATTTTGCATCTATGATTTTGTATCTCAACCAAGATAGTCCTAACTCAGTCAAGATCATGGACATCAGATAACTTTTTAGTTGCCTTCTTCTGACTTGGTTGCCCATACAGTGTGCACTAGTATCTTAAGGCAAGCTTCCTTTCTTCTATTCATGATATTAGTTGTATTAAATTTATCGAGACAATTCTCTTCTAATCTCAAATTGCTCATTTTCCACATCTCTAGAGAGAGTCTATCCTAAGATTCCAGAGTAAGCATCTGGCATATTTGCAAGAAACTTAAAATGTTGACGCTCCTGCAGATCTTCTTAAAAGTCTCTATATCAGTGAATTAAAAAACGGCCAGGCGGGCTGCTTAAGCGCCCATGACCCTCATCCGCCTAATTTAGCCCCTAAGCGCCCGCTTAATCGTTTTGAACATAATCGCCTTTTTTTGCCCGCCTCACTCGCTTTTTCCCGCTTTTTTTCCATTTTTTGCCCGCTTTTTTCCCACTTTTGTTTGAAAATCCTAATGTAAGCATCTAACATTAATTAATTACATAGTCCAAGTAGTGTTGACTATAATATATGAAACTTGTATACATTAAATGTTCTATGATATAGCTAGTCCTAATTTTTTTTTTTTTGAAAACTAGCTAGTCCTAATTTAGAATGCATACTTTGTGTGTAAGCTGTAATAATTGGGTACTGCTGTAATGCATCTAAGTAAATATCCTATTGCTCTATTATACTAGTAATGCATGATTAGTTTTACTGATTTCCTTGCTGCTTTCAGTGATTAATGATTGGTACTACTGGTTAGTATTACTTTAGTGATTATTTTAATTCAACAATTCATAGTTTGTTATTTACAATTACTGATCTGCTTGCTGATTTTAGTGATTAGAGATACTGATTAATAGTAAGTTTTGATGAATACTTAGTTAATTACTGATTTGCTGATTAGATATGTATAGAAGTTCCTTATAAATATATTTTTTATATACACATACATGTAATTTTGTATAAAAATATATAAAATTTAGACACCCGCTTTTTCAAAAATTGCCCGCTTAATCGCCCGCCTACCGCTTAATCGGTTACAGGGTGCTGTCCGCACGCCTCCCGCTTCCCGCTTTCTGATACATTGCTCTATATCTAAAGTGAAGGGCTGACGGGCCTTTAGTATATTTAAAGGCTGACAAAAGGTGAGAAGTCATCCTTTGTTTTACCTCTAGAAACAAGTTTCAGGGCAACCAACTGATAGATATTTCAGACCCAGTCATTGATTCTTCTTGTTGGAGTAAATATGGGAATGAGCACATTCTTTAGCACTAGCCACATAAGCCAAATGTTTCTTAATCTCATTTTGATGTTGTTGGGAATCCATGAGATCACATAGCAGTCAACATAGTATATGGCCTCTAGGTATAATACTCTTTTCTAGCTTCTTTTTCTTTGTTAATTTCTTTGGAGGAGCATCAATACTTTCCCTGTAAATTAATGTATATCATGACAAATCTTTTCCAAACATGGTATTGATTTCCATCAAGTTCGACAAATATGCAGAAGTATGGGTAGTAAGATGAACCATGAATCTAGATGCCATGATGAAATAACTCGGTGATAGGCGACAAGTAGTTGGTAGAAGGAAGGCAAGTTAGAGCCCTCAATCGACACAATAGGCTTGAAACCAGAACAATGTACTAGGTAGATGAAGTACTCCGCCTTAATTCTTATATGACAACTGAGCGGAAGGGTGCCTATTGGCCTAGGCACAGTTGGACAATTGTCCCATAATTGCAATCCCTACAAGTAATAAAAAGGTTTATCACAAATTCACAACCTTACTATCATGAGAAAGAAGAGGAACATGCCCAAGAAGATCAGTAAGCCCTTAAGGAAGAGAAGAATGCCATGTAAGAGGGGTTCTCTGCTGTACTACATCAGGTGATGACATCTTGTGGGCAGATATATATATATATATATATATATATATATATATATATATAGAGAGAGAGAGAGAGAGAGAGAGAGAGAAAGGGCTGGGAGGGAGGATAGAAGGGACGATAGTCAAACATTACATGATAATTGGCAATCTTAAAAACATCTTCTGGGTGTACGATCTTTTTAAGCAAATGCATAAAACCTAAGCAAGGTAGGAATGCTCTTCTTATCCTCCATTGTCCCCTATTCACTCTCCTTTAATGAGAGATTTTGATATGAACGATTTGGTAGTAGGTGCATATCAGACATTATTGATGGAAAATTGGAAACTCATGTGTGAATGGATCATTAAAAATGCATCTAAGTGGTAGAAGCAACGGAGCATGCTTGCAACTAATACATGTGGTCAAATCATATGCTAAAGTCTGAATTCTTGGTGAAATCCAGTCAGATCTCAATTAGCAAGCCTGAGTCTTCGATATGTATCGAACATAAACTTTCCAAAAAAGAAAGTCTTGCACATAAATACTCTAGCAAGTGAATACTCAGGTTTTAATGAATACCAACCATACCATACAAGAAATCTACGACCTATGTTTTGTTTGGCATAGAGGTCCCTCGGTTTTAGGCAGTGATAAAAAAGGATGGTGCACCAAAGGAATCAAGATTGTTTCTCACCTAAAACATATTATTACTGACAAAACTTCTGGAGCGTCAGTTATAGAAAGAGAGCAGTAGTATCAACTATTGATTTTCCAGCGCTCTGAATTCACTCGGTGAGTAATTGAGTAGTGGGCAGATGGATTGGCAAATGATGCCCTATTTACCGAAATAAATAGTAACTTTGTGTTAGTCTTATGAACAACATTTACAGGTTTATAATTTGTCAAACAGTGTTGGCTTCTTAAGGTGCTGGCTCACCAAAATGATCGATATTTGCACTGTGTTACAATCATTGCTTTCTTTGATACAATTATCTATTTTCTGGTCCTCTGTGCAAGTCAGTCCACTTTAGCGTGGTTTGTTATTGTGGCGAATGCATAAATTTGATTTTTACATACTTGAAAGGTTACCAATTGAATTTCACTCATATTTCCCATTTTCTGATTAATGATCACATCGTGTTCATAATCAATGTCGCAGGTGCAAAACCTAATTGAGCGTTGCCTACAGCTGTATATGAACCAAAAAGAAGTGGTTAACACTCTCTTGACTCAAGCAAAAATAGAACCTGGTTTCACAGAACTTGGTAAGCATTTTTCTTAAATTTAGCTGTTAAGCAAAGGTACCGGGCGTGTTTCTGGGTGCACGTATCTTGGTAGGTTTTGTACAGCTTATCATATTTCACCTCTTTCTCCACTTTTTACTAAACAGTCATTCAATGTATCACTGAAAAGTAATTGATCATGTACTGGGTTACCCGCTCCCATATAAAATTTGTGGTAGTTCATTAATACAATCTGTATCAGGAAGAGTGCCATGAAAAAAATGTTTGCCAATGCCTCATTTGCTTCCCTTGTTGCTTTTTAGTTTGGCAGAAGCTTGAGGAAGAGAATCCAGAATTTTTTAAGGCTTATCGTGTTAGACTGATTCTAAAGAACCAGATAGATTTATTCAATGAGCTTCTAAAGAAACAAGTTCAGCTCATGCGTGAAACACAGTCAACCGGCATTGCAGCTGTATCACTCCCGAATGGATCCAATGTGCCCTCATGTATGTCTCTGTTTACTTTTTCTGTTTGTGTGGAGTTTATTGCTCCGTTATAGTAGTCTTTTTATTATTTGTAATATATTGTCCAAGTGGTCTGATCTGCATGTGGAAATTTTATAACGTTGATATATTTATCATCTCTTAGATCAGATTATGATTGTTTTATGCTTATGCTTTTCATCATACAGAAAACAATTCACATACTATTATTCATGATGCAAAAAATTGCAAATGGTTGATATGACATTTAGATCGTAGACGGTAGGATTTGTTACTATTTGTGTTAATGTTCTTGTAACATGTTGTTTTATTTTAATTGTGTGTATCTGTGTTTCATTTATCAAGACAAGGAATATTGGTGTTGATTTATAACGGTAAAAGATATCCATGCTCCTCACTGAAATATACCCTTAGATTTGAATAGATTTTTAATCATACTAATTATTTTTAAGGTTAGGAAATGAGGTACATGTGCTAACATTGAAACTAACAGTTGAGGAACAATTAAAGTGTTATGTTCCCTAGATTCAGGGGTGAAATAGACAAAGTAATGTTCTATTTCAAGGGCCGAGTACATAACTGCCCCTATAGTTGGTCTTAAACCACAAATCCCGTGTCATTTTTTATAAACAAACCACCTCCTGGGTTCTATATCATGCCAACCTTGTTTATATTGGCATAATAAAACACTAGGGACATAGTTTTTTTGAGATCTGGTATATGGAATGCATTCTATAATGTTTATATTGTCTATAAGGAATTATGAGATCTATTGAGGTCGTATTACTTGCAAATCAAATGAATAATGGGAATGAAAGGTAAGATTTTAGCTCACACATTAGTTAAGAAAATTAAACTTTATCGGGATTGAAATTCATAGAAGTTTGTTTTGTGCATGCAGTGCATGTAATCTTCTGGATATTAACATACAAGCAAGATTAGCTACTGCTTCTGGAGTTTTTTTTTTTCTTTTTCTTTTCCGTTTTGTGTTGTAATTCTTAACCAGGATCAGGCGTGGTTGGATTTTAAATCGTAAAGCCTAGGAAACACAGATATGGACTCGGCACTGGAAACAGACTCAGATACACGAGAAGACAGTTTTTTATAAATGTAGCACACAATCATAGTGCTGAAATAACAAATAATTAATTATATACATATGAAATATGAAATTCATACAGATAATATCCATCTACGGCTCCAAAGTAAGTCATAATATGTGATTTTGGGAAACCACACAAAAGGAGGATAAAATGCAAATGAAAGTCCGTTTACAATACAAAAGTGAACTATATCTTAAGAAAAGTGATGAAACCATCGGCATGTTTACAACTTTACATTATAATATCAAAGATTACATATGGGGTACAATTAATCCAAAAAAATACATTTGCCATATAAAATCCAACAGTGTAATTGAAGACTAATGAATATTGGTAAGTTTATGTACCAACTTTCAAGAACAATGATTGTAATAAATGATATCTGGAAAAAGAATGGGAGGCTAGTTTGGTGATTTCTATTAGCCAAACCTTAATCCTATATAAAGGAGAGGGGGACACTTACAACTTGTACTCAAACCCTGATGGGCCAGATACACTTAGGCCCATTTATATAATAAACGAAATCACTAATAGCTCTAACAATCACCCTCAAGCTGGAGCATGGGTGAAACACATGTCCAGCTTGACAATACATAAGAGAAAAGGTAACAATAGCCCATGCAAGACATGTGTGCCCCCCCCCCCCCCCACCCCACAAAGGCGCACACACAAAATCATGCAATGCAATGACAAAAAAATTCTAACACTCCTGCTGAAGTAGATAGCACATAGCACGCCTGTCTTCTCCCCTTGACGGAGATAATTTAAGGCAAAAGTAGTTATAGCAGATGTGTCTCCCCTTAAAATTGATAATTGCCGGATCTGTAGGAAGTTTTTTTTTGAAACTTTAACGAGAATCCAAAGCAGTAGACGGTGATGGATATTTGTGGAAGCCTTTGGGTCGCCATTGTTGTCAAAATAGTTCACCACAAGACGTACCAACACTGGAATGATGCACGGTAGTTAAGATAAAGGGCCATGCTACAAGAATATTGCGCTATAGGAGGTGGTCAACATGTTTGAGACGCGTTGCTACCTATAGGAAAGATGCACTATAGCAGATTTCAACAAAGTAATGCTTGCGGGAACTAGACAACATGGTCAGGTGAATGATCTCCTTTTCTTCTCTATATCCCCTACAAAGATATGTTTATGTTTCACTGAGTGTCATGTGCCTTGCATGTGCCCCACTTATGTTTTGTGTTGTTTTGTCCCATATTGCTCATCTCTGTTTTGTATTTCCTCTCTTATCCTATATAAGAGAATGTATTGTAAACCTTTTGAATCAACTAATACATTTCTATTCAACTCTCTATATGATATCAAGAGCAGGTCCCCCCCGTGCAAGTTCCCACCCTAACCCTACCCTTCATGACCTAGCCATCGCTGCCAACAACAACCCTCTCCCCTTCCACGCCTGTCGCTGCTGTCCCCCCTTCCCCTCCCCCTCCCCCCAACCCTTTGCCGCTGCTCCCCCCCCCCCCCCCCCAGCCGCCACCCCAAACCCCCCACCCTCTCCCCGCCGCCACCGACTCCCTGCCCCCCACCTCCTCTCCCCGCCGCCATCACCACCCCAACAGCCCCCCTTCCTCCTCCCACCCACTCCTCCCTCTGCTCTCACCACCACTTCCAAAGCCGATCCACCTCCTTTTCACCTCCCACCACCAATATCCTTCTCATCTAACCTCCTACCTTCCTACCTCTATTCTATGTCTTTTATGTCTCCAGACAACAATCGTCATTGCACGTTGAGTCTTCAGGATTTTCAGCTTCTTCTGCCTACGCCTCATGGTGGGATCTTAATTCTCCTCATGACGACATATGTTCTTTTATCATTTATTTTGCCCGTAGCGGGTCTCTTCTGATCGGATGCGTCAGATTTACAGTTGTGCACTATTACCCCATAGCAGGTTTCTTCGGATTTGCTGATCCCTGTTTGAGGGTTCTACTGTTGCTGGACCAGCGATCTTTTCTACTTGTTCTGCTTCAGCCCTGTTCGCCACGACATTTGTTGAGCCTCCTCGTTCCTTTGTGTTACCACAGTCAAACTGGATGGCTCCAATTATCATCTCTGGTCGGCATCTTTTGTCTTGTATGTGAAAGCACTAGGCCGCCATTCTCATATCACCACTGAACCCCACCTGCCCCTGCTGCTACGGCGGATGAGAAAACCAAGCAAACTTATGCACAATGGTCCAAAGATGGCTCAGGTGTTATGTCCTGGATTCTTAATAGCACCGAGCCACAAATCAACAGTCTTTACTCTTTCTTCATGATGCTAAGGCAATGTGGAATCAATTATCTCACGTCTACTCTCATCAACAAAATCCCAAGAGAGTCTTTGAAATATTCGAAACTCTGGCTAAGAAGGAATTTTCATCTGACACTTATGTTGAAAATTTCTATAATCAATGCTCTGTCCTCTGGAATGAATACAAGATTTATCATCCTTTGACAACCAACATCAAAGAAGCCCAGAAGCAACGTAATGAACTGCAACTAGTTCAATTTTTGGCCGCCCTTCCAGCTTCTTTTTTTGGGGTGGTTGACCTGATTCTATCGAGTGATCCATTGCCCACTCTTCGGGACGTCCTCAAACATGTTCAATGACTACCCTCTATGACCTGCACTCCTGCAGTCAAACATCCGACTCTTGCTGTTCTCACCGCTGATTCCGACCGTGGATGAGGTCGAGGCCGTGGTCGTGGAGGTCGTCTCCCTACTAACGACGGCCGTACATCTTCTACTACTGCTGATCGAGGACAACCTGTTGGTCCTCACTTATGTAACTTCTGTGGACGAGACAATCACAATGAAGACCGATGCTGGATCAAGCATGGTAAACATGCTTGGCCAAACCAGGCATCTGCCGATATCTCAACTAATACTATTGCACCTGAGCAACCACCTGCTACGCCTTCGCATGTATGGCTTCGCTCCGAGTTTGAGAAATTTTTTCAAGAACGCATGTCTCAACTTCCTTCTACGTCCACTGTTGGATCTTCTACCTTACTAGCCTCTCCTTCTGTTGATAACAATAAATGGTGTATTGACGCTGGTGCATCGGTTCATATGGCTGGTGATATCAACTTATTTTCTGCTCTTACTAAAACCACTTAGATTCCACCAGTTAGTGTTGCTGATGGTTCTAAAACCTCCGTTCATGGCATTGGAACTATTCCTTTGTCTCGTAATCTGCATCTGAATCTGTTTTATATGTCCCAAATTTTTCTATTAACCTGTTTTCTGTCAGTAAGACTGTAAAAAAATTTCAATGCTCCATTAAATTTGATCCCTCTGGTTGTGTTTTGAAGGATTTCCACACGAAGACGAGGATTGGCTCAGGCCATGAGGGAGCAGACGAACTCTACTACTTGGACGGACCACCATCGACGTTTGCTATTCTGTCCACATCAGTGACGGGACTACACTTGTACTACCGCCTTGGACATCCATCTGCTACGAAACTAAAGCACTTATTTCCTACATTATCTGAAAAAACATTTACTTGTGGATCATGTCAGTTGGGTAAACAAACTCATACTGTGTTTCCTGCTAAGAATAATATTGGATCTAAAGGCTTTTTTGATATTGTTTATACGGATATATGTGGCCCTTGTTCTATTCCGAGTCATTCTGGGGTTAAATACTTTATGACCTTCATAGATGATTATTCTCGTGCTACATGGTTGTTTTTATTGAAAGATCGCAACACTGTTTTGGATAATATTAGCACATTTTTTTTTGAAATAAAGACCCAATTCAGCAAACCCATTAAAGTTTTTCGCACTGATAATGCCCTTGAATTTATGCAAAAATCGACGACATCTTTTTGTTTTGTCCAAGGCACCATACACCAAACTACTTGCCCCTATACTCCACAATGAAATGGAGTAGCTGAACGGAAAAACCGCCATCTCCTAGAGGTTGCTCGCACTATATTTCTTTATTATAAAGTCCCCCAACATTTCTGGCCTGAAGTAGTCGCTACGGCGTGCTATCTTATTAATCACAAGTCGTCTTTGGTTTTGAACAATCAAATTCCTTACAACATTCTTTTTCCTGATGCCCAACTTTTCTCTGTCCCTCCCCGTATTTTTGGGTGTACATGTTTTCTCAAAAACCTTCACCCAGGGTTAATAAAACTTGATCCTCGCTCCACCAAATGTATCTTTCTGGGATATTCTAGAACCCAGAAAGGATACCGTTGCTTCGATTCTATTATGAGGCAATGGTTTGTCAGTGCTGATGTAGTGTTTTTTAAGCATGTGCCTTATTACTCCGATAACGGGGAATCACTTTCAAGTAACATCTTGGCACCCACACCGTTACCTGATGTTGTTGATATTGAGCCATCTTCTGAACTTACACCTGAAGTTCGACCTCTGCAAGTGTAACAAACGAAGATTCAAGAAGACTAATCCCTCCATGGCTCCTCTACAACCAAATCCTTCTTCGGCGGATGATCATCAGACACCTGAGGTAAATTCTAACTTACACCTACCTATCAGTCTGAGCAAATGTGTTCGTTCCTGCACAAAACATCATATTAGTCAGTTCTGCTCATCTTCTAACCTGAGTACAAGTTTTGCATGCTTCACTACTACTATCTCCGCTGTATCTATTCCCAAAAATGCTGCAGAAGCCCTTCTTATTCCTGCATGGAGACAAGCTATGGACGCTGAAATGTAGGCACTCTCTGATCGCAAGACATGAGAGCTTGTGGATAGTCCTGCTACCTGTTCTACTGTTGGTTGCCGTTGGATCTTCACTATTAAATATCAACCGGATGGCACAATTGAACGACTGAAAGCTCGTCTCGTGGCAAAGGATTACACACAGACTTATGGTGTGGATTACTTTGAAACCTTTTCTCTTGTTGCAAGATTGAATTCTGTTAGAATTCTAGTTTCTGTTGTTGTCAACAAAGATTGGCCTCTATTTCAGTTAGATGTCAATAATGCATTGCTATATGGATACCTGCAGGGAGAAGTTTACATGGAGCAACGCCGGGATTCGTTGCCAGGGGGAGTCTTCCTTGCGAGTTTGTAAACTCCGCCAAGCCATCTACGGCCTCAAACAAAGTCCTTGTGCCTGGTTTGACAAGCTTAGTCAAATTCTAATTAATTTTGACTTTTGTCGTTTCCCACTTAGATCATTCTGTGTTTATCAAGAAAACTGCGGCTGGACTAGTCATTCTTATTGTATATGTTGATGATATTATTTTATCTGGTTGTGATACCTCTGGAATTTAGGCTGCCAAAACTTAAAAAAACATTTTGTCACCAAAGATCTCAGAAAGGTGAGATGCTTTTTAGGCATTGAGGTATCCAAATCATCTGTAGGACTGTCTTTCTCAGCGAAAATATGTCCTTGATATCCTGCAGGAAATTGGTATGCTGGGCCAACACCCGTCTAGATCTAAACACTATCTGGGATGATGAAAACTCTCCATCTTATGCTGATCACCACCAATTCAGAAGATTGGTTGGTAAGCTTATTTATCTCACTGTTACGAGGGTTGATCTTACTACTGCTGTTGGATTCATAAACAGGTATCTTGACAAACCTCGACGATGTCATTGAGATGCTATCTGTCATATTCTAAGATATCTCAAAAGTTCTCCACGAAAAGGATTATTATATAAGAAGCTTGGCCATTGCAACCGCTCAGGTTTTTCAGATTCTGACTATACAAGAAGTTGATGTGATCGTAAATCTACATTGGGCTATTGCACCTTTGTGGATGACAATCTAGTTACCTAGCATAGCAAAAAGCAGAGCGTAGTAGCCAGGTCAAGTGCGGAGGCAGAATATAGAGCCATGGCTCACACTGCTTGTGAACTTCTGTGGGTCCAAAGCCTTCTGAAAGAGTTTGACATATCCAACTCCAGTCCTATAACAATGTTTTGTGGCAACAAGGCTTCTATCTTTATTGCAAGCAACCCGACATTTCATGAAAAGACAAAGCATATAGAAGTCAACTGCCACTTTGTTCGAGAATCTGTCCTTTCTGGCCGCATTTGTACTCCAAATCTGAGCACTGAGCAACGAGTCGCAAACATCTTCACCAAAATTCTTCCAAAAACTCATTTCTAGACTCTAGTTGACAAGCTGGGCATGTTCGACAGCTACACTCCAACTTGAGGGGGAGTATATAAAGATATGTTTTTGTTTCACTGAGTGTCATGTGCCTTGCATGTGCCCCACTTATGTTTACTTGTGTTGTTTTGTCCCATATTGCTCATCTCTGTTTTGTGTTTCCTCTGTTATCCTATATAAGAGAATGTATTGTAAACCTTTTGAATCAACTAATACATTTCTATTCAACTCTCTATATCCCCCCCCCCACTCCCCCCAAACACCAACCACGGAGAACATAGTGGTTGGGCTGGACAATAAAGGTGACTCGTTGACAAATTGGCTGTAGCATTGCTGCGGGGTCGGGGGGCGCGTCCCTAGTGAGGGGGTCCTGCTGCCCGTCAATGGGTGGAGTCTAGGGGAGGCCACCTCTTGCAGGGGATCGGGTGCGGAGCCCCTGAAAACAAAAAGGTCTACAGTAATTTCTTTTATAAAAGTTAAGCATAAATCTTATAGATATACTGAAGCAATGTGCACTGGATCTGGTACCCCTCAACACCAGTAAACTCCATGATGCAAGATGGCGTGCGACGAAAGGGTCTTCTTGATGGAGCTTAGGAGTTCATTATTTTTTTAGGAGAAAAAGTGGAACAACTGTTGAAAGGGATGGCACAATGGTAGTGGTTGGCCGTAGAAATAGAAAAGCTAGCTGCAGTACCATGGGGCCTGATCCCCTTCATAGTTATCAAACATAGGGGGGGGGGGGTGACTATCCAGATTCTCAGTTGTCGGCTCGTCATCTCTGTTTCATCTAGTAGCCAAAAGACGTTCTTTTGTGGCAATGGAAGATATCTCCTTGAGATGTGGAGATTGTGGGCCCTCCTCGAGAGTGTGGAAACAGGAGTTAGTGGAGGGAACCGTAAGTTGCGGGCAGAAGCATGTTTGGGTCCAAGGGGGCATTGAATTGGAGATTGTCATGTCGTGTCTATATTATTCAACAATCTAAATTAATATGGTACCTCTCTTTGTATAGGATTAAAGAGAGAACTTAAGTACATTGTTAACTATATGGGACTAAACTAAAAGAAAACTAACAAATAACACAAAGCACAATGACACATATATATTTTAACACCCCTTCAAGTTGGAGCATAGATGTCAATCGTTGGTTGTTATTCTGGAAGTCACATTTCATTAAGCATACTCAGAATATATATCAAGTTCTATTGCCTTCAATGATTATAAGTTGGTGCTTAGTTTGCAACTCAGAATTTCTTTATTCTATAAAAGAGTTGGTGGTCTAGCTCTATGCTAATTTATTTATTAAGATGTAATTTAACTAAAATAAAAAATGCCTGCAGTTCTACTTAAAGCAAATTCACTTTCAGTAATTCAAAACTTTCTAGGTTCTCAGACTGCTTGGTCTCATCCATTCATCTCTTTTTTGCATATCCAGTACACCAAGTGCCATATTGCTATCCATCTGATCCGAGGTCGGACTATAAAGAAGCTTCTGTCGTACCATCAAGTTTTTTAGGGGAACCTTCATCCCATCATGGAATGAGGATTGCAAATAATACGACAGTGGGTGGTGCCATGGTTGATAATATTCCTTCAGATATGATATCAATACAGAACCAAGATATGCAGATGGGTGTGTTACGGGCCATCAATGGCACACCACTAAAAGTGGATCAGAGCTATTCTAACAATTCTGAGTTCCCGTTTTATTCTGACAATAGTTTCATGGATGACCGACCGGCCATAGGAGATGCTCATGCATCTTCCTTCGGTAGTGGAGAGTTGAATCCAACAGATATAAATGAACCAGTCCTTGAATCTGATACATCCACCTTTGGGTTTCTGAGTCAGATACCTAGGAATTTTAGTTTTTCTGATTTGACAGATCAGTTTAATCCAGGTAATGTCTCTTATAGCACTGTCATCCACATATCCTACTTATTTTGTTACTTGTAACAATTTTTGTCCTTTTCTTTTAAATTTTAGATTCAGTCGAGATCTTTGGCAAGTCACCTTTTCTTCCTTCCGAAACAAACAATTTTTCATCATTACCAAGGCGGGAATGTGGAGGCAAGTATCTTTCTGTGTAATTTAATTTGTTAATCTTCTCGTCTTAAGAATATTGATGATGTTTTATACTTCTATTTCTACAAACAGGAGATACTAAAAGGCTTGACAGTTTAGCTGAAGGTGTGGCTTACAAGTAGTTCAGAATTGATCGATAAAAAGATTACGTGGTAAGTTTTATACTTTGTCATGTTTAGACTTCCGACTTACTTAGGGGATCATGCACTAAATTTGAACCATGGTTACAACCATGTTGTTAATGCAGTTGTGTGGTAATTTCTCGTATTTATATGCTATATGATGAGTTCACATTTGATAAGTTCCCATCCATTTCTCAAATAAGTTCTAAGATTAATACATGCACAACACGGGCTAGGCTATAGATGGACTCATCCTGCAGATAAATTTATTAACTGCATTAGCAGTATATTTAGTAAATTATTTCTTTGACAGGTCTACCCTCAATTAGGTGTTACATGTGTTTATGTAGAGGACACATTGCTTGCCTGTAAGGAATCTCCCTCACTAAGGTCCAATCAATGTTCTAGATAATATCCTATTAAAGGAAACATGTTAAAAACGAAATAAAGTTACAATATAATCCACTACACGATTATTCCATTATCCATCAACTTGTTTCCAAGACACATACACCTAGAATACCTTGCATGTCCCATGTAAATTTTTCTTGGATGAGAAAAACAGTAGACTAGTTAGTTACAGTGAGGAGTATGTAGAAAATGTGGAGATGGCAAATCAAATCACGAATATTCAGTGAAACATTTGGTGAAAAATCCAACTTACAGCATATGATGGAGCTAACAGCAGTATTACTTCACTCAGGTAACTTAATACTCGTAAGAGCAGTCGGTGATGCACAACTCCAGAACTGCTAGAACATCTACTGAAAACATCCTACAAAGGTATAAAAGATCTTGTCCAAATAGAAGCTGTTAAGGAGGCTCAATCAACATTTGAATGTGGTGTCATAACCTGGTGATTGGTTGCTCAATGGAGCAACATAGTTTGGGATAAGAGGTGACATTATTATACTGTACATGGAAGTTCAGGATAGCTGTAGGCATCTCTGTGTCTACCAGATTTTGGATTTCATTGACAAGGCGGCTAGCTGGCTAGGTGGTGGGTTCCTTGGTGTTTTAGTCTTTTATTTTTAAAAAGGAAGGCGTATTTCATCAACTATACTTATATTTATATGTGTCTTTTACTAAGTTTTATATCCTTGTTCTATATTAGATGTTTAAATATGCATAAAAGGTGTTAACGTATTTGACAACGGCTAGACCTAATCATAGGCTTGCAAAATTAGTAATGACCTTGATTTAATTGACTATGATCAAATAAACCAGGCCTGTTGACCTAAATGTCTCCTGAATCGGAGCTAATATACCTAAACTAACACAAAACCGACTTAATTTGACTTAAGTTACCCCAAATTTGACATAATTTGACCAAAATAAGAGCTAAATCAGATCCAAATCTACTTAATTCATCAGTCCTAGTTTGATCTAGACACCTACCTATGACTTGGTGCTTGGGTACAAGTCCCCCTTGTGTGCCTGTGATGTCTGAGAGCACCTAGAACCTACCTAGGTGTGCGCCTTGCCAACTCTAGAAGTTGTGGCTAATTGTCTTATTATTGAGATGATTAAAAATAGAGTACAGGGTTCTCTTTTATAAGACAAGAGAAAGACACATGGTTTAGATATAACCCATGTGGGATAAAACAAGACATATGAATAACAAAGAAAAGAGAAAAACAGACTAAGTAAAAAAGCAGGAAAGTCTATATACTAATACTCCCCCTCAAGCTGGAGCGTAGATGTCTAGCATGCCCAACTTGGATGTCATAGCAGTGAACCTCGTCTTTGGTAGAATCTTTGTGAAAATGTCAGCCACCTGATCAGATGTATGAATGTAGGGAGTAGAGATTTGGCCCGATAGAACAGCTTCGCGAACGAAATGACAATCCACCTCAATGTGCTTGGTCCGCTCATGGAAGGTAGGATTACTAGCAATGAAGGTAGCTGCTTTGTTGTCACAATACATTGGAATAGGAGACAAATCAGAAACGCCAAAGTCCTTCAACAAGCTCCTAATCCAGAACAGTTCACAGGTAGTGTGTGCCATGGCACGATACTCAGCTTCAGCACTAGAGCGAGCAACTACAGACTGCTTCTTGCTTCGCCAAGTGACAAGGTTACCTCCCATAAAGGTACAGTAGCCAGAAGTAGAGCGACGGTCAACCTTGCTGCCAGCATAATCAGAGTCAGAATAGCCAAGGAGTTTGCAATGCCCATGTTTCTTGTAAAGCAGACCTTTTCCGGGAGAACTTTTCAGATATTTCAGAATATGGCAGACAGCATCCCAATGGCATTGCTGAGGTTTATCCAAGTAGCGACTAGCCAGCCCAACCGCAGCAGTAATATCAGCCCGTGTAACAGTAAGATAGATGAGTTTACCAACCATTCTTCGATACTGCTGATTGTCAAGATAAGCTGGAGAATCCTCATCATCCCAGTCGGTGTTTGGATCCAGAGGTGTGCTAGCAGGTTTAGCACCTAGAAGACCAGTTTCAGATAGGAGGTCCAGAACATACTTCCCCTGAGATAAGCAGAGACCAGAAGAAGACCGGGACACCTCTATCCCAAGAAAATACCGTAGCGAGCCGAGATCCTTGGTGACAAAGTGTTTCTCCAGATAGCACTTTGTTGACTGAATACCAGCAAGATCACTTCCGGAAAGAATAATGTCGTCAACATAAACAATAAGGATAACAATACCTGCAGAAGTATTTTTCACAAAAACAGAATGATCAGACTGGGAGCGCCGGAAAGAAAATTTCTGAAGAATATTGCTGAGCTTGTCAAACCAAGCTCTGGGGCTCTGTTTTAAGCCATAAATAGCCTTTTTCAGCCTGCAGACTTTAGAAGACTCCCCCTGACACACAAAACCGGGGGGTTGTGACATGTATACTTCTTCATGAAGATCACCATACAAGAAAGCATTCTTTACATCAAGCTGATACAGAGGCCAGTCAGAATTTATAGCAACAGAAATCAGAATTCTCACAGAGTTCAGGCGCGCTACTGGAGAAAAAGTCTCGAAGTAGTCAACTCCATAGGTCTGTGTATACCCCTTTGCCACAAGTCTCGCCTTAAGCCGTTCAACAGTACCGTCTGGCTGGTATTTGACAGTGAAGACCCATCGGCAACCAACTGGAGAGCAGGCAGCAGGTGGATCAACAAATGCCCATGTATTACGTTCTGTAAGGGCCTTCATTTCTTCTTCCATAGCCTGACGCCATGCAGGATGTCTAAGAGCCTGAGCAGCATTTTTAGGTACAGATATAGCAGAAAGAGCCGCAGTGAAGTTAGCAAAATTAGTACCCAGATTAGCAGTAGAGCAGAAATTCCCAATCGGATGCATAGTGCACGTTCTTGTCCCTTTCCGCAAACTAATAGGAATATCAAGATCAGAAAATACCTGCGGAGGTGTTTGATCTGGCACAGAGGAAGAGGACGACGGAGAGGCCATAGAGGGAGCTGTCGGCTTTGGTCTTCTGTGATAAACCTTTAGAGGTGGCTTTTCAATCGGAGCATCAGAAGTATCAGGTAAATCATCCACCACAGGTAAAGGCGTGTCTACTAGTAAATCCGAAGTGAGCGCAGAACCAGCCGAAGAATAGAAAGGCATATGCTCAAAAAATACCACATCCGCAGACACAAACCACTTTTTAGAAATAGGATCATAGCATCGGTACCCCTTTTGAGTGCGAGAGTACCCTAGGAAAATACACTTAGTCGCTCTAGGATCCAATTTAGTAAGGCCTGGCCGAAGATTCTTAACAAAACATGTGCTCCCAAATATGCGAGGCGAGACAGAAAAAAGAGATGCATCGGGAAACAAAATCTGAAAAGGAATCTGATTGCCGAGCACAGAGGATGGCATGCGGTTAATAAGATAACAAGCAGTGGCTATCGCCTCGGGCCAAAAAACCTGGGGAACATGGTAGTGAAAAAGAAGGGTACGAGCAACTTCGAGAAGATGATGATTCTTGCGTTCAGCGACATCGTTTTGTTGTGGGGTATAAGCACAGGAAGTTTGGTGGATGGTGCCCTGACGACGACAAAAGGAGCTAACAGAGGCTTGCATGAATTCCAATGCATTATCAGTGCAAAAAATTTTGATAGGCTTAGCAAATTGAGTGCGGATCTCAGCAAAAAATTCAGTAATTTTTTCAAGGATAGTAGATCTATCTTTAAGCAAAAATAGCCATGTTGTTATAGAAAAATCATCAATGAAGCTCAGAAAATATTTAAAACCAGAAGTGCTTGCCACAGAACATGGACCCCAAACGTCAGCATGTATAATATCAAAACGTGCTTTAGAACTGATAATTTTTTTTTTGAAAAGGTAGCACGAGTCTGCTTGCCAAGCTAACATGTCTCACAATGAAAATCAGAACTAACTATATCTGGTAACATGACTTTTAACTTTGCAACAGAAGGATGTCCCAATCTATAATGCCACTGGATGTCTGCCACGGATGATGTCAAATATGCAGCTGTCTTTGGCTCGTCCAAGTAGTAGAGTCCATCCGGTCCCTCATGGCCTGAACCAATCGTCATCCTCGTGCGCAGATCCTGAAACAAAACACCATCCGGATCAAACGTAATTGAGCAACGAAGGCTCTTCACAGTTTTACTGACAGAGAGTAAATTAATAGGAAATTTCGGGACATAAAGCGTGGAGCGCAGAGGCAGACTACCAGTAGGGCAAATATCACCAATGTCAGTAACAGGGGATTTAGAACCATCAGCTAAAGTAACAGGAGGTATAAAAGAAGTCTTGTGCAGTTTAGAGAATAAATCAGGATTGCCAGATATATGAGAAGTCGCACCAGAGTCAATCACCCAGGAGTTTTTACCAGTCGTTGTCAGAAGTGCGACACTACCAGTATTTGAATCCTCAGTAGAAGACGCCAGACGAGCTTGTAGCAGTTTTTCAAATTCCGAGCGGATCCAGTCAGCTGTCGGCGGAGCAGGATCAGTCTGATCAGAAGTCACTTTATTGGCCTAGTCAGGTTTGCCATATTTGATCCAGCAACGATATTCAGTATGGTTGGTGCGCTTGCAGTGAGTGCAGTAGCGGGACTCAACAGGATCAGTTCCAGAGCCACGACCAGGAGGAGAAAAACGTCCTCCGCGGCCACGACCTCTGCCACGACCGCGACCACGAAAGGAATCACCAGAGCGGACAGCGAGAGCTGCACCATCAGAAGAGTCAGGCACGGGCTGGGACACAGAAGGTAGACGCTGGACCCTTTTGAGTACATCGCGGAGAGTGGGTAAAGGGTCGCTGGAGAGAATCTGGTCCACAACACCAGTAAAGGAAGCAGGTAGGCCCGCGAGGAACTGAACTAACATAAGTTCGTTCCGCTGTCGATTAAGTTCATCAATGTCAGCAGAAAGGGGATGATACACCTGGAACTCATCCCAGAGGGCACAGCAGGAGTTGTAGTAATCCTCGACCGAATCAGTAGTAGAATACTCCAGTTTGGCAAGTTGTTTGAAGATCTCAAAGACCTTCTTAGGATTCTGTTGGTACGAGTAAACATGGGAGAGTTGCTCCCACATTTCTTTGGCAGTATGAAGACGAAGAAGGGACTGGCTGATCTTTGCTTCAGCGCTGTTGACCATCCATGTCATGACCCCATAGTCCTCCTTGGACCAGAGATCATAGGCTTGTTTCGTCTTCTCGTCAGCATCATGAGCAGGAAGAGACGGACCCTTTGTAGTCAGATGAGAGTAGCGACCTTGAGATTTAACATACAACTCAAAGGAGGCAGCCCATAGGTGATAGTTGGAACTATCCAGCTTCACCGTAGTAACACAGAGAGTGCGAGGAAGATCTGAAGTCGCCATCGGACCAAGTAGAAACAAGCAGGAGCACGGGCGCAGATAACAGCAGGCGTCAGCAGAGGGCAGCAGTAGAAGTCCAACACATGGACTAGCAGTAGTAGTAGGTAGGAGATCCAATCATGGACCTCAGAAGACCCTCACGGGGCAGAAAGGAAGAGCAGGACCTACGCCAACATGGAGGAAAGATCACTCCATCATGAGGCGCAGGCAGGCAGAGGCGAAAAAAAGATTTACTCCTTCAACGTGCCAGAACTGGAAAAGACCGGGCTGTACGTAGCGTTGTCGGAAACTGAACGGAGGCCGGAAAAGGAGCCTTTAGCCGGACGAGATGGTGAGCAAAGGTGTAGAGAAGATGGGAAGAGGAGAAGGGAGGATAGGGTGGGTGCTCGGGGTGGCGGAAATAGGCGGTGGTGGGGCTATGGTGGCGGCGGCAGGTAGGTGGATGTGGCGGGCAGCAGAGGGTGCTGCTGGAAAAGGAGGAAGAAGAGGGGGCTGCGGTGGAGAAGAGAGGAAGAAAAGGGGTGGGCGGTGAGGGAGAAAGGTAGGGATGGGCCTGTTGTGGTGGAGGCGGCACCAGGGAGGGTGGCGGCGGCGGCGGCACAGACCAAGGGTGGCGGCGGCGGCGGCTGCTGTGCGGCGCAGTAGGGAGGAAAGGGGAAGGGTGGCGGCTAGGGTAGATGGGAGGGAAAGAAGGATTAGGGTTAGGGAGGATCGGGAGGCTCTGATACCATCTAGAAGTTGTGGCTAATTGTCTTATTATTGAGATGATTAAAAATAGAGTACAAGGTTCTCTTTTATAAGACAAGAGAAAGACACATGGTTTAGATATAACCCATGTGGGATAAAACAAGACATAGGAATAACAAAGAAAAGAGAAAAATAGACTAAGTAAAAAAGCAGGAAAGTCTATATACTAATACCAACAATGTTATTAAAAAAGATGTGGGTGGAATGACTTGAGGTTGATGACAATGATCATAGTGAACTTCTAGGCCATTTAAATTCTTAGATGCTTTGATGCCTCCTGCTTACTATCATTCCACATTGTACTCACCATTGATTTTGGCCATAATAAAAAAAGTAACCTTCACACTAAAAGGTTGAGATTGGGGATACGATGTGGTGGATGAATTGATATTAGTATCAGTCACAAGAAGTGTCATTGCCAAAAGGTGATTCTGGGTGTCTAACACATGACACCTTCAATTGATGTAAATATTATAGTGAGTAGCGGAAGATGTATAAGCTCCTGCATACAACTGTTTTCTTCTTCTCAAAAGTGTGGGCTGAATAACTTAGTCATAAGTACACATGAAACAAGGTGAGGCAGAGTTTCATGTTGTTAAAATGGAGCAGAATTCATGGGTATGTTTTTGACATTTATAAAAGCATTAAGGGTTTTATTCTCTATCTCTACACAATTTCCAAGTTTTTTCCCACTGAATGTCCCAAGTATCGTGAACAAGGTTTTTGTGTGTATATCAATCTTTATTGAACTTATTTGTTGTTTGTTTGAGGGGTCCGTCACTAAGGCGACTAATGGGTTGTACTTGTTTGAGTGTCAGGTTTGGATTTGTTTTCATAATGTTGTGACATGTAATGGGGGCCTGGGCATATGTTATGACTGACCGGTTGTTGAGTTTAATAATCTGCTCCATATCCCCATATATATTAACAAGATTTACTTGTGCATATAACAATCAAACTTCAATCTTATTTTTATAACAGTGCATTAAAGCATGGGTTTCTCTAAGACCTATCCTAAGCCGTAACCTTCGGATTATTATGGGGGGTGGGGGTAGATCCTATGTGCTGATACCCACAATGAATCATGACGAGTTGCTTACTCGTTATTTGCTTGGCATGTATACCCCTTGTTGTTGATTATCCAACTGTCTCCTGTCGTACATTTGTCATCATCATCATGATCATCTAAGCCTCAGTCCCAACTATGTTGGGATCGGCTACATGGATCCTTTGTTTCCATGTAGCTCTATCATGGGTCATATTCTGGTTGACTTGATAGTATAAAAAGTCTTATAATATCTTCTTGGTTGAATTTGTTTTATTTGTTCAACCATGATAAGTTTTATCTAAAGCTGAATAGATCTCGAGATGCATGACCTTCATCTCAAACTACATAGTTATTGTTTGATAGTGAGAAGGGAATAAGTATGACTCCGGTAGCTTCTTGATGTAGAACCGAAGTGTGGAAAATAAGATATTAGGCAATTATTCTATTGAACAAAAGTACAAAGCCATGATCTCATATATAGGAGCGGGGAACACAACTTCGACTGAAGTATTATTGGGCCAAACATGCTTAGGCCCATCTACATAACAAACTCAATGACTAAAACACCCCCTCAAGCTAGAGCATGGGTCAAACACAAGCCTTGCTTGCCAAAAAAGCATACTACATTAAGGATTACAATGGCCCATACAAAGTTTTATCTCTTAAATCTTGCAATGCAATAACCAAAGCACCCAAACACTCCCCTTGAAGTTGAAGTGGATAACACGCAGAAAACATTTCTCCCCTAGTATGTGCAATCACATAACCATATGGAGTTTTAGCATGCATCTGTGCAATAGATGCTAGAAGTCATTTGTTCATTTGTAGAAATCATTTGGATCACCAACTCATTTGTCATTTTTAGCAAGTAGTTCCCATAGAAAGCCCCACTACAAGAATGATGCACGATAGTCGGGATAAGATCACTAGTACATGAATATAGCGGTATAAAAGGCGGTCTACATGCTTGAGACATGCAATGCTACAGAAAGGACACAATAAAGTAGTTGTCTACATAGCATATATGAATAAGAGGGAACTAAACAACATGGGCGGATGATGATCTTCTTTTCTTTTCTCTATATTTTCCCCTTACACCAACCACAGAGAAAAAGAAAGTGGTTGGGAGTGGACAACTGTAAAGAGAACCCCCCCTCCCAGTTTAAAAAGACGTCGACATTCATCCAATAAATATTACCGATTGAGGAAATCAGATCAGTAGTAGGACGCTCAGAAGAAAAGGACTCACAATAGATAAGCATACCATTACAACCTCATATATAATCAACCAGAGCAGTAGTGGGGGTTTGGGTGCTGCCCCCAATGGGGGGGTCCCATTGATGTGTAGAGTACAAGGATCAAGTATAAATATTGCATATAGGCCATTGAGTTGAAGAGCTAGATGATGAACACCGTGCGTGGGAGCCTTGTGTTGAATTGATGATGAATATGAAAGTCCACTAGAATTATAAATGCACTAATTTTTTGTTGGTAGCTATTGCAATTGGGTTGCATGACACGGTCTAGAGGACATGCACATGAGGGAAAAAGTGATTGTAGGAGTGTGAATGCAACTCGTGAGGTCTGACCACGTTGGGCAGGGCGGGATCAAGGGTGAAGAAGGGCATCACGACACCTCAGGAAGGGGTGGAGAAACCACATTGCACCATAGGAATGGCCCATCATGTTTCCTAGACTATGAATAGGGTATCAACGGATCGTGACAATGATGTGGGAGATAGATGGATCCAAAAGTCTCGGGCTTTGGTAGGCGTTCTTTTAAGGGCACATGGGCCAAGGTTGAGTCATTGGTGATGTCGACCTTGCATATGGACACAAAGTAAAAGTTGTGGTTGGGGTTTGATTGTCGGTTGCACTAGCTGACATTGTTCATGTCAATGTCTAGGGAAACTGGTGATTAGGGTATACACGATTGCTATATGTCGAGCCACCACAGATTTAATATCAATGTCAAGCCTTTTTTTGGGTTAAATGCTTAGGGCTGAGAATTGCACTAGCTATTATGTTGCTGATCAAGAGAGAGGGGCAAAGAAGAGAGCAACAAAGAAGATATATGTAGAACGGCATGTGGAGGTACACCGAGGAAGAAGGGGCATCCACTCGCCGTCTACAATTCTCTTTTCTTTTCTTCCTGTTACTTTACAGTCAGAGTTTTAATTCCCGGTTTTGATGCTATTGCAGAAAATGAGATATGAGGCAATGGGATTATTCTATTCGACAACCCTACCATACATAGGAGAGTGGGACACTTACAACTTTAACTCAAGCACCACTAGGTCAAACATGCTTAGGCCCTTGTAAATAACAAACTCAATTAGTAATAAGTTCAACACAAATAAAATTATATAGAAATACAAATTCATATTTAATTAATCATGAAATTCCCCCAAAATAAAATAATTGAATTTCATGAATCAACATGCTTGGGTAAAGAGTGTTCTTTGCTTCTACGCATAAATCTTAAACTGGAAATCTAAAATAATGAGAAGAATAGTATTAGTTGAGTTAAAAAGGAGTACAATGCATTCTCTTATATAGGATAAGAGAGGAGACACAAAATAGAGATGAGCAATATGGGACAAAACAACACAAGTAATATGTAAGTGAGACACATCCAAGGTACATGCAAGGCACATGACACTAGGTGAAATATAAACATATCTCTATATTTCCCCTCAAGCTGGAGCACAAATGTCGAACATGCCCAACTTGTCTACTAGAGTCTGGAAGCGAGCCTTTGGAAGAATTTTGGTGAAGATGTCTGCTACTTGTTGCTCAGTGCTGAGATATGGAGTACAAATGCGGCTATAAAGAACACTCTCTCGAACAAAGTGGCAGTCGACCTCTATATGTTTTGTCCTTTCATGAAATGTCAGGTTGCTCGCAATAAAAATAGAAGCCTTGTTGTCGCAAAACATCAGTATAGGACTGGAGTTGGATATGTCAAATTCTTTGAGGAGGCTTTGGACCCACAAAAGTTCACATGCAATGTGAGCCATGGCTCTATATTCTGCCTTTGCACTAGATCTGGCTACTACAGTCTGCTTTTTGCTACGCCAGGTAACTAGGTTGCCACCCACAAAAGTGCTATAGTTAGATGTAGATTTACGATCACATTGACTTCCTGCATAGTCAGAATCTGAAAAACCCGAGAGGTTGCAATGGCCATGCTTCTTATATAATTATCCTTTTCCTGGAGAACTTCTGAGATACCTCAGAATATGACAGACGACATCCCAGTGACAACACCGAGGTTTGTCAAGATACCTGCTTACGAATCCAACAATAGGAGTAAGATCAACTCACACAACAGTGAGATAAATAAGTTTACCAACCAATCTTTTAATATGGTGGTGATCAACATAAGATGGGGAGTTTTCATCGTCCTAGGCAGTGTTTGGATCTAGAGGGGTGTTGGCTGGTTTGCAGCCAAGCATACTAGTCTCCTGCAGGAGATCAAGAACACAGTCCTACAGATGATCTGGATACCTCAATGCCTAAAAAATATCTCAACTTTTCAAGATCTTTGGTGACAAAATGCTTTTCTAAGTAAGTTTTAGTAGCTGGAATTCCAAATATATCACTGCTAGATAGATAATATCATCAACATAGACAATAAGAATGACTAGCCCCGCCACAGTTTTCCTGATAAACACAAAGTGATCCGAGTGGGAACGAAGAAGGCCAAAATTAATTAAAATTTGACTAAGCTTGTCGAACTAGGCACGCGGACTTTGTTTTAGACCGTAGATGGTTTTTCGGAGTTTACAAACTCGCAAGGAAGACTCTCCCTGAGCAACAAAGCCTGGTGGTTGCTCCATGTAAACTTCTTCATGCAAGTCTCCATACAGAAAGGCATTCTTGACGTCTAATTGAAATAGAGGCCAATCTTTGCTGACAACAACAGAAATCAAAATTCTAATAGAATTTAATCTTGCTACATGGGAAAAAGTTTCAAAGTAGTCCACACCATAGGTTTGTGTGTACCTCTTTGGCACGAGACGATCTTTCAGTTGCTCAATCGTGCCATCTGGTTGATATTTAATAGTGAAGATCTAGCGGCAACCAACAGTAGAGAAGGTAGTAGGACGATCCACAAGTTCCCATGTCTTGCGATCAGAGAGTGCCTGCATTTCAGCCTTCATAGCTTGCCTCCATGCAGGAATAAGAAGGGCTTCTGCAGTAGTTTTGGGAATAGAGACAACAGAGATAATAGTAGTGAAGCATGCAAAATTGGTATTCAAATTAGAAGATGAGCATAAATGACTAATATGATGTTTTGTGCAGGAACAAACTCCTTTGCCCCGACTGATAGGTAGGTGTAAGTTAGAGGTTACCTCAGGTGTCTGATGATCATCCACAGGAGGAATTGGTTTTGGAGGGGCCTTGGAGGGATTAGTTGTCTTGGGTCTTCGCTTGTAAACTTGCAGAGGTCGATCTTCAGGTGTCAGCTCAGAAGGTGGCACAATCTCAACAACATCAGGCAATGGCGTGGGTGCCAAAATGTCACTTGATAGTGGTGCCCCGTCATCAGAATAATATGGCATATGCTCAAAACACTACATCAACACTTACATACCATTGTCTCATAATTGGATTAAAGCAATGATATCCTTTCTGGGTTCTAGAATATCCTAGAAAGATACACTTGGTGGAGCGAGGGTCAAGTTTTGTTAACCTTGGGCGAAGGTTTTTGACAAAACAGGTAGTAGGTACATCAAAAAATGCGAGGTGGGACAGAAAAGAGTTGGGCATTAGGAAAAAGGATGTTGTAAGGGATTTGATTGTTCAAAACAGAAGATGACATGCGATTGATAAGATAGCAAGCCGTAGAGACAGCCTCAGGCAGAAAACGTTGATGAACTTTTATAATGAAGAAGTATACTAGTATAGTGCGAGCAACCTCTATGAGATGGCAGTTTTTCCTTTCAACAACTCCATTTTGTTGTGGAGTGTAGGGGTAGGTAGTTTGGTGTAGAGTTCCGCCGACAAAGCAAAACGATGTCACCAAATTTTGCATAAATTCAAGGGCATTATCAGTGCGGAAAATTTTAATGGTTTTGCTGAATTGTGTCTGTACTTCAGAGAAAAAAAATGCTAATATTATAATGCTAATATTATCCAAAACAGTGCTGTGATCTTTCAGTAAAAACAAACAAGTAGTACGAGAATAATCATCTATGAAGGTCATAAAGTATTTAACTCCAGAATGGCTAGGAATAGAACACGGACCCCATATATCTGCATGAACAATGTCAAAAATGCCTTTAGATCCAATATCCTTCTTAGCAGGAAACACAACACGAGTTTGTTTACCCAACTGACAAGATTCACAAGTAAATGCTTTTTTAGATACAACAGAAAAAAGTGCTTCGGTTTTGCAACAAAGGGGTGGCCAAGGCAGTAGTGCCACTGTAGTCCCGTCACGGATGCTGACAGAAGAGCAGATGCCGATGGTGGTTCGTCCAGGTAGTAGGGTTCATTTGGTCCCTTATGGCCCGAACCAATCCTCGTCTTCATGCGGAGATCCTTCAAAATAACCAGAAGGATCAAATTAAATGAAGCATTGAAGGTTTTCACAGTCTTACTGACATAAAGAAGGTTAACATGAAACTTTGGAATATATAAGACAAATTTCAGATTACGAGACAAGGGAACAGTTCCAATGCCATGAACAACAATTTTAGAACCATCAGCAACAATAACCGGTGGAATCTGAGTAGTTTTAGTAAGATCATAAAATAAGTTGATATCATCGACATATGAACCGATGCACCAGAGTCAAGACAACATTTATTGTTACCAACAGATGGAGTGGCAAGCAAAGCAGAAGATCCAACAGTTGATGTAGATGGAAGCTGAGACCTGCATTCTTGAAAAAAATTCTCGAAATCATAGCAAAGCCAAGTAGGCGAGGGCATAGCGGGTGGCTGCTCAAATGCGGTAGTATCAGTCCGGGTATCAGCAGAGGCCAAGTTTGCTGAAGCGGGCTTACCGTGTTTGATCCAACATCGGTCTTCATTGTGATTGTTTGGTCCACAGAAGTTGCAGAAGCGAGGACCAATAGGTTGTCCTCGACTGTCAGTAGTAGAAGATGTGCGTCCGCCGTTAGTAGGGAGACGACCTCCACGACCACGGCCGCGACCTCGTCCATGGCCAGAATCAACAGTGCAAACAACAAGAGCAGGATGTTCGACTGCAGGGGTGGAGATCACAGATGGTAGACGTTGAACACGTTTGAGGATGTCTCAAAGAGTGGGCAGTGGGTCACTAGATAAAATCTGGTCGACCACCCCAGAAAAGGAGGATGGAAGGGCGGCCAAAAATTGGACGAGTTGCAGTTCATTGTGTTGCTTCTGGACTTCTTTGATGCCAACTGTCAAAGGGTGATAAATCTCATATTCATTCCAGAGGGCAGAGCATTGATTATAGAAATCTTGAACAGAGGTGTTGGAGGAATATTCCTTCTTGGCCAGAGTCTTGAATATTTCAAAGACTCTCTTGGGATTTTTTTGATGAGAGTAGACGTCAGATAATTGATCCCACATTGCCTTAGCATCATGAAGGCAGAGTAAAGACTGGCTGATCCGTGGTTTGGTGCTATTTACTATCCATGACATAACCCTCGAGTCATCTTTGCTCCATTGAGCAGAAGCTTGTTTGAAATTTTTATCTTCCGTGGCATCAGGGGTTTGTAGAGGTTTAGTGGTGAGATGAGAGTAGCGTCCTTGCGCTTTTGCATACAAGATGAAGGATGCCAACCAGAGGTGATTGTTAGAGCCATCAAGTTTCACTGTGGTGACACACAAAGAACGGGGAGGCTCAGTGGATGCCATGGCAAACACGACAGGAGCAATAGTAAATCAGAACACAAATGTCAAAGTCGCAGTCACAAAATCCAGAAGAACCTGCAACGAGGCAGTATGCAGTAGAAGTAGATTTGACGCATCAGATCACAAAACCCCTCGTAGGGGCAACAAAAGATATAGAAAAACCTACGTCAACATGGAGGTAGAATTATTCCACCATGAGGTGTAGGCAGGTAGAGGGCGAAACCCGATTAACCTGTCAACGTGCCAGAATTAGAAAGTGACCGGAGATGTTCAGAGAGTACTAGGGAAGAGAAGGGATTGGGGTGGCTTAGCCGGATGGAGAGATGGTAGTGGATGGATAGGGTGGTAGTGCGGAAGAGGAGATGAAGGAAAGGAGTGGTGGTGGCGGACTGGTGGAGAGGTGTGGCGGTGGAGATGGGAGGGTGGCGGCGGGATTAGAAGTGGAGGGCGGGGATGGAGGTGGAGAGGAGGGGCTGGAGAGGCGGCGGTAGGGATAGGCTGCCTAGCAGCATCGGCGGAAAAGGGGAAGGGGTTGGGGTGGCGGCGCAAGGAGAAAAGGGAGGGAGAAGGGGGGAGGGGCGGCTAGGGTTATGGGGACATGGATTTTAGGGTTTGGATGGGAAGGGATTAAGGAGGATCCGGATGCTCTGGTACCATCTAAAATAATGAGAAGAATAGTATTAGTTGAGTTAAAAAGGAGTATAATGCATTCTCTTATATAGGATAAGAGAGGAGACACAAAACAAAGATGAGCAATATGGGACAAAACAACACAAGTAATATGTAAGTGAGGCATATGCAAGGCACATGACACTAGGTGAAATATAAGCATATCTCTATAGGAAACATAGATCCAACAAACTAGAAAAGAAGAGTAAAAATTTCCTAAAAATAAAAAAGTAGCTAATATATCAAAGAAAAAATCGAACATTCCCTTATAGACTTTTGTGCCCTATTTGAAAATCAAAATCACATGGGTTCATGCATGGGTTGACATGCCTTGCATTGCATACCATGAATCCTCTCCCGACGACTTTAAAAGTCAAGCATTTGGAAAGATTAGGATGGCCAATGACATGTGGTAGCTAGAGCCATCTATTACAACAACAACCATATTCAGGGGCTATACTATGAACATGTAGGCTGATCTGTCAAATTTTCCTAATCAAGCATGGCCAAATTCTGTTTGAATAAATGCTCTAGAAAAGTGACAAGCACTTGAGTTTAGTTTTGTATTTTGATTAGGAATACAAAGTATATTTTGTACATGATTTAGATGTCTAAAGGTTATATATGTATGTTCATGATAATAATCTAACAAAGATGTTTAACAAGTGAGAGCCCTCTTTACATAAAGGAGGGGACATTTACATAGATCTAAATAATGGGCCAAGCCCAATAAGCCAATTAACTAATCATCGTAAGACTCTCCCCAAGACTGGTCATGGTGGTTTTGGATATCACAATAAAATCGGAGAAGGAGAGAGGATATTAGATTTTGCAGTTGCATATGATATGATTTTGGCAAACACCCATTTCAAGAAAAGAGAATCTCATAAGATTACTTTTAAGAGTGGGCACAATTGTAGCCAAATTGATTACCTCCTCACGAGGCGGGTGGATCGCAAAATATGCAAGGATTTTAAAGTGATTCATGACGAAGAACTCACGACCCATCATAGGTTGGTGGTTTTGGATATTAACATGAAGATCAGTAAAGGCAAGCATAACAGAAACCAAGATAGCAGGATCAAGTGGTGGAATCTTAAAGGAGAAAAGAAATTGACTTTTCATGATAAACTCATCAAGGAGGGAACTTGGAACTTGAAGTCTGATGTTAACACTATGTGGCATAACATGAGCTCCTGCATAACAAAAACTGTCAAAGAGGTTTTGTGGGAGTCCAAAGTTGTGGCCTCCACAGAAAGAGACTTGGTGGTGGAATGATGAAGTACAAAAGGCTACTAAACTGAAAAAGGAGATCTATAGGAGCTTTCCCAAATCTCAAGACGATGCAACGTTCCAAAGATACAAGCAAGCAAAGAAAGAAGCTAAAAAGGTTGTTCAGGAGGCAAGGTCTAGATACTTTGATGATATCTATAAGAAGCTGGACACAAGAGAAGGGGAAACAAATATATATAAAATGGCTCATATAAGAGAAAGGAAAGGAAGAGACTTGAGTCAAGTTAAATGCATCAAAAATGAAGATGGTAGAGTGCTAGTGAAGGGCGATGATATCAAGAACCAATGGAGAAATTACTTCCATACTTTTAAATGGAGATACTGCAAATAATGTTAGAGACTCGCGTGACATGAATACATGAGATATCATTTACACACGACGAGTTTCACTATTTGAGGTCAAGAATGCTTTGAAAAAGATGAAAATGAGAAAGACATGTGAACCAGACGGTATTCCCATTGATGTATTGAAGAGTATGGGGGATGAAGGAGTTATGTGGTTAACAAAGCTCTTTAACAAGATCATGAAGACCAAGAAGATGTCGGATGAGTGGAGAAATAGTACGATAGTCCCCATCTACAAGAACAAAGGTGATGTTCAAAGCTGCACAAACCACATAGGTATCAAGTTGATGAGTCATACAATGAAGCTCTGGGAGAGGATTATTGAGCAAAGGCTAAGAGCTATAACGCAAATATCAAACAACCGATTTGGTTTCATGCCTGGAAGATCAACATCGGATGTTATTTTTCTGATAAGGAGGCTTGTGGAGAAGTATAGAGAGAGCAAAAGAGATCTTCATATAGTGTTTATTGATTTGGAAAAGGCTTATGATCGAGTACCCATGGAAGTCTTGTGGATGGTTTTGAAGAAAAAGGTTGTGCCTATCTAATACATTGACTTGATTAAAGACATGTCTGATAGCTCTACTGCAAGTGTGAAGACTCCTGGAGGAGAGACACCAACTTTTCCTATCATAGTTGTGGTAGACCGAGGATCCACACTCAACCCATATCTATTCGTTCTTATTATGGATGAGCTGACAAAGAATGTTCATGATGATATTTCTTGGTGTATGTTATTTGCTGATGATATTGTATTGATTGACGAAACTAAAGATGGATTGAATGATAAAGTTGAACTTTGGAGAAAGGCATTAGAATCAAATGGATTGATGATTAGTAGGAGCAAAACTGAGTATATGCATTGCAATTTCAGCCAATCTTGCAGTGTGAATAGTGGAGCCAAGTTGGACGGAGTAGATATACCAAAATGTGATAAATTTCGTTACTTGGGTTCTATTGTTCAAATAGATGGGGATGTCCAAAATGACGTTTGTCACGGGATCACTACAAGATGGTTGAAATGGAGGAGTGAAACTAGAGTGTTATGTGATCAGAAGATCCCTCTTAGGTTAAAAAGTAGACTTTATAGAACAACTATACGTCCAACCATGCTCTATGGGAGTGAATGCGGCGGTAAAGAAACAAGGTCTCAACAAGATGAAGTGGCTGAAATGCGTATGCTGAGATGGGTGTGTGGGAAGACAAGAAAAGACTGCTTGAGAAATGACTATATCAGGAATAAAGTGGGGGTGGCGAGCATTGAGGACAAGTTGCATTAGGGCCGACTTAGATGGTATGGGCATGTGTAACGCAAACCGATTAATGCGCTATACAGAGCAATGCTATGACTCAAGCACTATTAATAGAAGAGGAAGGCCTAAATTAACATGGGATGAGAGAGATTTTGAATCTCTACATCTTGACCAAAATATGACCCATGATAGAGTTGAATTGAAACGATGGATCCATGTAGACGACCCCAACATAGTTGGGACTGAGGCTTAGATGATGATGATGGTGATGAGGATATCCGTTATCTGCACTAGATCTTCACATATGGTGTAACTATCTTATTTGCTTTAACTAGATCACGTACAAAGTGACGATCAACTTCAATATATTTGGTACCCGCATGGAAGACTGAGTTGTTGGCAATATGAATAGCAGTCTGATTATCGCAATATGATGATGTTGGTTGTTAGACAAGAATTCTGAATTCAGATAAAATGAATTGGACCCACTACAAGTCACAACATGCATGCGCCATGGTGTGATATTCAACTTTAGTGCTAGAACGGCCAACAATGTTTGCTTCTTGCTTCTCTAAGAAATATGGGCGACCACCCATTACGATACCATTTTTGGAGGTATATCTCACGTCTTGAGGGTCCCCAACCCAGTCTGCGTTTGCATATCCGGTGTTTATCAATAACTTGTATTGGGGTCGTTCATAAAACAAGCATTTTCTTAGGGAAATTTTCAAATATCACAATACAAGTTGTCACTGGCCCAATGAGCCTGGAGAGGTGTGCTCGTGTGTTAACTAACGACTCCGTCTGCATAAGAAATATCTGGACGTGTGATGGTTAAATATATTAGCTTCCCAACTATTCATCGGTAATTCTTAGCATCAGGGAAGAGTTGTCCCTTATTTGGAGCCTTCACATGGTAATCCGTTAGAGTAGAGACAAATATTGAGTCAGTCATGCATGTCTCTTTTAATAGATCAACGATATATGACCTTTGAGAGAGTTTGATCCATTGTTTGGACCAAAGAACTTCAATGCCAAGGAAATACCTAATGTTCGCTAGATCTTTAGTATGAAGTTGATTTGGAGAGCATGCTTCAAATTAGATATGTACCTTGTGCATTATATACAGTTTGATCACAGTATCGTCAACATAGAAGGCAATCGAGACATGCCCTTTTTAGAATAGGAGGAAAAAAGCGAGTGGTCAGTTGTAGATCTCTTGAATTTCAATTGTTCTAGAACAACATTGAGTTTGTGAATCAGGCATGAGGGATTGCTTAGGCTATTCTTTGAACGTTGTAAGCGACATACTTTGGTACAATTCTCCCCCTCAACAACAAACCCGACGGTTATGCAAGCTGCAAATAAACTTCTTTAAAAATATCACTGTGCATAAATACATTCTTGATATCCAGTTGGTGTAGAGGCTAATCAGAGGTAGCAACCAAAGATACCAGAATGCATACAGAGGCAATGTGTCATTGTGGAGGTGTCGAAGAAGTCTACCCTAAAGGTCTAGTTGTATCCTTTGGCAACTAATTGTGCTTTCAAGTATTCAATTGTCTTACCCTAGTGATTCTGAATCGAGAAAACCTAGTGACACCCAATAATATTCTTGTCAGGGGGCGAATTATAGCTCTCAGGTGCCATTCTTGTGGAGAACCTTCATCTCGTTGTCCATCACAACTTTCCACCCGGGGTGACCAGGTGCAACCACATGATTTGTTAGGAATAGTGGTAAAATCATGAGCATAACAAAGTAGGTGGAGGGAGATAAACCGAGTAAGGCAACACACGTTAGAGATACAATATATAATGTTGTTACAAGTGTTGGCAACTTGCTTAAGAGCCATTATTGGTTCATCAAAATCTGCTGGAGTACAGGATGATGGTGGATCAAGTTGTGGTGAATCCTGGAGCACCTTGCATTGGTCCACTACGGGAAAAACTGCATTGGAGTTGGAAATGGTGGTGGAGGTGCAAAGTATCCAGAACTAGAGGTATAGTCAAGTGATAACCTAATGATAAACACCAACTCCGACGATGAAGTAGACGGAGTATTGACCGTGGAGGTAAAAAGTAGTTGATCCTCACGAAAGGTAACATCATAATTAACATCACTTTTGGGTTTTTGGATCAAAGCACTTATAGCCTTTTTGGACTCGGGAACACCCTAAGAATATATAGTTTGAATGGCCCTAGAGATAGTTTGTTAGCTTTGGGATCGAAGCTGTGCACAAAAGCAATGTGACCAAAAATCTTCGCTGGGAGAGGAAAAGGCTGATTGTGAGGGTGGAAAACAGAGAACGATATTTTTCCTTGAAGGACAAAAGATGGTTGTTGGTTGATTAAAAAGCATGTTTTTAAAATGGCTTCAGACCAAAACGCTTGGGTAATTTAGCATGGATGGCCAACGACCGAGTAACATCAAGTGTCAATTTTTACATCCAGGAATACCATTTTGCCAGAGGTATGAGCACGAAATCATCGATGTACCATATCGATCTCATGACAAAACAAAGAAATAAGATTTTTGGTCATATTCAAGTGCATGATTTGTTTGAAGAGCCTTAATGGATGTATCGAGTCATTTTATAAAAACCTTGATTAGAGGGAAAACTTCTTCTCGACTCTTAAGTAAGAAAATCCAGACCATTAGCAAAAGCAAGAAATATCTATATCCATTATAAGTAGTTGCACGAAAAGGTTTGCAAATGTCACTATAAATAAAATTCAAAATGTTTTACTAAGTGGTTTTCGAGTATGGGCAAGAAAAGACACCCTATGTTGTTTGCCTATGTATTACAAGACAACGAAGAAATAGAAGATACAATGGGATCTAAATTTTTTATTTTTTCAATTGATGGATAGCCAAAATGGAGATGTTGGTGTAGCGAAGAACTTGTGATGAAGATGACAAAAGATATCGAATGAGAAGGGAAGTAATACAAATCACCAGAGCGTACCTCCTATCCCATTTTTGTCACACTTTGCAAATCCTACAGAACAACACTAGTAGGACCTAAAGTTATGTAACATTTCAAAGAATCAACCCTTTTGGCTACTGAAAGTAAATTGTATGGGAAATGTGAAACATAGTGTAATTTTATGGAGGAGAAAAGTGGGATGGAACAACATTTAGTGACAGTTGTGGTTGACCCATTTGCTAAGGTGACATGAGTAAGGAATATGAGAGTCCATGGTTTTAAGGAGATGTGGTATACCGCGCACGCATTAGACCCTACACAATTAGTGCTATCTAACTAAGCAAGAAAGGCAATTACTTTAACTCACAAGAGCAATCCTAATTAGCACTAAACAAGAAAATTAGCTAAGCAATGCAAGAAAGAGAACAATGAAATTACATGAAATTAATGATTGCACTAGGAAGGCAAGGGATATTACACTAAGAAATTGAATAACTAAATCTATCACAAGTAGAGGGTGAGGACTAACTACTCTAGAAAGATCAACTAGCATGAGTAAAGCAATTGTCTAAATAAACAAGGAAGGAAGCTAACTAAGTTAACACTAGCTATGAGCAATTAGGGTTTCAAGCAATTAGTTAGGGAAGTGTGCCGTTTTGGGGTTATTTGAGAGTCAGGCTAATTTAGTTAATCAAGTTGTTTGAGTCTATTTGTATATATGTTCAAGTGTGTCTTGGCCCATTAGGGTTTAGTCTAAAAGTCTGTAGCAACCGACTTTGCCTATATATAGGAGGGGGATTCCTCTTATCAAATATGTCGCACATCCTTCTTTTACTTTACAACATGGTATTAGAGCAGTGATCCAACCCTATCCCTTAAGGAGAAAGATATTTTCTTTCGCCTACGTGCGGCAACCGCCCTTCTTGGGCGTCTGCAACCTCTATGGCAAAAACTGTATCCCCTCCATGTCGTAAACCTACCGTACAGTTCTACCCCATCAATTCCGCACACTCCCTGTCCAATCTGTCATTTTGTGGAAGTATTCTGCGCCAAACTTGAACTAGCATGAATTTATCATTGTCCCCTTTCTTGGTATCTTCAATTAGCATATACGTGAAAAGCATCGTCTTCAAGCGTGAACTCCATCACCCAAGAAGACCTTTATTTGCCGAACTCCCCCGATGATGTTTTCTATTGCGTTCTCTGCGTTGTCTGTCATCAACCCTACAACAATGGAGAATCTTTGTCTCCCTGCTTTCCATTGGCCTCCAGGGTAGTTGAAGAAGCCCAAAGGCCGCCAGTTCATGGTCCTCGGACGCACCCAGGACAGGGTGGTCAAGGTGGTAGTCGAGCACGTGGATTTTTGCAACTTCGGATCGGTCTTGAACATTTTGACCATCAGGATTAGCAACAGTAAAGGAGACAAGTAGAGAAGTCGTTGCCTTACAGGTTGTACGAAGATCAGGTCTTTGCACCTGCGGGAGCCTATGGGCACACTGAAAGAATTTGAAATATCAGACAAGAGTGGAGTTAATACCAATTGCCCCCTGATGCCCTTTTTCTCTATCATGCAAATTTCTTCTTCGGTCCATTCGTTGTGTGTGCCACGACATTAGCGACCTACTCCTCTGGGTTGCGAGACCAGCTTGCTACTATTGCAGCATTATCTCTAGAGATTCGAAGAAGGTCATACTTCATGATAGTCGTCATATTTTTTTGTCAGACAGTTGCGCAACACATGTTCTTTGTGAGCTCTAGTTTATTGCACCCCTCTTTTTTTCCGGTTTGGTTGAGTCCTACCAGTGCAGCCATGACACCAAATCTGGAAGCATCTGCCACACCCTTCATCCACTTCAACCTTCGTATCTAAGAAGCTATGGCAGAGCTGTCACCTCCTCCACACCCCCTTAGTATATCACTTGGTTTCCTAGAACGATTAATTATATATGACTCTTCTGAATGTCGGAATTATAATTGATTTAGAACTTTACTACTGCAATAAGTGATCCATGCACTTCCTCTAACCCCAACAGAGATTTCATTGATTTATTTTTTCTACTCAATGACCTTTAATGATTTTTTTTGCTCGATTTTCCTCCAAAAAATCACCGTAGATCTCTTTTTCGGGAGCTCTGCCCCCGAATCCCCACGAGGGACGACCTCCCCTAAATATCTCGCCTGCTAAGGGCAGCGAGGCCCCCTAATTGGTGGCTGCGCCCCAATCCCCTTCCCGACCTACAACCTATTTTTTTTCTCTAAAGAGTGTAATTATCATTGTCCACCTCGACCATTCTTAGTTCTTTCTGTGGTTGGTCTGAGGGGGAGAAACAGAGGAGAGATGAGATAAAGAGAGGAGATTTAATTCTGCTTCTATCTATGGGGATCTTCTTATCGACTCTATACATTTAGTGGATCTTTATGCACTTCTTGAAGAGCTTGTGGATTTCTTCTATTGATATTTTCATCTTAAAGTCGTTTACTACTTTATGCTTCTTAGAGAGCTTACTATGTGGAGATTCATGCCTACTACTTGCTTATTTAAGCTAATGGTCTTCTATCCGGCTACATCTTCTCTACTTTATACTTCTTGTCCGTGCATTATTTGCACGCTGACATTGTCCGTGCCTTGCAATCATTGACTTTCTGAAGTATGAGCCAATACCCTCTGGACTCTACAACTCTGAACCAGCACCCTCTGGACTCTTCTACTGTGAACCAGTACTCTCTGGACTGTGACGATAGCAATTGTGATGAACAGTCTGCCGCCTTCTTGGCTGTTTACTACTACTACAAATACCACATTTTTTTGATTAAGTTTCTGCTACCTGTTTGCTACCTAGCGACATGCTTTAGATTCGACCTGCTTGCATACCTGCTTTGGGTTATCTACTTGAGGGGGTTTATTTGTGTGATGAGTACTTTATTGTAATCTTGAGGGGGAGAAACATTCTTGTATGGGCTTGGTTTATCTTTTTATTCTGCTTCTTTATCTTTTAGTATGTCTGTTTGCAAGCTGACTTGTGAATCTCCAAAGCTTCATCTTGAGAGGGAGTATTAGAGAGTCTTTTTAATTTAGTTAATTAAGTTATTTGAGTCTATTTGTATAAGGGCCCAAGTGTGTCTTGTCCCATTAGGGCTTAGTCTAAAGTTTGTACGCTTCCCCCTTCTCCTATATATAGGAGGGGGATTCCTTTTATGGGACTTTCACAACAGGACATGCTGCCCTTAAAGATATCTCAGCTAAAGTGATCAAGCATGAAAAAACATGTATCGACAATCAACACGCCTTTATCCCTTTCGGATTTGATACTTTTGGATTCTTAGCACTAGAGGCCGTGGAGCTACTGAAGAGGGTTCAAAAAGTTATGGGTAGCAATGTTATGACCCTCAAGTGTATGGATGTAGTGTTTCAGAGGATTGGTTTTGCCATCTAGAAAGGACTAGCGACACAACTTGTTGCTCGCTTGTCTTCTACATCGATGTAATTCCTTTACTTATTTTATTTAAATTGTATAAACATCATTTGAATGGACTACATAAAAAATTATCAAATATATCGCACAAATTTCTTGTACTTTACAACAAGGTTAAATGTGATAGCCAACCTTTTTAGGGGTATATCATGCAACACATTTAATCAAATCTTGTTATGAAACCAAACGACAAAGTGGGATGACGATAAATTGTCCTATACTACTGGTTGACCATGGGTGGCATAGGGCGTATATAGGGTAACTAGTCCCTATCACCCTTACCGACTTTACACGATTTAATGACTAGGGTATAGGTGCAATTCAATCAAAACCACACTCGTCTAGGTTTCTAGGAGTGATTCTCCTAATGTACTTAGTGGTAAGGGGTGGTATGGATGGTAGGAGAAGGGTATTTCACCTCATATTACACTCCATCCAACCTGTAGACATGCTCTCTTCTATGTACATCAAGAGAGGCACAACTGCCCTCTTAGATCTCACACCTAGGGATAGAAGAGTAGAGGAATATGTGGGAAGAGAGCTAGCTAGATAAGGGTTCACTGGTTGGACTTAGGAACTTTTCCTCAAAAAGCCACATATACATCATTCTACCTGTACTTACGTGGTTTCAAGCATCAATTACCATATCACGAGATGAGAAATGAGAAACAAACAAGAAGATAACATTTCCAAACGAAATTATAGTGTTTACAATAATATATTCTCAACATGGTATCAAAGTCACATTTCACCCCCAAGCAGCCCACGAAGCTGGTTTAGCTACTCATTACAAAAAGAAAATAGAAAAATGGAGAAGATAAGGGAGAGAGAAGCCATGGTCTTGGTGTACAAGACTCCTCTACTAGGAGCAAGCTCGAGCACTTTGCTCCTCCAAGGTAGAATGACATGAAAATGGAGGACCAAAACCCTTAAAAGTTAGGGTTTTAAGGTGGAAGGTGATGAAATGGGAGTGGAATGAGGTAGGTAGGTTGAGGAAATGAATGCCCATGGAAGCTAACCTTTGCCTCCTAGCTGCCACTAAGGCTTATATAAGGAGCTAGGGTGGCTAGGGTTAAGTGGGGGTAGCTTAGGTAATGCATTGTGGGGACCAACATGGTTTCATGGCAGAACAACCGATCTCGGACTAGATCTACCATTCTAGCCATGGGTTCTGTTAGGTGGATGAGTAGTGGCAAAACTCAATAGAAACTTCATGAACAAAGGTGGCGCAGAGCAGCATGCTCATCCTAAGCTTGGTTGGGATTTCACAGCTCTTGATTAGTGTGTTTCACTATCTATCTTTTATTTATGTTTTGTCTTTTATTTACTTGTTGAGTCTTTATTTTTGTTTAAGGTTTATTATGTAATTGTTTCACTTGTTAGGGACTTAATTATAAGTTCTCAATTGATTAGTTTTTAATCTTATTTTGGTTTGGTCTTGAGCGGAAATAAGCTAATTAGGGCTTTCCCTCAGGTTATCTATATAAGCCCATGCCTGGGGGCATTATCTAAAGGGTTGAATGATATGAATTGAGTTTTTATTTGCAACATGGGTTGCATTAAAAGACCATCTAGAACAAACGTTGTGCGACCAAAATGAACGCGCTAAGTTTTTGGGCAAAATTGTGTATTTGGGTCAAAATGGCCGCATTCTGGCCAAAACTATCGTTCAAGTCTAGAACTGTTCTACTTTGTGGGTACAAGAATATGTGAGTATTTGGGGGTTTTGAGTGATTTTTCGGCAAAATGGCAGGGAATGATGGATTTTGGCCATTCTGGCACAGCTGTTCTAGGTGTAGAACGGTCATTCCATGACCTGGGGTGGTGAGACTTGGACTTGGATGATTTTGAGGGAGGTTTCATGCTTGCTTTGCTCACGAGTGGTCATTCTTGATGTATAACAATCATCTTTTGGGGGTTTGAGCTGCACTTGAATATTCTTGATCAATCAATGGAGCTTTTTGCTTCAATATCTTCTTTGATCACTTGGGGTAGGTTGGGGTGATCTTTGCTTCACTTTGAACTCCAACCATGGGGAAGCCCTATGTTCAACCTCTTTCTCTCCCTTCCATCAAATAGTGGTCAAAGTACCTATAAAATATGCAAAAGATATTCATAAGTTCATTTGTCAGTAATAGAGTTTATTGGGGAAATAACATGCATTATGAAATATCTAGATGTGAAAATTATGTAATAAAACACATGATGGAGACCCAATCTAGGCCTCCATCACCCGTCATGTGTTAGGTACAAGAATTAATAATCCCGTCAGGATGTGAAGCAATCATGGTTGTCCCGAAGTTACCTTGGTGTGTAGCCACGAGGTGAGTCGAAGAGACTTGCGGAGGATACATAGGAGTCGCCAATCTTCCATTCAGTTTGTGCAAGATATGTTGCTAAAGGTCCAGGCTGAGAATGAAGTGGAGAATCACCAACTTGTTGTGAAGCATGTTGGATTCATTCATATTCCTTATTTGTCAAAGAGACGTGAGAGGAGCTTCCAATTAAGTTTATAGGAGCCTGAGCAATGTGCACATTGCTTGTTGGATGAGGAGCATGCATCATGGATGGACCTTGGGGTTTATATGGGTAGGTGGAGCCTGGGCAATGTGCGCAGTGCCCCTGCCACATCCTCGACCGTAGTGAACAAGATATTTGTGTTTAGAATGGCACACATCTTCAATATGGCCCAACTTGCCACAATACGTGCATTTTGGACGTGGCCCATGTCCTCCTCGACTGTGACCAAGAACAACAACAACGACCACAACTTAGGCGTCAAAGGTGCCGTTGTGGTAAGGCAAGCAAATTCCATCTCAGATTGGGACAATCGAGCATATACCTAATCATATTTGGAAGTGTCGTGTGCCAATTAGCAAGAGTTGTCAAACTTTCACATACCAGGGATGGAGTCTGTTTAGGATGCACCCGGTGATGAGGGTGGATCTATTCTTTCTGACGTCAGCAAATTGGGACGAGGAAAAATTGAACTAGTTGGCGAAGGCCTTCATCGAGTAATAATCCTTGGGCAGTGGGCTGTTACCCTATTGCTTGGAGAATATTGCTTGACATTTTGATGCCACATGAAATATCCAGTTCCATGCAACTCCATAGCTAGGAGAGGACTTCCCGGAGGCCGCCGTGTCTGTGTCCAACACGTGTCCAACATGGACACGCCACAGACACACATGGACACATGGTGGATACTTCTCAGACGTGTCCAAGTCTCCCATTTTTTATCAGGAGTTGGACACGTCCTGGACACGGCTTGGACGCACTAGGACACAACACATCACAAATTAAGAAGGGAAAATATCCAATTGCACATAAACTTCCTCTCCACCCCTGATGCACATGTCTTCCCCTCGTTACATCACTACCTAGGTAATTACTCCTCTTCATCCACCTAAAGACTTTGGCCTCTCCTCTCTCTCCGCTCGTTGCCAACCTCTCGTCTTCCTCTTCTTCGGTCTCCAATATCTATGTTTTATTTGTCCACCACCACCACCAACAGCCTCTTCTTTCTCTTCCTTTTCTTCCCAAATCTGAATGTACATTAATGTTTCACTCTCTTCTACAAATAACAACATACCTCCTCTTTTTTCTTTGTTGTTTACCTTCATTACTATCTTTTTACAGTCCAAATTTACATGTGCAATTTTTTTATGGGTCCATACTTGTAGTGCTGAACTTGTTATTCTTTGTGAATAAAATTTATATTACTGTTATTGTGTTTACAATGTGGACTTGTTTCATTGTATGCCTTTGATGGCTTCATTTCATGATGTGTGCAATGTGTCTTTGAGTGAACATATGAAAGTGAATATAGCTTGGATGAAATGATCTTTAAGTTTGAATGTGCTTGTTCTTTTTTGTGTTACATATAAAAATATTATATGTATGTGTATATGTATATTTTTCGCCGTGTTCGTGTCCTTGTTCTATATTTTTGAAAATTCCCGTGTCACGTGTCCATGTCCGTATCCGTGTCCGTGTCCATGCTTCCTAGCCTAGGTGTTATTGAGATCTGCTGGTGAGACGTCCTTGATGTATTTGAGCTTGCCACACGACTCTAATTAAGTTTGGCCTGCATTATCCAAAACAGGAAATTGTCCCCATTCAACTTTATAGCGGAGACATTAGGTATATCATTGTATATGTAGGTGGAATCAGAGTCTTGTCGTCAACCATTATAAAGAAAGAAAACAATACCGGACCGAAGGCATGTTACACTAAAAAAGGAGGGGAGCAAAAGTGGTTTATAGATGATGCACTACCACAAAGTAAGCATAGAAGGAGAAAATTACTAGAACAATGCACTTTGATACGAAATCATAGAGTTCCCTAAATTTTAGTAAACGCTCTCATCCATGTGGTTTAAAGGGATCCACCACATGGAGAGGAAAGAAGAGGTAAGGTTGGTGCCCATGTGTTTTTAGTGCTTTATAAAACTAGTGTGGGGTCTTCTGTTTTCTCTCTCTTTGTTTTTATAGAAAGAAAAGTAAAGAACAAAAAATGGTAGAAGGGAACCAAGGAAATTAGATCATTGGGGAGACTAGGGAATCCTGTAGCCCGAGGTGTTAGCTTGCTGCCTGCCCGTGGCGGTTGCTGGAGGCAACATTGACACTGCCTCTTCTGGCCCTTGGTGTTGGTCATGCTGGGTGCGGCTGTGTGCAACAAGGGCTGGCCCGAGAGGGAGGAAGGCTGGCGGCGGCAAAGGAAGGGACTGTTACTTCACGGCTATCTTGTCTTTGTGCTTCGGCCGCCGCGTGGGAGAGAGGCCATCCGGAGGCCCCCCCCCAGGGGGGGGGGTATGGGGTGGGGGTTGGCGGCTATGTATGCACGTATGCTTTTAGACCCTAGGACGTCAACACTTTTGATACCATGTTCATGATAATAATCTGACGGAATGTTTCACAAGTGAGAACCCTATTCTTTATAAAGAGAAGGGGACATTTACACAGAACTAATAGATGGTCCAAACCCAATAACCCAATTAACTAATAATCTTAACAATATATAACCAGGCTTGTAATTACAGATTCTGTAGGTTTTTTCTTATTTTGAATTCCAGGTCTGGCATTTAAGACCATGGTCATCCACCCCTATGCACAAATCCATTTTATTCACGTCAAATTTTCTGTTTTTAAGGTTTATGTTATTTGCTTGGATTCATGTTATCTTCTGGTGAATTCCAAGAAACTTTGGTGGATTGCTGGATAAGTAGATCTCACTTTGGGTCATCTTCTACCTTGAATAGGTCAACCCCCTCTACTTGTTCTACCTTGATTAGTCAAGTTTCTTATTGCGAAAATGATGGCTTCATGCAACAGTTTTTATTCTTTCTTCCATCACTATCACGCGTCGGCACCTGTCCACTATCTTCCTTTTGTTCATAGGATGACATACAACCTAAGAAGCACGGACATGGACACGGGCACGAGTATGGACACGGACACGGGACACGCTGATTTTAAAAAGTATAGGACACGGACACGTTTGCGTTGGACACAGCAATATATATACATATATACATACATATATTTACATAAATATATAATAAAGTTAAACACATATATGTATATAATTTATTTGTAAACACAACAAGCTCCATAATTCTGACAAGCAGAAACAAAGATCATCATGATATACACTTTATATTCACATTTGTATTCAAACCCACTATGCTGATAGATATAAAATAGAAATTAATTATACACAACGATTTAACGGTTACGATAAATTATAAAGTGATAGAGGGGAGATGTGTATTTGTGGTGATGATGGGAAGAGGACGGGGAAAGCAGTAGTGATAGAGGGGAGATGTGTATTTGTGGTGATGATGGTGGTGAAGCTAGAGGATAACACGTTTAGTAGCCATGTAGGAGTGGAGGGTAGAGGAAAGAGACAAAAGTGAAACATGACTGCATGTTAGTAGGAGGAAAAGGAGGGAAAGAGAGGTTTTGATAGAGTAGTAAGAAGAGGTGGGTGGAGGAGTGGACATATTAGAGGACCAACAAAGTAGGAAGAGAAGGAGAAAAGGAAATAGATTTGAAAATCAAAAGGAAGAAGAGGGAAGGAGTTCCTAGAAAGGCAAGGAAATTGCTTCTAATGGCTGCTCTAGGTGTTGGCAGCTCCTGCTGCAAATGGCTGTCGCAAACCGCTGCTGCTTATGGTGGCTTTAACTTAATGGTTGCTGATACAAAGGCTGCTTGTAGCAGCTCTATATCTTTATGGTGGCTGCTTGCAACAACTTCAGGACCTAGCTGCTGCTTGTAGCAATTGCTGCAAGAGGTGGTTGCATACATGCTCTATGGGAACAACAACAATTAGAGGGGGAGGCTTGTTGGACACCTCTCGAGGGAATGGGTGAGGGTTTTGGTGAGGAGTTGGGGTTTGATTGGGGAGTGTACGGGGTTGAGTTTTATTTTATATTTTCTTTTTAGTTAGATCTTATGTGGGTTGGGCTAGCTGTGTTCCTTAAGTGTCCTCGATGTGTCCACGTCGTGTCCAGCTTGAATATGAAACTGGACACGCTAGAGGAGTGTTTCCGCCGCGTGTCCGGGTTGGGTACGTGTCGGACACGGACATGGCAGCCTCCGGTAGGTGTCCATGCTTCCTAGCATACAACATATCATACATAGGAATATGATGATGCCATCTTCTACTTCTTCAGATTTTATCTTTAGATCATTTTGTAGCTCGGGCCTCTACGAATGTGTTTCTTTTAAGTGTAAACAATATTTCTTTATTAGTTCTTTTTTACTTTTAGCTATGTGATTTCTGTTCATTCCTTCTGAAAAGTCAAAAAGAAAAACCCTCAGCTTCTTCATCCATTGCATGTAGGCTCTCACTTATAGATCTTGTCTTCATCCACAGAATCCAAATCGTTGTTTGTGTTTGGCATCATCCCCACACAAATATCCCTTCTTTCCTTTTCAAAACTGAGTGGGAAGGTGCTCTCGTATCAAATCAACATGATACCGGTTGTTTTCAGTCACCCTGGCAGCTGCCTCACATGTCCTCCAGATTCTGGTGCTGTGAAGGAGAACACTTTCTGTTCTGGTTGTCAAAGGTTGATGTAGAGGAGTCACTGACATATTACTTACCCACTATATGCACCGTTGGGTGGATTTTCTTGGAAGCACTTGTAATTATTGTTTTCTTCCAAACTCCTGATATTGAGTTCCTTGTGTTATGTTGTGTTTGCAGCATCACATGTTTCATGTTATACGCACACAATTTTCTTTCTATTTCTTTATTTCAGTTCTCCCAAATTCAGCCTGTAGTGCCTTAGTTCGCCATCTCAATCTTTTTGTCCTCTTGCAAGTCACAACGTTCTTCCCCTCTATTTCTCGCCTTGCTGCTTTTTGTTTCAGTGTTTATCTTGGCCCATTTCTTTTAATATCCAGATACATTTTTATACCTGTGTTCTGTTTTATTTCAGCATTCTATATATTGGTTTTCATTACCGTACATTTCTCTGTTTAGATTTAACTGTTGCTTTTATTCCATAATATTCCACCTTCCCTTCTGTCATCTACCTTGGGAGGGGGTTTGCATACATCTGTCTCTTTTACTGTTTCCATTTATAGTTGGTGTGAGGGGGTGGGAAATATAAACTGAGAACTCATCAAGAGTGATAGGAAGTTGGTTCTGGGGTGGAAAAGTATGAACTGAGAAGTCCTAAGAGTGACAGATGAGACAAATTCTGATAGTTTAAGATTAATTCTTATAAAAGTTTCAAATCAACTTTCATGAAGCTCAATATTTTTACCTCTTTCTCGGTGCATAATCATCTGTTACTGTCCCGGTGTCTTCTACTGTTGGACATTGCCATCACTTTTCGTGATAAACCAATTCTATACACCACTATCATTTAGTGGCCGTACTGCGTTATGAATCTATTTGCAATGCACACTTTCGTACTTAGCTTGCCAATAGATCTACACCTTCCAATATTTAGCAAAACACCTACCCGAAGATCTAGCTCATCATTTCATAGGAAAATTGTTACATGTTAAGAAACGTGGACATACTCCTTGCATTTGTCTAACCAAAAAAGGAATGTTTGTTCCATTCATAACCACCCTTCTTGAAGAATAGCCATTCTTATCGTATACTAGGCATCACTTTAAACTAAATATATGTCAATCATTGTTTGTTAATATTAAGTATAACATTTCCTTTAGCTGTTATGCTATGTCAGCAGTGCCCACGCTAATGGGGAAAAACAGTGAATTATGTGGCAACTTGACAACTTATGAACTAGATCTAAAGGACGACAGCTATACTGGAGTTTTCTTCTAGCAGCTGCCTGGGTGATAGAAAAGATAATAATATACTACAGGACAAAACAGGTAGATTAGTTCATTGATATACAGCCACATGGCATCCAAAGGATATCAAATTCAAACGGATACAACTATGCTATTAAACCGTGTTGCTCATTATATCAGTCCACAAAACAGTTTTAGCAAAAACAAAAAGAGCAAGGACCTAATGTGGGGTTTCCTATATTTATTCTACAATCTCTTATTATCTCAAACTATTCGATGAGTATGCTATATGTTGGGCGTGTCCATCAGCTGAGGATTTTCGCATAATAATACTAAATTATGTTCTCACTTGCTTTTATATTTGGTAATTTTCGGTGTGAAGGACTCATATTTGTACTCTTTTCACTTTTCAGGTTGGTTCATGTTGCAAGCGCCCTTAACCTCGTCCTTACCTTACATCATGACAAAGTGCTGTTGGATTCATGAAATTTGTGCATGCTACAGGCAAATACTGACATAGAATAATTGTTGTTTTCCTTCGGAGGATCTGTTTAACAGACGCTCCAAAGAATAGTGTACTAGTGACATAATTAACATTTCAGTGAATTGGTGCAACGATTAGTTTCTCATGAGAATTGTATATTATCTGATGCTATTAGGTGTTGGGGGCATTAATATTCTTTTCGTGGTGTGATTTTGTATAGATAACTAAGTTTGATTGTTTGTGTTTATATTGTTTTTGACTTCAAGTTGGTCGATACCCCTCCCCCCCAACCCCAACCCGCAGAACTTTAAAAGGGAATTGGGGAGCTTAATGTTCCAACTTCTGCATTGTTCTATTGTGTGCTTAATTCGCACCGCTAGCAGGATGATTACCCCATTATTATCCTCCAGAGTGACGTCACAACTTAGAGAGATCTATACTTTTCAACTCGTACAGATGCTGGCTGCGTTTCTTACACGTTCAGAATCCCATGTAGGAGGTTAGCTGAAATGTCAGCGAGAATGGTTTTGATGGTAGAGAGCTATATTTGCTTTCAGGAATTCGTGGAAGACCGTGTATGCTGGAGAAAACTTCACTGTTACTTTTGATATACTGGCAATCTATTCATTGACGGTTCAAATCTTTTTTCCATGCGTCGTGCATAGTTATTATGTGCGGGCTAACTTCTTGTATAAATTATCTCAATTTATCACATATGTAGGCTATTCTTAACGTCCGGGACTAGTCTATGTGACGATGACATAAGCCTACGAGGACAAGAGCATAAATTGTGGCATTTCATATTCTCTGCACATTGCTAGAAAGCACATTTTCTGTCTTTTCCACATATGTTTGTCTTTTCACCACCAGCACCGACAAATTTACTTCACTGCCAGTTATTAGGTTTGCGGGGTTTGTGGCAACTGGCATCTTATAAACTGGATGGTGATATCATACCAAATCCAGTTGATAATCGCTTGACATGTGGGTTATCTTTTAATTCAAAACAACAAGTTAAAAATTGGCGACTGAACCAATGAGCAAGTTTATTGTTAATTTGTTGTTTTAAAAATGTTGTTGTTGTTTGAATATTCATATTTAAGCAACTAAATTTCTTTTAGATTGCTCATCATGTACTCCTAAGTTCAGTACATCAACCAAGGTCTTAAAGTTCCTGATTGTATCTTGTATCAACAGAAATAATTTTCATGGCACATCTATTCATGGCATGAATTGTTATCCAGGTATGATATGATTGTAATTCTCAAACAAATTGAGATAAACAATCAAGCTAATTGAAACAAGGAACAGGTAATACATTTTAGAAAACAAGAGAACCTGATTCCGCTTATGTTACCCATCTTGTTGACTACAACTTCATCAATCATTCCACACGTCTTGTTGGCTACAACATTGTCATTAATTCCACAGGTGATAACGTTAGTGCTAGTAATCTATGTAATTGTAGTAGTACTATTATGTCTAATTCTCCATATTTAATTAGTGATTATACTCTAAATGTGTTTACAAGAGGGGGTTTGGCTGAATAAGATGTCGTCTTGACTCCTTCCTCCCCCCACCCCTCAAAAGAAAAGAAAAAGAAAAAGAAAAAGAAAAAGAAGAGAGGTAATATGCCTTATATTGGTAACTATATCAAAACTTGTCACAAGCTAATTTATTTTTAAGTTTTGTCCGGTCACAGGTAAGGGATCCACACAATATCAATTGTGTTGGGTTTGGGCCAATTTTTATTAGGTGACCAATTCTTCCACCCAGACTCAGATTAAAAGGTGAACTCTTGGGTGCTCTTGGGAAATTGAACCATTTTGATACGTGTATTAGTGTTTTCTTAATGCATTTTCCTTCATACCCATCATGGACAAATCAACTTTTGTTTGTATTCACAGCCAGTGTTTTATGAAGCGGCTCAGGCGGCCGCTCAAGCGGCCCAAGCCTTTTGTCATTTGGTTAATAGATGAAGCGCCAGTTGAGCAACCTAGCAAAAAATGGCTACCTACTAGTTGCCTGATCCATCTAACCGCATGCTTCCTTTCCATGTTGAGGGGGGCGCATCAATTCACTTATTGAAAAAGCGACTACTGGGGCCAACAGGAAGCCTGAAATTGCTACAATTATATATACTACACCTATATTAGTGCATAGTTCTGTATATTTTGTTTGTAAATCAAGGTAAGTATGTGTTTTAATTATCAATTGAGTTACATATGTATCAAAATCATTCCTGCTTTGTGTAAGGTTTGTATGTATGCATTGTTGTTCCTATGTTACATCTTTATGTATTAATTGCTGCACCTTACATTACATGTTTATCATTTATGCCTGAACCACTGCTCTGTTTTTATTGAACTACTAATTATATACTAATATACTATACTCAGTATCTTTTTGCTGCCTATACATTCATACGCTTGTCTCTCTTGTGTGTACAACTACTGTACTATCTATGTAGATATACTTTGTAATATGTAATAGGTACAAAGTACAACGGTTTAATGTATGTACCATGTATTGCCTACTATTGTATAACATATTTTGTACTATGTAGTATGTACCACTGAAGTATAATGTATATATCATGTACTACATGCTACTATATATTCATGTACTATTGTACTATGTACCACTAGTGTGTATATATTATTGGCTACTGTTGTACAAAATTAATTTAATATATTATTGTATCTAGTATGTAATAATTGAGTCAATTCGATTATTTTATACTCATCACGTGGTTTTTATATGTATACAAGTTCTTTAAAAATATATTATTTATACACATGTATGTGTAATTTCCTATAAAATTGTATATGAATGTTTGCACTGGCTTTTTCAGAAAGCGCCCGCTGACGCTCAAGCAGCCACAAGGTACTATTTACATGCCTCTTGCTTCCCGCTTTTCAAAACATTGTTCACAATACATGCTTCTTTGTATGTATAAAAGTTTTTTAAAAATATATTATTTATACACATATATGTGTAATTTCCTATAAAATTGTATATGAATGTTTTCACTGGCTTTTTCAGAAAGCACCCGTTGGTGCTCAAGCGGCCACAAGGTATTATTTACATGCCTCTTGCTTCCCGCTTTTTAAAACATTGTTCACAACACATGCTTCTTTAGAACTAAACTTAACGTGTCTAATGACTTAGCTTTTAGTTGCTCTTAGAGCTGCCTATGACAAAGCGACTCTTTATGCTCTTTGGGTTTGCAACCTCCATTGTTGTAATTTCTAAGATGCCTAACCCCGCTTCCTCTTTATGAAAATATTACATAATTATCTTTGACGTCTTAGTGAACGACATGAAACACATTGTTGAACTGCTTAACCTTCTAAAAAACTTTCAAATGCGACTATTCCACCATAGATGATGTCTAATAATCATAGAAACCATCCCCTCCATTAACCATGTGGTGACCCAAACCACACTTTTCGTCAAACAACATGAGACCATCAAAGCATTTGACAAACTTAAATGGTCCTTCATCTCCCATACCCTTCACATAATGGCTTGCCTACCTATGCTATCTTGTTTAAGATCATCCCAAAACCATAATTCATATTTTGATGAGTTAGGAAAGGATGACCAAAATCTCTTACCTATTCAAGTAGTTTGCATATTCTGTCTCCGTCTTCATGGCATGTAGGCATGTCATGTCTTTTTTGTGCCAATATGGAGTGCACAATCTCTCATATCTCTCACCTTCTTTTTCTCAATGATACCCTCTTCCTTTGTGTCTTCCCTAAATCTATGATATATTGTTGATGCAACATCACACCATACCTCTATCATAAACATTAGAGACTTGCGTTCGACTCTTGCTCCCCTTGAAATTTCTTTCACCTACACACATGTAAATCAACCTTCCATGTGTTGCTAGTTCTTCTGACTGACACTTACCTTGGATTTTTGTTGTTGTTGTTTCTAACAAATGATAAAAGAGCACACCTCACATCATAATTAAGATTTTCATCCAAGATTGTGGGAGTTGGAGGCCCAATCCTATTTACCCAACCAGTCACATTGTTACTATTCAATCCATTATTGTGGTGAATTGAACTAATTTCCTTAGCTAAATAGTCCCTTAGACGTAACACATATAACAATTGCACTGTCTTTTCCTTGAATTTTGGTGGAATCAATGATAGTAATTAATATCCCATTCTAAAACTCGAGAAAATAATTCAAATCCAACACCACCATGGAAATATAAGTATGCACAACCTCACAAGCCTTAATCTATCTTTCAATACAAAAAATGAATGATAGGTTCATGGAAAAGTGATCCCCTTTTCTGTCCACTTCTTAAGAGAAAATAACTTTACTCATTATGATTTTTTGGACTCTACATTGAACACATCTCGTTCCTCAGTTTGGATATTTTAATTCCCTTACTTTCCAAGGGTCATTATACTCTAGATTACATAATATCAAGTTACAAAGATACCTCAATACCATCCCGTATGTATCAAACCCATTATACGAGACTTACCTATTCCCTCCTCTCTTCCCAATTCATTGAGCATGGTACTTGGATTCCATGATATAATTTATTTAACTTCCACCCCTTCAATTTTACATTACTTTAAACCCCGTGATCTTTACATCCTATACTATTTAATCTAGAAACTCCTCCCTTGAGACACTTATACCAAACTTTCATATCAATTGGCCCTTTCAATGTACTTATTCTCTAGATCTGGTCATTTCTCATTCCTCAAATCCACTTGGGTGAAATTTGTATTCCCCCCCCCATGTTTGTATACTTATGCCAAATCATATACACAGACTCTGGCATATTCAACCATCAACTCAACTAAAATTTCAATAGTGCAAGAAGCTTGAGTTACTAAAAAAACCTTAGTCTGTACATAATTGACATTTTGTCGTAACTTTTTGACAAGAACACTGTCTCAACCAACCAAGTATATTTTGAGATTTATTCCAAAATTTCCCAATAGATTTTTTTTCATAACAAGTGAAATCATGCTAAAAGCATGGATGAACCATTAATTATACTTTATGCATGAAAATTTTCTATAAGAATTCCAAGTATGGACTAATAAAAGATACACCTACATATAAACCAAAATTTCCTCACGTTGAATTTCCTATAGTTAATATATTTGAGATTTCCTATAATTCAGTTAAGTATTTTGACTACTACTATATGTTAGATCAAGATTTAGCTTGAACTAGACCTAGTGTAATTCTAAAGAGAAATTAAGTTTCTGGATTGTAAAAATAGTTTCAAACATTTTCAATCCTAATTGAATACCATGGTGAGAAACATATGTTCTAATTACCCTAAAATGCAAGAGCATGTTATTTCTTGGATGCATGACAAGGTGGATAAACAATGGTTTACATGTTGTGTATGGACTCTTCAGTTAGTCGATGCCAATCATAATTGTTACATGTGATGTGAGTTTGGCTTGCACGAATGGAAATGTCTAATATGCTTCACACCACTAGTGTCAACTCCTGAAGGTTTCCTTCATAGCTACTTTGATGCCCATAATTCCTTTTAAATTAAGGCTTATAGTGCTACTTTCATATGGTTTCTTCATAGTTCATAGTGGTTAGGATTATTCCAAACTCTTTACATGAAAGACATACCCATGAAAATATAAATATAATTGTATTCCTTATTAAAGCTTATGATATGAGGTTTTTTCATCTTCAATTTCATCTAAAGTTTTGTATTGATTCTATGAGTCAACAGTAATGCCTATCATGAATGAAATCACACAAAAGTGATCTAGATTAAACTTAACTAAAATTGAAGATGATTATGGACCAAAACAAATTAGTTGCATCAATAATTAAGGAATAAATTATGTATATGATTAATAAAAAAGATGCACTTTACTAAGAAATAAGTTGCACAAAATATAGATATATGATCCTACCTCAAATATGGACCACGTCGTTCCCAACTCGTTCATGAAAACCTATAGATCCCCGCAAGAACTTTATGAAACCATACCCTCTGGGAATTTCTTTTTCTTGATAATATTTTAAGAGCATAGATAAGTCACAAAGATTGATCAAGTGAACATTTAAATCATGCCATAGATATTGATTATTGCTGCTAATTCCATACTATACTTTCCTTAAGAATTACAAATATGCACTTGAATTTTCAACCTATAAAGAAGATGGATGCCATGTAGAAAGAGCTACTAAATTCACAATCCTCTTTCGTACCCTCCTCCCCTAGTTGCACTTAAGCAAAGTTTTAAAAAATGCAAAGGTGTAACAAATCCCATGAGAAATCCATACACAACAAAATAGAAGCATGGATAACTAAATATTACACTTAAAAGTTGTCAAAAAATGTATAAGTTTCGTAGAAATAATATTTAACTTTAAATAAGGTGTAGTTTATATTGATTCTCGTACTCATTCTTTTCACAAAAAAATCCACCAAATAACATAATACATGATAAATCAAAATCTATATAAACCTAGTTGGATCAAATAGATGACACACTATCAAGTCTTGAACTTGTACGAACATCAACCTTCTGAGAGCTATTACATGTTGATGAGCGCCTATGTGCATCCACACACAACCATGCATTGGACGAACCATTACAAGTGGTTGTATTTTAAGATACATAATTATGTGAAAATAACTATAAACTAGAAGTACACTATAAAACCTTACTTATGCTCAAATTTATGGATGTATTTCTTATTTCTTAATCATTACATAACTTGTAGGTAGGAACATCTATATTTGGAACTGATATGATCTGACATACAACAAGGTGCACATAAAAGGGTTGGACTCCTATAATGTGAGACACCTCAAAAATATAAGCTATTGTGTCCTTAATACATGATGTCGAAGGCTACAACGCTAAGTCCGCCACATATGTCAACATCTAAAAGTTGATTTGTCCTCACTACATGATTTCAGCTACAAAACTGAGTCCCACCACATAGGTCAACAACTAAAACCATGGTAGGGTTCTACCTAGAATTATCTTGATTTACTTAACCTTTAGGGTCAACCATTTATGTACATTAAGATAGTGTATTTCAAAATGTCTAATATAATCCCATTACTTTATCATAATATGTAGGATAAGCCTATTTTAACACATGTAGTTTGATGCATTACTTATAAGGGTGCAACAACTTCCATGATACACTACATTTATGCTACATAAGTAGGAAAATATAAGGGAAGTATTTAAAGCCAATACACATATCACTTATCTTTGTTTAAGCTACTTAATTTGGTTCTTGAATTTGTAATTCAAAAACCTAGTTCCTGAAAAGATCATGGGCATTTCATAATATCCATTAAATCCGAGACCCATACTTTCTAGGTCTAGTTATGATTTATTAAATCTCAAATTTGGTGTGTGTGGTCATTCATCATAGATTATGTAAGTTATGCATCAATGATATTATAGGATGTTAACAGTATATGTTGAACATATATCCTCAAGGAAATTCTATTTATAACAAATAATACCCATCAAACTCCTCACATATGCCTTATTCCAAAATATCAACCATAAAATACAATAATGATGTAAGAATCATATACCAGGATCTCTTTGTAATGTTCTAGACTAAATCAACGGGTAACTACCAAGATTTGAAGGTCAACCGACCTCATGTGCCATTTATAAGCTCTTAAACTATGCTTTTACTTCCACAACATATAAACCATATCATACTTCATTAAAAGTCAACCTAAGGTTTCTCTAACCTAGTTAATAATCTTACGTTTCCAATGATACATGGTTTATACTTTCCTACCACAGGGTTCATTTTCTATGATTTTTTAAAAACAATACCTTTTGATTGAAACTGGGCCGTCAAGGTCTGATCTGAAGGCTAGGATTGAAGATAGTCAGTCTTTTCCCGTAACAGCCGTCTTAATCGGAGCTTCCGGTTCCGGGGATCCACTTGACCCACGCACAGTCATCCGTCCCACTTTCCTTGCCTTCGGCGAGTCACGCACGGCAGGGCGCGCTCCCTGTTTCTCGCGTGAAGCAGCGGAGGCAACGACGCCGGCGGTGAGCTTCCGAAGGGATCAAGCTGCTATTCCTTGGATGTGGATTTTTCTGGGACGTTTCCCTTCGAGAGAGAGAGCAGAGGAAACATTGGAGCTTTGCTCCCCATGTATCACCTCGGTCCGGAGAAGGGTCGAGAAGCACCTCTGCTAGTCTGCTACTCCAGAAACCTGACGGTGATTCTATTTCACCTTCGGAAGACTGGGGGATCTCGCCTCGCGAACCCGCCTTCTCCCTTCACCAGCTGAACGTTCGACAATCCACCGCAACCCCCAATCATCAAAGCTATCACTCCCATAACTTCGCCTCTGTTTAAAGATCATGATCCTCTGAGTTATTCATATCCTTATCCTTCGATACACCCCTCCACTACTTCCATTCAGCCGCTGCAAAGGATGGTGGAGAAGAGGTTGGAAAGGAGGTGTCGCTCTCCTTGTTATCGCCATGAGGAAACCCCTGAGAGGGGTCGATGAAGATATCTTGATAAAGCAAATCCATCCCTAATTTTGTGAGTCGTTTACAGTTATTAGCTCCCTCATTTTCGGAGCTTGAAGACGATTCCAAGGCCGTCATATGATCATCTCCAGCCTCTGTCAGCCACAACTCCTCCAAAGGCCACAACGCCCAATTCTGACTTGGCCTATATCCAACATCCCGGAAGCTTAATATTTAGATAAATCTGAAACATAACCAAGATAAAGCCATATAAAACCTCAAACTTCTAATAGTCACACCTACAAGTTGGATTATCCAAAACACGCTAAGATTTAAACAGGTAACAAACCTACTAAAATCTACATCTCGACCAGTGTTGCTTCAAAACGATGTTACATGACCCCTCAACTTAATTCCTCAATTGGAACCATACTTATGGTTATATGAAATCAATAATTATTATTAGGACACCACCAAAATCATCGGCGAAAGGATGAAACTCTAGAATTTTCGGCGAAACAACGCATCATCGGCCAAAGGACAAAACTCTAGCCTTACACTCTCCGTAATCATATTTCCGTTAAGACGCGATCACTCGATCGTCATTGTAAGCATTGTGAAAAATCGGCGAAGAAAAACACTTTCCAATTAGGATTTAATAAATCGAAAGAAATAATGAATTAAAGTAATATTTAATTACATAGTTGTGTCATAGTATAAAAAGACGAAAGACAGAAGATATTTCCGCAATCCACAATCCACAAACCACAAGCCCTAGCCCGTGTCCGACCCGATCCGACTAGGCCAGGTGAGGCGAGGCATGGCATGACGCGCATACATGTGTGCGTGTGTGTTGTGGTCACCATACCCACCAAGGAGTTGAGCATACTCTCCCCTAGGACTTTTGAACACTAGTGTCACATGTGATCCTACATATAAGGACCATAAAAGTTCTAAGAGTGAGCAATGTGGGATAAAACTCTTCCCCATTTGCACTAGACACAAAACTACATTTCCTCCTATGTACTAGCTGCACTACATTGGGCTTAACCCATGTCAAACACATGACTAACAACCATATATCTAACAATCTCCCACAAAGTCTAAAATGTAGTGTGCTCTGTCAATCAGTCCTCCATACTGTTCTTTCAATAGATACCTTTCAGTTTGAATCTACCTGAGTTATCCAACTGTGACCGCCATAGGAACTAGGTGAATGAAAGTCTTGAACATGAACCTTAGGTACAAGAGTATATGTTGGTAACAACACAATAAAGACATGACGAAAAGGAATATGGTGTATTAAGGCTATGCACTCCAATATATATATCCTGATTGAAATCAATAAACAACCCAATTCTCATGTTGCGGCCTACACAACATCAATCATTTAGTTTAAGTGTCCAAGATGTTATGCTAACATCATGTCCTAAGACTTGACACCATTCAGAGACTAGTCTCTTACTATCTTACAGTCATGACATCAATAAGTTTCCTAGGGGATAGATACATAGATGCAAGAAGCATCAAAAGAAATTACATAATATCATCTAAATCACCCGACAACTTGTTATTACCATATTGAACCTAATTTGTGGGATCTCCACTCTGTTGGGTTGGGTTGCTACTATTTACTAATAATGAAGGGTTGCAGTCCCATCCCCAACCTAGAATTTTCCATAAGACTAGGGTAAGACCTTTAGTGAAAAGATCATCTATATTATCTTTGGTACCGACATAGTCCACAACCACAACCCCATTAGACCATAACTCCCTTTGCAGGAAGAGGCTTCTTTACCATAGGTAAACTGGACATAAGTCCATGTAACCATTCAACTTCCAATCCAATTTCATCTAAAGTACACAACTCTACCTCAAAAGTAGATCGATACAATATGGTCTATCTCTTAGACCTCCAAGAAATAGCTCCACCTTCCAATAGGAATATATATCATGAGACACCATTACTCCCAGAGTTCATGACAATCCAATTTGCATCACTATATCCTTCGACTAAAGAAGGATATTTTCCATAATGCAACCAGAGAAACAAGTTTCCTTAATATACCTCAAAACTCTATCAAGAGCTTCCCAATGGGTCTTGTTGGGACAACTAGTGTATCTACTTAAATTGTTCACGACAAATGCAATGTTTGGACATGTTCAGTTCATAAGATACATCAAACTTCCACTAATATGAGAGTATTGAGATTGAGACACTGGAACCCTAGTCTCATTCTTGAACAAGGCCTTGGATGAATCATATGAAGTCTTAACAAGTTTACGTGATATGTCAAACCTTTCCAATATCTTCTCAACATAGTTAGACTGAGAGAGAATTATACCATCCGTAGTCCTTACGATGTTAAGCCCTAAAATCACATCAGCAAAACCCATATCCTTCATCTTGAACTTGCTACACAAGAATGTCTTTGTCTCATTTACTACTTTCATATCAGAACCAAAAAGTAGGATATCATCGACATATAAGTATAACAAAATGAATCCATCATTGGTGACTTTATAGTAGAAACACTTATCAAATTCATTAGAAACAAAGCCAAACGATGATAATCACAAAATCAAACTTCTCCTGCCATTGCTTAGGGGCTTGTTTCAAGCCATATAATGACTTAATAAGTTTACACACTTTAGACTCATTCCCAAGGCCCAAAAATCCCTTAAGTTATTTTGTATATATATATATATATATATATATATATATATATATATATATATTCATGGAGATCACCGTGTAAGAACGCGGTCTTCACATCCATTTGATGGATACAGAGATTATAAATAGAAGCCAATGCTATAAGCACTTAGATTGTGGTCATACAAGAAACATGTGAATAGGTATCAAAATAATTTGTTCCTCCCCTCTGTGTGTAACCTTTAGCAACTAACCTAGCTTTATACGTATTGATTATCACATCTACATTAAGTTTCTTCTTAAAGATCCATTTGCATCCCACTGCAGAACAACCGGGAGGCAAATCTATCAATTCTCAAGTTCCATTTGAGAGAATTGATTGGATTTCATCATTAATAGTTTTTTTCCAAAACTTAGCTTCTGGAGATTCCATATCTTGTTTGAAAGTTACAAGATTATCCTCAACATTGTAAGTGAGAAAATCACTTCTAAAATCTTTGGATGTCCTAGGACGTTTACTTCTCCTTGGTTCAATCATTTCTTTAGGATCATCATATTCAAAAATAGATTGTTCTGAGTCGCCCCTCACATTGTCATCCTTTCCACGTGCTTAGAAATGGTACCTATGGTGAATGAATCCTCTTGAGATACTTCATTGGGCACACCAAATTTCATGGGAAACACATGCTCAAAGAATGTAACAACACATAATTCTGCAATTGTATTGACCTCAATGCCTGAGATATTAGATTTCACAATCAAGAATCTATATGCATAACTTGTCTCTACATACCCCAAGAATATTAAATCAACTGTTTTCGGTCCCAATTTCTTCCTTTTGTGATCAGGGACAAGTACCTTAGCAAGGCACCCCCACACTCAAAGATATTTGAGACTCAGTTTTCTCCCTCTCCATAACTCAAATGGACTACTCTCTACATATTTGTGGGGAACTCTATTCAGAATATGGAAAGTCATATTTAAAGCTTCCCCCCACATGAAGTTGGATAGACTTGAGGTTTGGAGTAAAGAATTGACCATATATATAAGGGTTAAATTTTTACATTATGCAATCCCATTAGATTGTGGTGAATACGGGTCAAAAACCTCATGAATTATACCAAGGAATTGACAAAATTTCAAAAACAAGTTTGAGGTATATTCTCCCCCCATCAGACCTTACTTGCTTAAGTACTTTACTAGTTTGAGTTTCAGTTTCTTTATTATAAATTTTTGAATTTTTCTAATGCCTCATCTTTACTTTTGAGTAAATACACATATCAATATCTACTAGCATCACCAATAAAAGTTATAAAATAACGCTTTTGATCCCTAGTAGCAATCCCATTAAATTCATAGATATCCATATGCACTAAATCCAATATTTCTGAATTCCTATTCATAGAATGAAAAGGTTTCCTAGGTAATTTAGCTTGCACACAAAATTCACATTTATTTGCTAATGTCAGATTTAGGGATTAAATTCAGATTCATCATACATTTCACTGAGTCAACATTTACTTGTCCTAAACGTGTATGCCAAACATCAGACGATACAAGATTCATGCATACAGAACTATTATCATTCAAATTTAAAATGGAATTTGAAACAAGTGCAACAAGAATCTTAGACAAGTTCTCCATATCGCATAGATACCCTTAAAGAATCACAAAGGTGAGTATTAATAACCTTATTACACTTGCAATCTATTCTAAAGCCATCTCTAATTAAAATTGTACCACTAAGAATGTTGCGTCGTATGGATGGAACATGTCTGACTCTATGAAGCGTCAAAACCTTCTCCGAAGGAAAATTCAATTCAACCCATCCTTCACCTTTGACTTTTACAATGCTGGAATCACCCAAAGTCACGGATCTACCTTTAGAGGCCTGGTAAGACACAATAGGGACTTGTCAATACACACATGCACATCAGCCCCAATGTCTATTATCCAACATAGTGGTTTAGAAATAGAAAGAAATTCTAGTTTTATAGACACATACCATCATTGAGGTTCAAGGATGCATTCATCATGTTGGCCACAACCTCTTCAGTTGTAGATGAGGCAGCTTTCTTTTCCGTTTTTGAAGGACAATCCTCGTTCTAGTGTCCAACCTGTCTACAAGTCTAACAAGGTTTGTTCTTCGATTTCTTCTGGATCTTAGCCTTAGGCTTAAGTGAATTCTTTGGTTTCTTATCCTTGTTCTTAGCAGTAGTAAAATTGACGCTCAGATAAATATTAGTGGGTACTTTGATAGTCTTCTCTTTCAAAGGTCCATCATGAGATCGTTCATTGGCATGTCTCCTTTGCGATGCTTAGGAGTCAGGCCAAACAACTCCCAAGATTATGAGAATTTCACAATAATTGACATTGCAACACACTTTTCAGGAAGTACAATGCCCGCATCAGCAATCTCTTGCACCAAGATTTAAAAATCATGTGTTTGATCAGAAATAGATTTACCCTCGGCCATATGAAACTTTACAAATTTAGAGACACTGTATTTTTCCATTCCCTAATTTTCGATATTGTATTTCTTTTCTAACACCTCCCCACAGATGCCTAGATGTAGTAATAGGAGGTTTTGAGTGTGAGTCATATAGTTTTTTGTTTAATGCAAACACAATCAACCCTTGGCACGTCTTATCACCCTTCTTCTAGGTTGCAATTAAAATAGCATTATTAGGGATAATTTCATCAAGTTTGGGTTCATCTTCTTCTAGATATCGATCATTCCCTACCATGTTAAGCTAGATTTGCATCCTACTATGTGAATGAGAAAATTAGTTCCAGTAAACTTTTCAGGCATACTAGACATATCAATCTTCATGCCATAACCTTGAGCAGCCATAGTTAACTAATGACAGATAATGATTTTTTTTAAAACTATTGTTAATTTTAGTTAATGTCATTACATGCAACAACGACAAGTGAAAATTAATCAATTGTTCAAGCCGATCCATATAAGAAAACACATAATAAACCAATACAGGAGAATAAAAATTAAGATTGAAAAACCACTAGAGGGGGTGAATAGGGTTTTATGGATATTTTAAAATTAATTCAACTCAAACAAGCATCCACAAAAAGATTGGACAAGGGGACAAGGATTTAGAGTGGTTCCAACCTTAGCAAATACTAAGGCAGTCAATCCACTACCCAGTTGCTTACCCAACCGAGATTTTGAAAGTATTTAATTTTATTACCTCGCAAGGATGTTACATAAAATTACAATACTTTCACCAAACCCTTCGGACAACCTTCACCTAGAAGTAGTCTCACCAACCTCGAAGCAGCCTTCCCTGAAGTAACCTCAAGCTCCCCTTGAAGTAGCCTTCCTCCTGAAGTAGCTCCCCATTGAGACAGCCTTCTTGAAGTAGTCCAAAGTCCACCTTCTCCACCTGAGAAGTCAAACCCTCTCCAATCCGCATCCTCCAACCCTAGGAGTAGCAAGGAGAGTACAAAAGATATAAAGGAACAAGAAGGAAAATAGAAATTACAATACCACTTGTAGCACAAGACTTGATTTCCTATATCAAGCGTTTTGATCTCCTAACCAATGTATATGGAAGTGTAGATGCTGTGGATAGGAGATGCTAGCCTATAGGACACGAATTTAGATCAATGGAAATGTATAGCCAATGTAGGAATTGCTCAATTGCTCAGAAGAATGAATTGTCAATTGCAAGTATGAATGCTCAAGTGTAGCACAAGTGTGTGTAGGGTGTCATATGGCTTGTCCTATTTATAGGAATGGCCTATGGATGCTTAAGGATGTTCTAGACACTTTCTATGGGGTTCTTAGTGCTTAACTAGCTGTTAGGTAACCATTAGTTGCTTTAACAATGGCTAGTTAATTAACTCTAAAAAGTGTAGACAGAACTCATCTCGGTCGAAGAATTGTCGACCGAGAGTCCTTCTCGATCGAGGACTTGTCGACCGAGGGACGTCCTGGAGCAAGTTTTTACAACGTTCATTTCCAACTCCCAACCACCTTGTCTGCTGGGTCTAACAACTACTTGGGTCAATCTCGGTCGAGGAATTTGTCGACCGAGAGTGTCTCGGTCGAGGAGTTTGTCGACCAAGAATGACCCTGTTTCAATGTTTTGAACTAGATACTAAGTGTGTGTATGAGTGTGCAGATGTGACACTATTATAGGGAATGACCTATCTAAGTGTTGTGAGTGGCTAGAGAAGATCTAACGCTTGATTTACATGATGTCTAAGTACTTGTACATTATATATCTTGTACACGTTTTTACATTTGATTACAATCATGAAATTAACACATTGTGCGCATTTAGATCTTCCAAAGTTGTGTCATTCACCTAGTTCCTGCATCACTCAAGTAGCATGTTAGATCCACAAGAATGAAATGTTTGTCATCATCAAAACAAATAGATTATAATAATGTCCAATTTAGCCAACAATCTCCCTGTTACGACCCCACCTCCCGATAACCCCCAATTAAGGGAGACCGAGAGGTCGAAGCCGCACCCATATCTTCTGGATCAAAGGTTCGACAATTAACCAAGAATAATTATCAAATTTTGACAGACTATACTGAAAGCTGTAAGAAAATAAAATTTTGCATACCTTTTTGAAAACTTGGATCTCTAAGCTTCTATCCACTTAAGAATTCTACTCTAACTAATCCTCCTTGTATTTTACTTCATGTATTACACAGTATGACGATTTACTATTTTTCCTTTTGGCTTGTACCTAAAACGCCGACAAACAAAACGTCGATCAGCCGAAGCTGGTATGTGGGGGAAACAATATTCATGTGAATACATTAACAATGTAATCAATCTATTAATCATTTAACAACCAAGATTACATCTTAGATATAACTCTGCGATCCAAGAGTACCCTATCCTCTATGTTGTCCCCATTAAACCCTTCATGATTCACCTATAAGTGAACCAATTTCTAGGGTTGAGTCACATGGCACTACTCGTAAGTAGCCCACTCCTTAACTCATGGCATGCTAATGAGCCTCATGGCACTACACGTAGGTAGCCCAGTTTCTAACTCTCGGTAACCTAGACCTTGCTCTAGGATTACCCCTTTTTTCTTAGCCTTTTCAAAGAAATAGAGGTGGACCCGGATCTATCTAGTTATATACACACATTTATAGTGATAATCATAGTCACTTTATAGGTGCATGAAATAAATAGACATCCAACAGTTATTTCAAGCAACCGATCAAACCTTCGGGAAACACCGTGAAGCTAGAATGATTATTCATAAGTGTAACCACATACCTGATTTGATGAGTCATGCAGATTATTCAACATATACTTCATGTATATACAATCAAGCCAATCAACAGATCCAAGCAATTAATTCAATCATCGCATAATTTCTGAAAAGAATATGTACTCTTTTTATTACACACTTTACCAAGAATCTACTTTATTGACTTGGATTCTCTTTCTAAGGTTTGTAATCTGCATTAAGGTTTCATTAATATCCTTTAGGGTTTCTTAGATCAATCCCTCAAACTTTATCCATTTTAGGTCATCAAACCCTAAAATACTCTTTTCCATTTATATGAACTTTAATTGCTCAACTATCTATTTTAATAGTCTTTTATACCCAATTTGACTTAGGATCATCACATCCCTATTTATTCATGGATTTGAACCATTAAAACAATTAAAAGACATATTCATCTAAATTAGGGTTTTCAAGCTCATTAGTGCATAATCATGCACAAAACCCTAAATTAGACTAATCATGTGCAAAGTTCTTCCTTTTTGAACATAATGTACCTTTTTACATTTAACAGGTTAACATCCACCCTAAAGATCCATTAAACCCTATTAAACACCTTAATCATAGGGTTTCTTAATCTTTAATTAATCAAAGATGATAATTTACACTACGTTTTGAATAGCATGCAAAATTAGGCTTCAAACATAATTTCTTTGTGTTCCTCTCATTCTGAGGATCAATTTTCATATATAACTTGTTTTAATCCGAGCTTCCTAGAATTAATTATGATTTTAACAAAAAGTTACTTACTTGGCCAATCGGAGGACGCCACGTCATCAGGCTCATGCAACGTTGGCTTGTCTAAAAACATAACTGAATTACGCTATTACCCCTAGTTAAGTGGTCCGTCCTTTAGCCCGCGGAAGGGCATTTCTGTCCAACGACCAAGGGGTCGTCTCCTACCTTTGGCTAGCCCTAGCGGCCGCCACTTGCAGCTGTCCGCGACCCTTCTCCTCTCTGCCCTGGGCCCGAGGCTCCACGCCGGTTGCCGCCCTGCTTCCTCCGCACCTGGGCGCACTCGAGCATCTCCAGATTGTGGCCCACACGGCCGTTCTTGAGCGCGAAATGGGCCGCGTTTGCTGTTGCGGTTGCAGCAAACTGCAGACATGTGGATGGTGTGCATGAAGATAGGAGCGCGGGTTTGATCCCTGGTTCCTTCTGGGTTGTCGTGGAGACTCCCTTCCTCCATCAAGACCACTAAACGATCCTCCGTTGTTTCAGGATTATATCCCTCCCTTCGATTAGGGTTTTCTTTCCAAGAAAGAGAAGAAGAGGAAAGGTATACGTGGAACTCTTTGCAACATGACCCTGGGCTCTACCCCTTTTATAGGGAAGAGTAGGCATGCCCTAATATGCTTGCCCATGAAGCAAATAAGGCTTTTAATAATAGGAAAGGAATTTTCCTTAAAAAGAGAAGTATTTTCTCTTTCCTTGGCAACTCCTTGCTTAACCATGATCCTTGGTCATTAAGGAATTCGAAATTCCTCTTTCATTTTCTTTGCACTTGCCCTTTTTATTCATTGGCCACGAATTTCTACTCTCTTTTAATTGAAATTACTTTCTTTTTAACAATACCTCATAATTCATTAATAATGCAACACATTATCATCTTATTTTGCCTTTTTAGTATTTTCTCTTTCTTTCCTCTTTATAGGGTCTCCTTGGATCCCAAGACATTCCATTATTTCGAATTTCTTTTTGTTGGATACTTATTATCCTTCTAGATGCATCATTATGCATTATTCTTTATTATTTATCATTATCTTGTTTATTTCTTATTAAAAATAGCTCTTTTTGAGGATTTCTCTTTATTTCTATTTTATTTTCCTCATTGACATTCCTTTTAATATTAGCAACCTGGATACGAAATTTCACCAAGAAATCTCATTTATGCCTCTTTCCACTCATTTTCCACATTGTATCATTCTTTTCAATTTATTTCTTAATAAAGAAATACTTAATTAAACTTTTCTTTTCTTATTGCCTTCTCTATGCAACTTTGGACTCCTTGGTACCCAAGGAACCCAAGAGGCACGAAATCCTCTTTGGATTTGCCTTCCATAGGTTTCCACATTATTCTTTTCTCAAATATTCAATTATTCATTCACTAATTGAATTTTCTTTGTTATTTCCTTGTTATTGGGCCCAATAGCCAATAAAGCCCATAACACAAACATCAAGGCTATTGTAAACGAAATCCATTTATTTGAAGTAAAGTATATCATTATTTGTTCAAATATCTTTAATATGAGAAATTGCATTTCTCACCAAATGAACCCAAAATTGGGGTTGTAACACTCCCCCTTTTTGAAGATGACAAACATTTCCTAAATATAAAATAAGGAAATATAAATCATATGAGTTTCATACCTGGAGTTTACCTTTTGTAGCCATTCTCTTATTTTGCAAGTGTGTACTGACCCGAGATTTATGAAACTCATTTTTACTTTATGTTTTCGGTTTATATTATTTCTCCCCCTTTGTCATTTCAAAAAGATATCTAGGAAAATCATTTTGTATGACTTTTATTTCTCCCCCTTAATTTTATGCTATGCTCCCCCTAACTAAGATATTCAGTTTGAAAAATAGGGAATAATATAAGTATAAACCATTTATTGTCAAATTTAGCCACAATTTGTTTCTCAATCATTTGCAAAGGATGTTAAGCCTTGAAATGATATGAGATCCTTTTAGATCTATGTCATATGTATTTTGATTTCTCATCCATTTTACAAAGGATGTTAAGCCCTGAAAATGACATGAGAATCCTTTAAGTTTATAGTAGAATACATGTATGTATCTCTAACCAAATACACAGGATGTTAAGGCCTAATTTGTTTAGAGAATTCCATTAAGAACAAGATATATGTCATATTCATGAATATTGTAGATTTCTTTGTTTTCATAACCAAAACTACTTTTAAGGATACTAAGGTCATAACAAGCTTCAAATGATGTTTACAAAGTTTTATAAGCTTCTTAATCTTATAATCAAGATAGTTTGTGTGAGCTCCCCCTTAATCTTATAGTCAAGATAATTTAAGGATTCTAAGGTCACAATCAATATTAGATCATAATAAGTTGACCTTTTATGAGAGTTATGCACTAAAATAATGTTTTCAATATGATAAACACATTTTGAATCAAGATACTAAGATTAAGTGCAGTAAAATGATGTATAAATAAGCATTTTGTCAAGCTTATTTTAGGTCGACCTTGACTTCGACCATAGCGCCCCTTGGTCAAACTTGATTTCAACCAAGAGGCAATTTCTGCAGATTTCCAATTTGAACACTTATATGTGAAGTATAATTTCTGTAGATTTTTAATTTAAAATGCATTTGTGCCATGAAGTTTTACTGTTTATGCAAAATGGCATCTTCATATGAGCTAAATCACAATGATAAAAAATAATATCCATTCATGGTTTGTATTTATGGATCAAAGATTATTTTAGAAAAACCAATGAAACATAATGGCACAATGATTATTATAGAATAGTAGAAGCATATCCACAATACAATGATCAAGATAGAAGCATGTAATTTCATGAAATATAATGATTATGACTATTTAAATTTTAATACACATGGTTCCTATATAGATAGACCAATAAATACTTAGGATAAACCATGTGGACTATGATAAAACAATAATTTCCTTGATTAAAAAACATTGTTCATAATTTTTAGTTTTAAGCCAAACCATGTAGAGGATAAACCAAAATAATCTCATTTATTGTTCATGGATTTTCAAATTTAAGACAAACCATGTAAATGAACATGCTTAATTTTTTTTTCTTCAATCAATGAATAAGGTTTGTTCAAAATCAGTCTTCATATAACACTTTTGCAATATGTTTAAGGATTTCATATTCTTAATGGTATGCCTTAATTCATAATGCAAAAAGATCAATATGTCTAGTTTCAAAGATGGTCTTCAAGATTTATTCTTGATTTGCATATTAAATCAATCATTAATAACAAATTGATAGCAAACTAGATTAATTGAAAAATAGGTTCAGCAGAACTTGATTCGGTCGAACTGTTTGTCGACCGAATTTATCTCGGTCGACGTTTTTCTCGACCGAGAATGCTGTTGTTTGTACATGTTTTATCAGATTTGTTGCAAACTTGAAAATAGTAACCTGCTCGATCGACTATTTCTCGACCGAAAATGTTCTCGGTCGAACAGTTTCTCGACCAAGAATGTTTATGTACTATTTTTTAGTAATTGTTTACAAGTAAATCATAGGTCATTTTCAATTCAATTATGCAATTTGAAAACTCGGTTTAGTTGATATGAGACATTTAAATATTAAAGTAACTTTTAGGTTAAATATCAACTAATCATATACAATTTGCTAGGTTTTGAGAATCTAAACTAAAACAAGTTAGTTGAAGATGTATTTTTAGAGATTTTAATTTCTTGGATTAACTTGGTGTCCTATTATGTTAAGTTGAGATAGACATAGAGATATATAACTTAGAATCTTTGGTCATATATCAACTTAATTTTATTTATTTAGTTTGGGGGTTTTGGAACCCATACTAACTCAACATCCTTTTTCTTGTAGGGACATGAGAAAGAATAATGTCCAAGATGCAAACAATAATGACAACATATGGAATCAACCTCATATCTCTTTCTATGATTTTGTTCTAGGTTGTTCTTGGGTACATATGTATATTTGCCCTTAGGTACATACATAGATTGATTTTCTAGCGCTTGTGTCTTTCTCCAACTAGGTTTTTGATAAGATTTTCCTTTAAGATTATAACCTAGTCCTCTCCTTCCAATTTGATGATAAGAATTATTTAAAATTTTATCAAGGGTATCATTGTTACTCAAACTAATAACTTTTTGTTGCAGCTTAAAAATCTCATCCATTCTCTTATTGATGTCTAACTTTGCTTGATCTAGATTAGATAACAAGGAATCTCTTTCTTTTAAAATAATATCATAATCTAGATGTGTACACAAAACAAGTTGTTTTTGAAGATCATTTAACTTTGCAAGTAATCCAACCTTTTCTTGAGATAGAAGATCGTAATTTGTTTCTAAAGTAGAAATCTTCACATTACAATCACCTAGGGATGATTTCAAAGTATGATTTTCAGAAATAATGCTATCCTTTTCAAATCCAAGATCATTTAATTTAGCATACAAATTTTCATTTTCAGATGTGATAGCAAGAAGTTTAGCATGCAATTCATCATTTGATTTATTAGATTTCTTTAATTTCTTCTTGCACTCAATATACTTATTATGTGTCTCTTCAAGACTAGCAATTAGCTCTTCTTTTGATAAATAAAAAAGGCTTACCTCTTCTTCTTCTTCTTCACTTATTGTAGCAATAAGGCAATTTTTATGCACCTCTTCCTTCTTTTCTCTCCATGGGAAACAAAGTGTTGTGTGGCTTGTTCCTAAGCACCAATTGCAACTTGTTGAAGATTGGTCCATGCTTTTCCTTTGCTTGTGGTTGTAGACACCACCACCCTTCATTCTTCAAGACTCGATTAGAGATCCTTGAATCCTGCTCTTATACCAATTAAAAAACCACTAGAGTGGGTGAATAGGGTTTTATGGATATTTTAAAATTAATTCAACTCAAACAAGCATCCATAAAAAGATTGGACAAGGGGACAAGGATTTAGAGTGGTTCCAACCTTAGCAAATACTAAGGTAGTCAATCCACTACCCGGTTGCTTACTCAACCGAGATTTTGAAAGTATTTAATTTTATTACCTCGCAAGGATGTTACATAAAATTACAATACTTTCACCAAACCCTTCGGACAACCTTCACCTAGAAGTAGTCTCACCAACCTCGAAGCAACCTTCCTTGAAGTAACCTCAAGCTCCCCTTAAAGTAGCCTTCCTCCTGAAGTAGCTCCCCATTGAGACAGCCTTCTTGAAGTAGTCCAAAGTCCACCTTCTCCACCGAGAAGACCCTTCTCCACCTGAGAAGTCAAAACCTCTCCAATCCGCAGCCTCCAACCCTAGGAGTAGCAAGGAGAGTACAAAAGATATAAAGGAACAAGAAGGAAAATAGAAATTACAATACCACTTGTAGCACAAGGCTTGATTTCCTATATCAAACATTTTGATCTCCTAACCAATGTATATGGAAGTGTAGATGTTGTGGATAGGAGATGCTAGCCTATAGGACACGAATTTAGAGCAATGGAAATGTATAGCCAATGTAGGAATTGCTCAATTGCTCACAAGAATGAATTGTCAATTGCAAGTATGAATGCTCAAGTGTAGCACAAGTGTGTGTAGGGTGTCCTATGGCTTGTCCTATTTATAGGAATGGCCTATGGATGCTTAAGGACCTTCTAGACACTTTCTATGGGATTCTTAATGCTTAACTAGCCGTTAGGTAACCATTAGTTTCTTTAACAACGACTAGTTAATTAACTCTGAAAAGTGCAGACATAACTCATCTCGGTCGAAGAATTGTCGACCGAGAGTCCTTCTCGGTCGAGGACTTGTCGACCGAGGGACGTCCTGGAGCAAGTTTTTACAACGTTCATTTCCAACTCCCAACCACCTTGTCTGCTGGGTCTAACGGCTACTTGGGTCAATCTCGGTCGAGGAATTTGTCGACCGAGAGTGTCTCAGTCGAGGAGTTTGTCGACCGAGAATGACCTTGTTTCAATGTTTTGAACTAGATACTAAGTGTGTGTATGAGTGTGCAGATGTGACACTATTATAGGGAATGACCTATCTAAGTGTTGTGAGTGGCTAGAGAAGATCTAACGCTTGATTTACATGATGTCTAAGTACTTGTACATTATATATCTTATACAAGTTTTTACATTTGATTACAATCATGAAATTAACACATTGTGCACATTTAGATCTTCCAAAGTTGTGTCATTCACCTAGTTCCTGCATCACTCAAGTAGCATGTTAGATCTACAAGAATGAAATGTTTGTCATCATCAAAACAAAGGGATTATAATAATGTCCAATTTAGCTAAAAAAGATCAAGAATCAAACTAAGTTGTTCATTGAGAAACAAACATGATATACTTAAAAAATCAGCAACCCCCAACCCTTCTGGATATGTGTCGTTCTTCTAGTCGGCCTGGTCACATACCTATTGAAGAGATCGTCTCGCTCATGCTGAAGATGAACGATGCAGGTGAAAAACAAGTTGCTCTACCAGTACAGCCCAACGACCACATGAACCACCGCTTGATAGAACACATCTCTGAAGAGAGGAAGGACGAACTCACCACACACATGAGAAGATCTCTACATAGCAACACAGAAGTGATACTGGCAGAACAACTCTGGCTTTAGGGTTTGCAAAACACGTACTCGAATAATTTGACTGTTGGAGTTTGAAAATTATGCTTAATCCTAATGATCGGTGGCTTATTTATTGTAAGGACCCTGACCTTCGTTTAGGGTTTACCCTGTTTGTTTTGCTTAACCTTGTTGCTTTGGTGCTTGCTAATCACCTTTAGTGGTGATTAGGGTTTGGTTGTGCTTTGTTGAGAGTTGGAGGGGCTACTTGCAAATAACCCAAGTCTAGGGTTTTGTGGGCAAGTTTGCCACCTTGTGAGGTGTTCCTCTCTCTCTTTGCTTCCTCTAGTGAAGAAAGGAAGGCTTGGGCTCATTGTTTGAGTTCTTTTGGGCCTGGTTGAGCTTGTTTGGACCTTGAGGTGCCTTGTTTTGGCTTGGTTGAGCCTTGTGTCGCCCAAGAGGTGAGTGTATCGGCCTAGGTGTGTGTGTGTCGCCCATGGGGGTAGAGTGTGTCTCCCATGGTGCCTTGTTGTGTCGCCCATGGTGTTTGACCTAGCCTTGACCTCGTTTGTGTCACCACTAAGTGGACACTTGGTACATACCTTGGACATGTGTATAGAGCTTGCTAGAGTGGTGGCTCGTGCACTAGGACAAGTGTCCCTAGGTAGGCGACACCTTGCCTTACTCTACCTTGTTTTCTCCTCCCTTTCCTTCTATATATGGGGTTCCTTTCCTTGCTTTGAGTCCCTTTGGTCCCTTAGTCTCTTCTCCACCTTGTTGTGCACGACACAACCTTCTTCTTTGCTTGTGGTGGCCGATATCCCCTTGAAGAAGCAAGTGGTGGCCGATATCCCTTGGAGTCTCTCCTTCTTTGCTTGGAGCTAGGAGCTTGGAGCTTGGAGCTTGCTTGAGGCGGGTTACATAACTCCTAACCCTAGCTACACTATCTCCTTTTCTTCTATCTTGATTATGTGTTGTTGTAGTTTAGTACCTTGCTTTAGTCACCATGTTGGCCGATCCTCTTTATGGTTTAGGGTTTCTTGGTGAGCTTGTGTTCTTGACCCTATAGGGTTTTTGGGTGCCTTGGTGTTTGAGGAAGAAGATGACTTTGTGTGATGTAGCTTGGATGAGATGAGAGTGGAGAGGTGCTGCCCGACAACCCTTTTTCCTAGCCTTGCATGATACAAGTGTGAGTTGGACGATAGGCCTGTGTGATGGGCGTCATCCTTTATTGTTGTGACGGGCGACACATCCTTTTCTTTGCCTTGTGACGGCCATTAGGCCTTGACCAGTTGGTTGCACGATAGTAGGGTTGGGTTATCTCTCTCTTGGACGCTAGCCTTCGTGATGACCTGGCCGATATAGACTCTGTGACGAGCGTTGTTGGGCAAGCAGTGACGGGCGTCACATGCCCGATGGTTACCTTGTATCGGCCGATGTTTGTGGCGGGCGTTATCCTGAGTTGTGACGGGCGTTGCCTGATAAGTGAGTTCCTGACACCCCCCCTGACGCGCGATACTCCTCCTGTGACGCCGTGTTGCACGCTTGGTTGCATTAGTGGCAACGCAACGTTGCGGGCTGTGGTGTGTTGATCTTTGGTGAGGGCAGGTGGCCGATACAACCCTTTTGTGAGGATCCTTAGTACCTATAGTGAGGGTTCCTAGCGCCTATAGTGAGGGTTTCACGATTCATGGAAAGTAGACTGTTATATATGTTCTTGCTTACTGAATGTTAATGATAATGGTAACATTTGCCCTTTTATACCTGACATGACTAAATGCATGAACTTGATCATCATGATTAGCTATTAAAGATAAGGAGAATAATGATAAGTATGTTAAATGGTTTGCCTTATGATGTGTCTTATGTCCATGATTATCAGTTGATGTGTGGATGATAAGTATAAAATCTTTTGGTAAGCATAGTCTTTCTCTTGAGCCTATGATTGTTGTATACACTAACCATGCAGGTGATGATTAGCCATGAAAAGGCTATGGGAAACAGGTGATGTGTAACATCACTTTAATAATTACTCTTGTGGAAGAGATTACATATATGATGTGTTTGTCCCATGATGATGATGTGAGCCTTGAAAGGCAGTGGCAATATATGATGAGGGATTGAGATCCCATGGTATGCGATGATCCTTGAGATGGATCTGGATGATTGGCAAGAGGCCGAGTGATAACATGTGAGGTTGGATCCTTGAGATGGATCAGGTTGATGTGATTACAATGGAAGCATAATGTTGAGTCTTATGTTGTTTATTCTGTTATAGTTTGCATGTTATACAACTTGGTTGAATCTTGCAATCCATATAAAAGATACTAATTAATCACAGTGGAATATATCATGTAGTTGCCCTGGCCATAGATCCATCATCGTCAGGAGCTGGTGATGGTGAAACGGGTTCTCCTGGGGGTTAACCCGGAGCACATATTTTTGAATATGTGAGGTTTCTCCTAGCCTCAAATAGAGAGGAAAATGAGTGCATCTGCGGTTGCAGACTCGGATATGTGATGAGCATGGTGAACATGCCCATGGCTCCAGATATGTGATATGAAGAGCATGAATGCGTTCATGGCTCAGAGCATGGTGATCAGGCCCGTGGCTCAGATATACTAGTGCCGTGACCTGTACCGAGGCGGGCTAGAGGAAGGGTATCCTGTGGAGCTGACCCTGTGGCTAGGCCACTTAAGCATGAGACTGCGGTCCTGCTTTGGTTCTCGTGCACTGACCACGAGGGGGAAGGTTGTGGAGTCCGACTCTTCCATTAACCTTGTATGGCATCGGCTATGGGCTTCGCATCCGAAGGTTGGATTTGAACGGTACGGTTCACTTCCTCAGGGCATAATAAAATATGTAATCCAGCCGTATAGTATTTACTGCTTAAGGCAAAACATGAAACATTGGTTGAGGCCTTGTTTGTGTAGTTAATCTTGTTATATCATGCAATTACTTATATGTTCCTCATGTTACATAGCAATATATCTTATCTTGTCAATCATGTTCCATAAAGAGATATTGGTTATATGCCTCCTGTACAGCTGGTAAGCTTGTCAGTAAGAATAGCTTTGCTTTACATAAACTGCTCTAGTTATACCTGTTATCAGTTACTTGCCGTTATAGCTTTATCTTTCTGAGGTTATGTAGTTGCGGCGGGGAGTTATGTTTCTCGCTGGGACTGTGTGTCTCACCCCACTAGTTTACAACCTTTTTAGGTAGCCGAGCTAGATGTGGTGGTGGTCGCGGTGTTGCGGCCGAGCAGCTAGACGAGTAGTAGAAGGCAAACGATGGATATGCTGATTTTTTGGATGTTTTGTAGTAGAGTCTAGAGTCATCCCTGTACTCTCAGGTCCTTGGAGGTGTTTTGATGTTGTTTCACGATGTATGATCATTGATATTTTGTATATCCTGTTATTGGCCGGATGTGGGCCCTTATGTATATGAACAGGTGGTGAACTCATGTGATGGATAAACAATTGTTTCTCTAAGCTTTGGACACATACCAGATCTTGTGTATGTATATATAACTTGTTTCCTTGCAGGATGAGGACTCAAATATAATAGTTTCTCAGTTTATCAGCTTTCCGCAAATGGTTTTAATTAGCCCGTGTTTTTGGTAATCTGTGGTTATGGTGATTTCCGCACGTTTTCACATAACACCTCGCTGTCTGTGTGATAGTGGGATGTGTTGCCACATTTATAGCCTTACACGCCATGTAATTCTATTCACGTTAAGAAGTGATCACTCAACCACACTTTTATACATTGCAAAAAATCTGTGAAGAAAAATACTTTCCAATTAGGATTAATAAATCTATTTCTGAAAGAAATAATTGATTAAATTAATAATTAGTTACATAGCTGCGTCCTAGTGTGAAAAGGACTCAGAAGACCAAAGACAATAATCCACAATCTACAATCCACAATCCCAAGCCTGTGCCTAGCCTGGTCCCCCCAGACTAGGCAAAGCGAGGCGTGGTGTGCCGCGTGCGCACACGTGTGTGTTGTGGTCACCATACCCATCAAGGAGGAGAGAATATTCTCCCCTAGGACATTTGGACACTAGTGTCACATGTGATCCTACATATAAGGACTACAAAGGTTCTAGGAGTGAGCAATTTGGGATAAAATTCTTCCCCATTTGCACTAGACATAAAATTGCATTTCTTCCTATATACTAGCTGCACTACATTGGGCTTAACCCATGTTAAAAACATGGCTAACAACCATATATCCAAAAAAGTTTTCTTTGAGTGACAAAACTCATGCACATGTAAACCCCAAATTGTCATTCATCTATTAAGGTACGAACATCTAATCTAATAACTTCATGAATATAATTTGACCATAAAAATCTTAATAACTTTGTGTAAAGCTTTGAGACTCATATAACACCTCTTTATTAGGTTCTTGGATCATATTGATTCACCACTAACTGATATCAACTCATTGATTACAAAGATTTCATATTTATATACATCATTTCATCACTTAACCACATGCATATGCAAATCATACCATACTTCATTTTCCCTCTCTAAATATACACTTACTGGGGGTTTGAACCTATGAAGAATCATTACTTGTCACAAGATGAATGACATTCTTGGAGTATTACCTAAGGTCACCCTTTTTGGGTTTATAATCTAATAGAATCTTTGACCTTACCTCGATAAGGATTTTGTATACCAAGTGGTCTATAGATCCATTGGGCTCCACACATTATATAACCCTATAATTTAGTATGTTACAGAAGGTCGGGAAACCCCTTCTATTTTCCAAAATTTGTAAGGTAACTTACATATCCTCTCACAAATCACAAAGAATTACTACCATAATTCTAATTCAAAGATGCACCTAAGCACACAAGAGATCCAACAAACTATACATATATTAAAACTTATGTATGCATAGTGTTATATAAGGGTCTTCTATATTGGTATGAAGAATAGACATTTTAAGATTATAATTTTGTTTTATTTGTTTCTGAAAGGTACATAATGAATCAACATATAAATGTAACACTACACAATGGATTTTACCATGTGGGAGAAATGACCATGGAGGCATGGATGACCTCAACTCATAAAAAAACTACAATCATCCTCTTTATTTAAAGGTACCCCAAATTTATATCATTGGGTAACCATGTGTGAATATATATATGTATATGAATGTATATGTGTGTGTATATATATATATATATATATATATATATATATATATATATATATATATACACTAACATATACATTATTTCATCAACATACATTGTAATTTATAGATATAATATTGCACTCCAATGGTCAGAGATGGACATAAGTATAAATAAGAATACAATGATAAGACTGCATAAAATGTTTAAAAAATGAAATTGGACACTAGCTTTCAATCTGGTAGCTTTGTCACATACCTTTAGGATGTACATGGTTAAGTGGATGGGGGGATGAGATATTTAGAACTAAAACCAACTTTTATAGAACTTAAAATTTTATTAGAAGATAAGGGAAACAAGTATGGAAATTAAAAATGAGAGAAATTGAGAAAACCATAATGTAAAACATTTTAGAGTGGTTTCGGCTTAAAATTTTGTAGACACTATCTAGAGAGGTCAACTTATAGGAATTTAAATCTTGAGTACCACCTTATATCAACACTAATATCATATACAAAAAGAAAACCTCCCTTTTTAGATTAAGAGTAAGTGCCATGAGTGGAGCCAATGATCCTCCTAGAGGGGCAATGACAAAGACCACGAAATCTACAACTGATCTCAGGGGGTATTGGTTCAAAGCACATTGGCGGAAGTCCTCCTCGTACTACTAGTGTACCTATCTCAATGTCTAAAGATGCGAGAGGCTGGGCAGAGCTTCTGAAGTATAAAACATGAAATGGTTTGGTTCTCCTATAGAAGACAAATGTGGAAATGGTGGAAGGGAAGATGCTCTACCCGAAGACCATTACTGATTGAAATCTGGCTAGATGGAGTAGAACTGCTACTGCCTACATAGTCAGATTGAATCTGCACTGGCCGAATCTGGTCCAACATTTGGCTCAGATCTGGTGCATCAAGGGATCCATAGATATCAAATCTAGAGTCTATGGTTTCTTTATCGTCATGTTCTCCAATGACGAGGATCTAACCACAACTATTAAAGGTGGCCCACGGTTTGTTGCTGGAAAGTCATTGATAATCAACAAATGGGAAAGAGGTGAGCTAATGAAGAAGTTAAAATTAACAAAAATGCCTATACGAATGAAGATATGGGATGTGGAGATGTTCAACATGATTGGTTTAGTTCTTGGCAAGATGTTGAAACCAGATCGGCTCACTTTAGAGTTTTATCATCTAGAATATGTGAGATTGCAAGTTCTAGTCCTAGTCAACTTTGGGTTTCCAAAAGAACTTCAGATCCAAAGTGACAATGGCCATATAGGTATTATATCCTTTGATAATGAGTGGGAGTCATCTAGATGTATGGTATGTGGCAACTTTAGTCACAAACCGACACTATGTTGAGATCGATCCCTGGTCATAGCAAGCCAATGCTCTGAAGAAAAACTAGATTCCTAAGAGCATTGAGGCTACTATCCCTCCGTATGATACCAAAACTCATCCATAAGAAGGGGAAGTTTTTAGCGATGTTGTTGAAGTGATATCTCAAGTACCTATTGACGAGAATGTAACTATTCAGGCTACTACAGTTTTAAGTGGTGACTTTGCTCTAGTTGCTCCTACCTCCTCTCCAATCTGGAAGGTGCAAAGGATCACTAAGAGTCCAAATGAAGAGTAGCAACTCTGTTAGGAACATTCAAACCTCCATAAACAAAATTTTCACCCTTAGCAAATTTTGTTGAAGATGGTTCTCAAGTACAGGATGATGGAGGTGTGTCTTTCCCCCAATGGATAAACCATTCTCCATTATTGCATGGAATGTGAGAGGTATTATGAACAAGATGCCTCAAATAAAAGAAGAAATGTCCAAGAATAGTGTAGATGTCTATATCTTCCTAGAATCTAGAACAAATAAGAATGATATTGACTCTATCATCAACTCTTTAGGACAAGGAGTTAGTTATATCTCAAATGTAGATTTTGATACGTACAATTGTATCATTATTCTCTTGTTTGATCCTTCCATCTCTATTACCAAGCTTCAGAATGATCAACTTATTTACTGTAAGATTTAGTTCCTTGGTAATGTATTTATCTTTCCGCTGTCTATGGTGCCAATGGTGACATTGATAGGACTGCCCTTTGGGATTCACTTTGCTCCATACAATACCCTGGTGCATGGTGTATTCTAGGAGATTTCAATGCAATCTGTTTCAGGAATGAAAAGTTGGGAAACATCCCCCTTTGTATAAAAGTGTGTCTTACTTCAATGATTTCTTTAGTAATACATATCTCTTGGAAGTTAGAGCAAAAGGCCAATTTCTCACTTGGGATAGAAAAAGCAGGAAAGGTGATAACACCTTTTTGAAAATTGATAAAATCCTCAGTTATATCAATCTCCTTGAGCTCTTTCCTGATGCTTGGGGTGAGGTTATTTCAAATATTGTGAGTGACCATCATATCCATTACATCTTAATTCTCTTTACAAGAGACATGATCCATTCATGTTTATCAACTCTTGGGTCACTCAAAAGGAATTCCACAAGATTGTTAGTCAAGCCTGAAATAGTGACACTTTAGTGGGTGCTCTTATGTACACAATTTATAGGAAGTTTTATGTTGTTAAAACTGATCTTATAAAGTGGAATAGAACATATGTTGGAAACTTTGTGCCCAAAGCCAAAGAGCTAGATTCTGAAGCTCTTGACATCCAAAGTAGAGCTGATCGAGACCCAGATGATAAAAACCTTCTTAACGTCCTTGTTGAAACCAGAATTGTGGGCTCTGATCTCCAAAACCACGATATAAACTTAGCGGAAGCGATTCGTTTAACAGCGGAAGACAAAAATCACGGGAAATTAAAACTTTTCGAGATAAGAGCTTGAATCTATAAAAACTTCTTTCATAAAAGGAGATAAACTATTTACATCTCAGATAATTACTTCTTGAGTAATTATATACAAAACGATACAAAATCTCAAGAACTCAAAACCAAAATCTCAGACCAAAAGTCTCCAAGGACCTGAGAGTACAAAGAACACATAGGACTGACTATCTAACTAAACAACTCAGCAGTCTGAATCTCCACCTGAGATTTACTGCTGCTCCTGATGCTGCTGCTATTGATATTGGTCACCTGAAGATTGATTCCTTCGCCCTCGACGACCACCTAAAAAGTTGAAATCTATGGGGTGAGACAATTTTAAATAATTGTCCCAGCGAGAGTTATAACTCTTCTCCAGAAGCTTTATTATAGCAACCAAGAATAACATAGGCAATAAAAGCTTTAAGGTAATCAGCAGCAGATTGTTATCAATTAGAACTACAACATTTAAGGAATATGAAGAACATGTATACTAAGTAATGTATCTTCAATCAATGTATCTCGTAGTTCAACCTAAGTAGATATGCTACGCGGTTGATTATGTTTTACAAACATCATTATGCCCTGCGGAGATGAGGTATACCGCTCATACTCCAACCGATCACTATTAAGTCACATCGGTATCATACATAGGTCATCAAAAGAGACGGATTCTTATGACCTCATCTTCCTCAGTCAGTAAGAGGATCAACATGCAGGACATCTAGTGTCTCTACTAATATAGCTTACCAGGGTATTCTGGTACTTCGCTATTAGAGTCACAGTGGCATTCTGTACTCTCTTCTCTACCGAAAGATTTCTTGTTTATCTCTCATCGATGCGGTATAAAAGATTTCCTCGGGAGATTAGTGTTACATCACCCCGGCATAAAGTATAGTGAAGGATTGATAGATTAAGATACATCTACATCAATTCCTACACTAGGATGTAAGGAAATTCACATCCATATTACCCCACATATTCAAAAATATGTGCTCCAGGAATCCCCTTAGGAAACATGTTTCACCATCATTTAACTCCTGACAATGATGGATCTATGATCAGGGCTCTACATGGTATGATTATACTTGATTAGTTAGGTACATTTCAGTATTCTTTTATCATCATACATGTTTTCAAACATTAATCATTAGCATAGCAGCTATGAAGGAAGAATACTAAATGTAACAAGCCTAACTCTCATCAATTATCATTTCTCAATATTCTCATCACAAGTCATCTCTTAAAGCATGACCTTGATGGTATTCATGGCTCTCATAGCCTATCAATATCATAAGATGCTATTAACAAGGCATCAGGATATATCACTATTCATAAAGCCAACAACATGCTTTCAATGAATATAGTATCATCATCCATACCTGGATATGATCATCCTCATAAAGGAACCTGCATGGTTGAATCAACTGATAACAGTAAATAACTCATTTAAAGAAGTTGTATCTCCCTACACATACAAGAGCTAGGTTTCCCTGGTTTTCATCAATTAGGGTTTACTATTCACATTACATGTCATCACCCTAGAATTAGGGTTTACTATTCACCTCATGGTGAAATGATCTCATAACATCCTCATGTATGAGAAACATCATCATTAAAGACCTCAGATAAGATTAAGATTCATCAATTATCATAATTAGGGTTTCCATGATCTCACATAAGTGGATCATACCTAAACTTGCACATTCATGTATATTGAAAGGTATTTTTCTTGAGTTTCCATTATAATTGGTACTTTCTCTCTCCTCTAACTAGTAGATAGTGATTACACCACTCTAGATTAGGTTGGGTTAAGTCCTCATTGATTAACACAAGTCAACTCATCACTATCATGTGATTAGGGTTTGATTAAAACAAGGTATCACTCAATTGAACCTCTTAGGGGCATTTTGGTAAATTACCCATTGATCATCATCATGGGTCAATTCATTAATCACTTGGTCCCTTAATATCTTGAGTTACCATTATGGTTTAAATAAGATCATCATTGGACCATTTACACCTTCAAGTGATTAAGTATAATCAACCTTGAAAATCTCTAACTGGTTTAGGGTTTGACCTTCAACCTTCAACCCATTTGATTCTTAGATGACCTTGAACTCGTTAAACCTCAAACGACCTAGAACCCATTTGAGCCTTAAATGAGTGTGGAACCACTTAATCTTAAATGTGTGTGGACCCACTTGAGTCTAAACGGGTGTCAACCCAATGGAGTCTAAACGGGTGTGAACCCGTTTGAGGTCAAAAGAGTGTGAACCCGTTTGAGGTCAAACGAGTGTGAACCCGTTTGAGGTCAAACGAGTGTGGACTCGTTTGTGCTTAAACGAGTGTGGACACATTTGGACTCAAACGAGTGTGGACTCGTTTGGACTCAAACGAGTGTGGACCTACTTGGTTTCAAACCGCATAAACATAAAAGGTGACACATAGGTTATGATTGAATAGGGTTTCCTATGTTGAAGCATTTAATTGGCCAAGGCCATGTTAACCACTTACAAATTGAGTCAATTAGGATGAGCCTCAATAAATTGGACTCCAATTTGACCCTCAATTGAAAGCTAATTAGGATTAAGTCTAACTCAATTAGGGTTTCCAATCGGCTAATCACCAATTTTCAACAATGTGAAACAAAGTGTAATTGAACCCATCAATTGAACTCCAATTGGGCCCAAACTTGGCCCAAACGGTCTTGATATCGTTTGGATGTCCTCCAAACGGTCTTGAGACCGTTTGCCCAAAGTTTGACCAAAAACCAAGTTGGTTGGATAAGGGTTGAACCCTAATTAGGTCTAAAATCAGCAATTGTATTAATTCATCAACTTATTGTAATTGGACCTTCAATTGATCAATTTTCCTTAACCCTAGACCTCCAAACGGTCTTGGGGTGTCACTAAACGAGTGTGAAACCGTTTGGGTGAACCCCAAACGGGTTTGAACCCGTTTGGGTCCTTCAACCCAAAACTCAACAAGATCTATATTTTAATTCAGCAATTTTAACCCGATTAGGGTTAGGGTGTTGAAGTGCCTTCAACTCTCAATTGGTTAGGAATTAAATTACAATTCTTTTTAGGAATGAAATTCAATATATTATGAACAGGTATCCCAAATGGTCAACGCTTGGTCAACTCACTCAAACGGGTTGGAACCCGTTTGCCCAAAAGTTCAAGTTAATTAGTTTGGAAAAATCAGTACTTAATTCAATTCTATTGCCTAATTGATTGGCCTTCAACCTACGATTCCTTTGGAGTTAACCCCTCAAATTTGGTGGGTCATTAGCCTACATAATTGTGAATAGAAAACCCAAACGGTACATGCTTGGTCAACCCTATGAAACGGTCTTGGGGTCGTTTTGATCCAAACGATCTTGCAGGATCGTTTGAGATCAAACGGGTTGAACCCGTTTGACCTTAAATGAGTTGCACTCGTTTGGACCAAAAGGGTCCAAGGTCGTTTCATAAAGTGGCCTAGGAATCCACGCCCATCATCCTCAACCTATGTTCAGGTCGGTTCCTCCACCATTTTACTTGCAAAAGAGCAAGGAAGAAGGGAGGTAGAAGAAGAACTAATCATAGAAAACAAGAACAAAGATATGCATAACAAAGCTAAGGGTTAGAGTTATAAAACCCGCCTCAAACGTGGTTCCTAGAGCTTCCAAGCTTCCAAGATTCAAGCCTTTAATGGCGTCTTGAGCTCCATGGGTCGGCCAAGGTCAATTCTTCAAGAAAAAGATGGGGATGGTCGGCTAGAACAAGGAACCTAAGTAAGAAAACTAGCAATTCAACCTTGTAATACGATTTCCTCCATGAATCCAAGCTAGAAGGTGGTGTTCTCTTACCTAGAACAGGTTGGTAGTCCCCTTGAGCTCCTGAGATTTTCTTTGGCTGGTTGAGAAAGATAAGAAGTGAGGAAGTGAAGAAAAACGTTTGCTTGGTTTGGAAAGAAAGGTGCTTATATAGTTTAGGCTGATTTACACCATAAAGACCTCTAGAACTTTGAAATTCTCATCCAAGTCCTTTCTTATTTAAGGGAACGTCCAATCTCATCTAAACTTATGCAAAGCTCATGAAATCTCAAGATCTAGGGGTAAATAAAGCCAACTTTCAACTAGGGTACATACACGAAAGGTTTCCTTACTCAAACTTAGTGAATTTTATGTACAAAGGTCATTTTTCTTATCTGATTATTCATTGATGTGTCCCTTTCACCATTTCTACTCTAAATGATGACAAGAGTCATAAAAGATGTTCTAGATGGTGTATTTTACAAGTTGCACCCCTCAAATTGGGTAAACTGCATTTTACTCCAAATTAGGGTTTTTAAGCATAAGGATTATTCCACAAGCTGCATCTAGATGCCCAAGCTTGGGAAATCCATCATGTCTCATCATATTCACTCATATGATGTCTCATTATCAAAAGAACATCTTAATATGTGCAATTGCAAGTTAACCCCTTAACTGGGTAATTTGCACATAAGCCCCTGCATTACCAAAATAATACTACAACTTTGATTAAAAAGGACAAAATTGAAAGTATATGTTCCTGAGGAACTTAATTACATGTCAAAAGATAATCACCAGGGTTTAATTACATATTTAGGCAAAACACCTATGGTTAGTTTATAACCCAGGTCAGGGATGTTACAAATTATCCACCCCTTACAAGGATTTCGTCCTCAAAATCAACAAAACGTATTAGGAGAAAAGAGCAGGGTATTTCCTTCTCATCTCATCCTCTAGTTCCCAAGTGGTTTCTTCAACACCACGGTGGTTCCAGAGGACTTTCACAAGGCTTAAATCTTTCTTCTTTAACTTTTTAGTTCTGCTATCGAGGATTGACACTGGCCCTTCCTTGTAAGATATGTCATCATTCAATTCTACTTCCATAGGTTGTAGAACTGACTCAGTGTCGGGGTGACATTTCCTCAGCATAGAAATGTGAAACACAGGGTGTAACCTCTGCAACTCTAGTGGTAACTCTAGTCTATAGGCTACCTTTCCAACCCGTTCAATGATTGGATAAGGTCCCATAAATCTAGGTGCTAACTTTCCTTTCCTTCCAAAGCGAAGGACTCCTTTCCAAGGCGAGACCTTGAGGTACACTCTATCTCCAACCTGGAACTCTAACGGTCTACGACGCTTATCAGCATACGACTTCTGTCTATCCTGTGCAGTCTTAAGCTGTTGTAGTATAACTTTGATCTTCTCTGTAATTTGTTGCACAAGATTAGGACCTAACAACTGATGTTCACCAGTCTCATACCAACACAAAGGGGATCTACAACGTCTACCATACAAGGCTTCATAAGGTTCCATATCAATACTATGCTGATAGCTATTGTTATAGGCAAACTCTATCAAGCTTAGGTGTAGATCCCAACTTCCGGTAAACTAGAGAACACATGCTCTCAACAGGTCTTCCAAGGTCTGTATGGTTCTTTCCGACTGTCCATCAGTCTGTGGATGAAAAGCCATACTAAACCTTAGCTTGGTTCCTAAGGCTCTGTGTAGCTGCTCCCAAAAGCGACTTGTAAACTGGGGGCCTCTGTCAGAAACTATGGTGATAGGAACTCTGTGCAAACGCACTATCTCTTGAACATACAACTGTGATAACCTTTCAGTAGAAAAGGTTGTTTTGACAGGTAAGAAATGCGCTGTCTTAGTCAACCTATCAACAACTACCCAAATGGAATCATGTCCTTTGCTTGTCTTGGGTAGGCCAACAACAAAGTCCATGGTTACATGATCCCACTTCCACTGTGGTATGTGTAAAGGTTGCATTGTTCCTGCAGGCTTCTGGTGTTCAGCTTTAACTTGCTGACACAATGGACACCTCAGAACAAACTTAGCTACGTCCTTCTTCATCCCAGGCCACCAATACATATCTTTCAAGTTTCGATACATTTTGGTGCTTCCTGGATGCATATCATACATTGAAGAATGCGCTTCCTCCAGGACTAACTTCCTCAGGTTATCTACATCTGGTACTATCATCCTCCCATGATAGCATGCTACTTGATCATCTGATTCATGAAAACCTTCTCGCTTCTCATCACCATACTCAGATTTGATCTGCTGAACTGCAACATCAACTTGCTGTGCCTCCCTAATCTGTTCTCTTAGGGTGGGTTTGATATGCATCTCAGCCAACAACCCGACAATCCATGACACCTTCATCTGTACATTGTCTTGCCTTAAGGAGATAAGCATATCTCTCCTAGGGCATACTAAAGAGTTTAATTGTGCTCTATCCATGGTTGATGTTGCTGATTTCCTACTCAAGGCATCTGCAACCACATTGGCCTTTCCTGGATGATAATTAATTATACAATCGTAGTCCTTGATTAATTCCATCCAGCGACGTTGCCTCATATTAAGCTCATGCTGAGAGAAGATATACTTAAGATTTTTGTGATCTGTGAAAATCTGGAATGTCTCTCCATAGAGATAATGTCTCCAGATCTTCAGGGCATGAACCACAGCAGCTAACTCCAGATCGTGTGTTGGATAATTCTCTTCGTGTTTCTTAAGATGTCGTGAAGCAAAAGAAATCACTTGCTTATCCTGCATCAACACGCATCCGAGTCCATTTTTGGAGGCATCACAGAAAACTATGTATCCTTTTCCTTGCTCAGGTAACACAAGCACAGGTGCACTTGTCAACCTCTCCTTCAACAGCTGAAAAGACTATTGACACTTATCACTCCAGGTAAAAGGAACATCTTTCTAGGTTAACTTGGTTAAGGGTAAGGCTATAGAACTGAAATTCTTAATAAACCTTCGATAATAACCAGCTAATCCCAAGAAACTTCGAATCTCCGTTGGTGTCTTCGGTTGTTCCCACTGTAGAACAGATTCTACCTTTGTAGGGTCAACACGAATACCTGAGGCAGAAATCACATGTCCAAGAAAAGATACTTCCGGCAACCAGAACTCACACTTGCTAAACTTAGCATATAGCTTATGTTTTCTTAGCAGAGTTAGAGCCTGTCGCAGATGTTGTTCATGCTGCTGAGCATCCTTACTATAAATCAGAATGTCATCTATGAAGACGACAACACACTGATTAAGGAAAGGTCGAAAAACTCTATTCATGAGTTCCATGAATGCAGTCGGTGCATTGGTTAGTCCAAACGACATAACCGTGAACTCATAGTGACCATATCGTGTCCTAAAGGCAGACTTGGATATGTCACTATCCTTAATACGGAGTTGATGATATCCAGACCTCAAGTCTATCTTTGAGAAGACTGTTGCACCACGCAACTGGTCAAAAAGATCATCAATCCTCGGAAACGGGTACTTATTCTTTATTGTTACTTTATTGAGTTGTCTATAATCAATGCACAACCGCATTGACCCATCATTCTTTTTAACAAACAAAACCGGAGCACCCCAAAGTGAAGTGCTCGGTCGGATAAAGCCTTTCTCAAGCAACTCTTGAAGTTGTTTCTTGAGTTCTGCCATCTCAGCAGGCGCCATCCTATACGGTGTCTGGGCTATAGGTTTTGTATCTGGGATCAAATTGATTTCAAAATCAATTTCCCGAGGCGGTGGTATACCTGGAAGTTCTTCAGGAAACACATCCTTGAATTCCCTGACTATAGGAACTTCAGCAGGGTTGGGATCTTCTTTGGTAACATCTACTACATGTGCCAGGAATGCATAACATCCTTGCCTCATCAGCTTGTTAGCAACCATAGCTGATACAAGACAGGTGGGCAAAATATTTCTCTCTCCTTGAAAGATCCATGTGCTGCTATCATCAGCAAACACAGCCTGTTTGGATTCACAATCCAAGACAACTCGATACCTTTCTAAGGTATCCATCCCGAGGATTATATCAAATCCTTGCATATCAAGTGGTATAAGGTCCACTTGAATGCGATGATCAGAAAATAAGAGGATGCAGGGAGAGCATACCTCCTGCAAAACGGTAGACCCACTCAACGGAGTCTCTAAAAACAAGCTATCTGTCCTATGACTAATTGTCATATTGCAGTTACAAATCACTCTCCGAGTGACAAAGGAGTGTGTTGCACCTGGGTCAATCAGAACAGATACAACACAGGATTTAGACATATCAGAATATAAAAGTTCCATCTGACCTGCCACTACCCATGGATTGACCACTGCATCTGGTGGGTTCATAGCATAGAACTTCGCTGTCGCCTGGTGTTGAGGTGGTGCTGATGATCCAGCTTGAGACGCTTGTCCACGTCCTCGAGCTGCTCCTTGAGATTGCCTTCTCTGTGATCCCTGTTGACTCTGTCTCGGAGGCTGTGTCACACTGACAGGCCTAGATCGGCAGTCCTTCATCAAATATCCCACCTTCCCACAGTTGTAACATCTCTTCTCCAGTTATTGTGGTCTGGGTGGTCCTGTAACTGACATTGATGCTGAACTGTGAGTCTCTTGTAGTGGTAGGCTTCATCCCCTGCCTCTAGTCGGTGTCCACTGTGTCCGAGCACTAGTTCTGGGTGGTGGAGGTGTAGATGCAGAGAATCTAGGCTTCTTAAAGTCTCTAGATGAAGAACCCTGGAACTGCGGATATCTTTTATGAGTTTGTCTCTTCTCGACTACGGATTTCTCTATCATTCGGATTGACTCAACGAAGGTAGCAAACCTCTCCCGATTCTCTAGGGCAGACACGGGAGTAGTCAAGTTGGCGTTTAAACCCTTCTCGAACCTTCTGATTCTTTCTTCTTCTGTGGCAGCCATGTGCGGACAAAACCGCAATAACTCCATGAACTTAGCCTCATACTCGCTAATGTTCATCATGCCTTGCCTCAATCTCTCAAACTGAGAGATCTTCTTGTCTAGGAAGGTCTTTGGAAAATATCTATTGATAAATTCCCGACGAAAATCTTCCCACGAGATCTCCACTCCAGGCCTCTTCTGCTCTTCCATGGTCCACCAGTGACCAACACTTCCCTTGAGAAGATAGACAACATGTCTAACTTTCTGAGCTTCTGGGATGTTGAGGATTCTAAAAGCTTTCTCCAACTCGGTTAACCACAGATCGGCATCTGCAGGATCAGTTGTTCCAAAGTATTCGGTTGCTCCGACACGACGAAGTCGCTCGAACGTCTTACTGATACCTTGTCCTTCAGATTGGGCAGGTGCCCTAGGTGCAGGCATGGGCATCCTGTCAGTGATGTGTGTCATAGCAGTCATAAACTGCCCGAACATAGTTTGAACAGCTGGGTTTCCCATGTCAGCTGGGTCAAACTGAGGTGGTTCTCTGGGTGGCTCAGGTACAGGTTGTTCTATCTCCGGGTTCCTTGCACCTCCTTGGGGTGCAACAACACTACTATCTGCCACGTACTCCTCGTGTTGTTCAAACATCCTTAATTATCTTCTTCTCCTGAGGAGCAGAAGACTCTATTAGATAAGAAAGAAATACTAAGGATAGACTCGACATCCTAAGTCCTATGTCTCTGTAGACTCAGCGAACCTAGAGCTCTGATACCACTAATTGTGGGCTCTGATCTCCAAAACCATGATATAAACTTAGCGGAAGCGATTCGTTTAACAGCGGAAGACAAAAATCACAGGAAATTAAAACTTTTCGAGATAAGAGCTTGAATCTATAAAAACTTCTTTCATAAAAGGAGATAAACTGTTTACATCTCAGATAATTACTTCTTGAGTAATTATATACAACATGATACAAAATCTCAAGAACTCAAAACCAAAATCTCAGACCAAAAGACTCCAAGGACCTGAGAGTATAGAGAACACATAGGACTGACTATCTAACTAAACAACTCAGCAGTCTGAATCTCCACCTGAGATTTACTGCTGCTCCTGATGCTGCTGCTGCTGATATTGGTCACCTGAAGATTGATTCCTTCGCCCTCGAAGACCACCTAAAAAGTTAAAATCTACGGGGTGAGACAATTTTAAATAATTGTCCCAGCGAGAGTTATAACTCTTCGCCAGAAGCTTTATTATAGCAACCAAGAATAACATAGGCAATAAAAGCTTTAAGGTAATCAGCAGTAGATTGTTATCAATTAGAACTACAACATTTAAGGAATATGAAGAACATGTATACTAAGTAATGTATCTTCAATCAATGTATCTCGTAGTTCAACCTAAGAAGATATGCTACGCGGTTGATTATGTTTTACAAACATCATTATGCCCTGCGGAGATGAGGTATACCGCTCATCCTCCAACCGATCACTATTAAGTCGCATCGGTATCATACATAGGTCATCAAAAGAGCCGGATTCTTATGACCTCATCTTCCTCAGTCAGTAAGAGGATCAACATGCAGGACATCTAGTGTCTCTACTACTATAGCTTACCAGGGTATTCTGGTACTTCGCTATTAGAGTCACAGTGGCATTCTATACTCTCTTCGCTACCGAAAGATTTCTTGTTTATCTCTCATCGATGCGGTATAAAAGATTTCCTCACGAGATTAGTGTTACATCACCCCAGCATAAAGTATAGTGAAGGATTGATAGATTAAGATACATCTACATCAATTCCTACACTAGGATGTAAGGAAATTAACATCCATATTATCCCACATATTCAAAAATATGTGCTCCAAGAATCCCCATAGGAAACCTGTTTCACCATCATTTAACTCCTGACAATGATGGATCTATGATCAGGGCTCTACATGGTATGATTATACTTGATTAGTTAGGTACATTTCAGTATTCTTTTATCATCATACATGTTTTCAAACATTAATCATTAGCATAGCAGCTATGAAGGAAGAATACTAAATGTAACAAGCCTAACTCTCATCAATTATCATTTCTCAATATTCTCATCACAAGTCATCTCTTAAAGCATGACCTTGATGGTATTCATGGCTCTCATAGCCTATCAATCTCGTAAGATGCTATTAACAAGGCATCAGGATATATCACTATTCATAAAGCTAACAACATGCTTTCAATGAATATAGTATCATCATCCATACCTAGATATGATCATCCTCATAAAGGAACCTGCATGGTTGAATCAACTGATAACAGTAAATAACTCATTTAAAGAAGTTGTATCTCCCTACTCATACAAGAGCTAGGTTTCCCTAGTTTTCATCAATTAGGGTTTACTATTCACATTACATGTCATCACCCTAGAATTAGGGTTTACTATTCACCTCATGGTGAAATGATCTCATAACATCCTCATGTATGAGAAACATCATCATTAAAGACCTCAGATAAGATTAAGATTCATCAATTATCATAATTAGGGTTTCCATGATCTCACATAAGTGGATCATACCTAAACTTGCACATTCATGTATATTGAAGGTATTTTTATTGAGTTTCCATTATAATTGGTACTTTCTCTCTCCTCTAACTAGTAGATAGTGATTACACCACTGTAGATTAGGTTGGGTTAAGTCCTCATTGATTAACACAAGTCAACTCATCACTATCATGTGATTAGGGTTTGATTAAAACAAGGTATCACTCAATTGAACCTCTTAGGGGCATTTTGGTAAATTACCCATTGATCATCATCATGGGTCAATTAATTAATCACTTGGTCCCTTAATATCTTGAGTTACCATTATGGTTTAAATAAGATCATCATTGGACCATTTACACCTTCAAGTGATTAAGTATAATCAACCTTGAAAATCTCTAACTGGTTTAGGGTTTGACCTTCAACCTTCAACCCATTTGATTCTTAGATGACCTTGAACTCGTTTAACCTCAAACGACCTAGAACCCATTTGATACTTAAACAAGTGTGGACCCACTTAATCTTAAACGGGTGTGGACCCACTTGAGTCTAAACGGGTGTGAACCCAATGGAGTCTAAACGGGTGTGAACCCGTTTGAGGTCAAACGAGTGTGAACCCGTTTGAGGTCAAACGAGTGTGAACCCGTTTGAGGTCAAACGAGTGTGAACTCGTTTGAGGTCAAACGAGTGTGGACTCATTTGGGCTTAAATGAGTGTGGACTCTTTTGGACTCAAACGAGTGTGGACTCATTTGGACTCAAACGAGTGTGGACCAACTTGGTTTCAAACCGCATAAACATAAAAGGTGACACATAGGTTATGATTGAATAGGGTTTCCTATGTTGAAGCCTTTAATTGTCCAAGGCCATGTTAACCACTTACAAATTGAGTCAATTAGGATGAGCCTCAATCAATTGGACTCCAATTTGACCCTCAATTGAAAGCTAATTAGGATTAAGTCTAACTCAATTAGGGTTTCCAATCGGCTAATCACCAATTTTTAACAATGTGAAACAAAGTATAATTGAACCCATCAATTGAACTCCAATTGGGCCCAAACTTGGCCCAAACGGTCTTGAGATCGTTTGGATGTCCTCCAAATGGTCTTGAGACCGTTTGCCCAAAGTTTGACCAAAAACCAAGTCGGTTGGATAAGGGTTGAACCCTAATTAGGTCTAAAATCAGCAATTTTATTAATTCATCAACTTATTGTAATTGGACCTTCAATTGATCAATTTTCCTTAACCCTAGACCTCCAAACGGTCTTGGGGTGTCACTAAACGAGTGTGAAACCGTTTGGGTGAACCCCAAACGGGTTTGAACCCGTTTGGGTCCTTCAACCCAAAACTCAACAAGATCTATATTTTAATTCAGCAATTTTAACCCGATTAGGGTTAGGGTGTTGAAGTGCCTTCAACTCTCAATTGGTTAGGAATTAGATTACAATTCTTTGTAGGAATGAAACTCAATATATTATGAACAGGTATCCCAAATGGTCAACGCTTGGTCAACTCACGCAAATGGGTTGGAACCCGTTTGCCCAAAAGTTCAAGTTAATTAGTTTGGAAAAATCAGTACTTAATTCAATTCTATTGCCTAATTGATTGGCCTTCAACCTACGATTCCTTTGGAGTTAACCCCTCAAATTTGGTGGGTCATTAGCCTACATAATTGTGAACAGAAAACCCAAACGGTCCATGCTTGGTCAACCCTATGAAATAGTCTTGGGGTCGTTTTGATCCAAACGATCTTGCAGGATCGTTTGAGATCAAACGGGTTGAACCCGTTTGACCTTAAACGAGTTGCACTCGTTTGGACCAAAAGGGTCCAAGGTCGTTTCATAAAGTGGCCTAGGAATCCACTCCCATCATCCTCAACCTCTGTTCAGGTCGGTTCCTCCACCGTTTTACTTGCAAAAGAGCAAGGAAGAAGGGAGGTAGAAGAAGAACTAATCATAGAAAACAAGAACAAAGATATGCATAACAAAGCTAAGGGTTAGAGTTATAAAACCCGCCTCAAACGTGGTTCCTAGAGCTTCCAAGCTTCCAAGCTTCAAGCCTTTAATGGCGTCTTGAGCTCCATATGTCGGCCAAGGTCAATTCTTCAAGAAAAAGATGGGGATGGTCGGCTAGAACAAGGAACCTAAGTAAGAAAACTAGCAATTCAACCTTGTAATACGATTTCCTCCATGAATCCAAGCTAGAAGGTGGTGTTCTCTTACCTAGAACAGGTTGGTAGTCCCCTTGAGCTCCTGAGCTTTTCTTTGGCCGGTTGAGAAAGATAAGAAGTGAGGAAGTGAAGGAAAACGTTTGCTTGGTTTGGAAAGAAAGGTGCTTATATAGTTTAGGCTGATTTACACCATAAAGACCTCTAGAACTTTGAAATTCTCATCCAAGTCCTTTCTTATTTAAGGGAACGTCCAATCTCATCTAAACTTATGCAAAGCTCATGAAATCTCAAGATCTAGGGGTAAATAAAGCCAACTTTCAACTAGGGTACATACATGAAAGGTTTCCTTACTCAAACTTAGTGAATTTTATGTACAAAGGTCATTTTTCTTATCTGATTATTCATTGATGTGTCCCTTTCACCATTTATACTCTAAATGATGACAAGAGTCATAAAAGATGTTCTAGATGGTGTATTTTACAAGTTGCACCCCTCAACTTGGGTAAACTGCATTTTACTCCAAATTAGGGTTTTTAAGCATAAGGATTATTCCACAAGCTGCATCTAGATGCCCAAGCTTGGGAAATCCATCATGTCTCATCATATTCACTCATATGATGTCTCATTATCAAAAGAACATCTTAACATGTGCAATTGCAAGTTAACCCCTTAACTGGGTAATTTGCACATAAGCCCCTGCATTACCAAAATAATACTACAACTTTGATTAAAAAGGACAAAATTGAAAGTATATGTTCCTGAGGAACTTAATTACATGTCAAAAGATAATCACCAGGGTTTAATTACATATTTAGGCAAAAAACCTAGGGTTAGTTTATAACCCAGGTCAGGGATGTTACAAGAAAGAAGGTTGAGAAAGGTCTTATTGATGAGGAAGTGTTCTTGAGACAAAAATCTTATATTCAGTGATTAAAGGCGGGTGATAAAAAATACCTCATTCTCTTAAAACCATAATATTTAATAACAATTCCATTATCTTCAGAATGATACTACTATTTCAACTCAGATGATATTAGTAATTACTTTTGTCAACTATTATTCTCAAGTGTTTAACTCTGCACCAACTAATTATGTGAATTGGGATGATAATTGGATTATAGCTACTATTACCCATGATAAAGTTTAGCATCTTACGAGATGGGTTATAAGAGAAGAGATTAGAAAAATGTGGTTAAAAGGATGAAAGTTGATAAGGCCCCTGGGCCTGATGGTTTTAATGCTATGTTTTTCAAGGAATTCTAGGATACAATCGACTCTGATATTATGAATTATATCCTTAGTTACGTTGACACATGGAAACTTCTTAGAGAATGTAATTGACTTTCATTACCCATATCCCCAAGGTCAATGGTGCTAATAGTATGAAGGGTTTTCCTCCCACATTCCTTTGCAATGTGATGTATAAGATCATTACTGAAATCTTAGCAAATAGATTAAGTAACATTCTTTCTGATTTGGTTGATATAAAACAATTTGGTTTCATCAAAGGCAGGGCCATATGTGATGAAATTCTTCTCACAAATGATTGGTTAAGCTCCGTTCCAAATCTGTATGGATCCAGTAGCATGTGTGTTAAGGAAGAATTGTACAAAGCCTATAATGTAGTGAGAAGCGATTACATTATTTTCATGATACAAAAGATGGCGTTCCCTAATTGTTGGTATAAATGGTTAGAGGTTTGCTTTAGCTCAGTTTCTTTCCAGGTCTTGATCAATGGTATGCCCACTCAATCCCTTAAAGCCTCAAATGGTGTGAGGCAAGGAGACCCACTGACACCATACCTTTTTGTGATAGATATGCAAGGGTTCACCTCTATTATCAATTCTTTTGTGAGGAATTGTTTGATCAGTCCGTTCTCTGGTTCCATTAGTTTTGGTATATCCCATATCATTTTGGCTGATGATCTGCTCATCTTTACAAAATATGATGATACTAATGTTGCTGCTCTCAAAGTTGTTCTGTCTACCTTCCAAATGGTCTAAGGACTAAACATCAATAATTACCAAGAGCTAGTTATTCATTAGTAAGAGTGCTAGTGCAAGGAATATTGCAAATATTTTGGATATGGAAGAGATCCCCTCCATGGTAAGTACTTGGGGCTTCCCTTGTTCACAGACAGACTGACCAATGCTATGTGTGACCCTATCATAGTTAAAATCAGGAAGAAGTTAGACAAGTGGAGGAGTAATTTACTTTATCAAGAAGGCAGAATAAAGTCGGTCATCTCGACCATCTCTAGCTATCATATTTTTTGGTCTGCTGGTTTCCCTCTCCCTAAGTTTACTATTTGTCAGATTGGAAAACTTCTGTGAGATTTCATTTGGAAGGACTCTGAGTATAAAAGACACCTCCACGCTGTCTCTTGGGATGTCATTTTCAAGGCTAAGGTAGAAGGGGCTTGGGAATCAGGCGTGTGGAGGAATGGTGTAAGACTGGGATCCTAAAGAATCTTTGGGATATAACTAATGATAAGAACTCTCTTTGGATAAAATGGTTACATGAAAAGTATCTAGTTGATGATTCTATCTGGGATGTTTCTCCAAAGATCAACTCCCTATGGCTGTGGAGGAAACTGGTAAACCATAGGTACCTCCTAATTTCTCAGCTTAAGTTTTCTGTTGGCAATGGGGATATATTTTTTTTCTCTAGAGAGACTCGTGGCTTCCTAATGGAAAAAAGCTTTTGGACCTCTTCGACAAGAAACTTATGTTTATATTGGGGCAATGTGATAAGTGTAAACTAAGCAGCTAATTGAATGATGGTTTCCGGAGTTTCCCTAATATTCGAGGAGGTAAATCTATTCGTGATTTCTTACTTACCCTCCCACTCTCTATTGGTAACTGTGATAGGTTACTTTTCAATGATAAGCCAAAATTGAAACAAAGAGATACTTGGGATATTGTCAGAGTGAGAAGGGTCATGGTGAACTGGGGATCTTGGATTTAAAAGGGTGCTATTCCAAGGAGACGGTCTTGTATACTTTGGAAATGTTTTTTGAACAAATTACCAACTATTGATTATCTTCAAAGAATCTATTTCTCATTGGTTTCAAGGTGCACTGTTTGTAAATGTGCTATAGATGGTGTTGATCATATCTTCTTCAAGTGTGACTATGCCTCAAAAAATTTGGGGTTAGTTTGATACTGAGTATGGTCGAATACCTCACTACCTTAATGATCTGTTGGAGTTTTCTAGTGAGAAGAAGTCTGCTGCAATGGCTATTCTGTACTACACTTGGTGGGTGAGAAATACTCATATTTTCACTAGTTCTGCAAAGGATGCAAGTATTACCTAGAATATTTGCACCAGAGATGCTCATAGTTTGCATAGATAGTTTTGTATATATTTTGTGAACTTTCCTTTTCTTTGATTTTGTTTCGTCTCTACTGATGTAAATATCTTTTTTATCATGAGCAATAGACAAGAGAGACACACTGGGTACACAAAAAAAACATCCTTTTTTTTGGAGAATGGAGCCAATAACCTTACCTAAAGGACAACCTTCCCATGCATAGGGTTGCCTACCTCCACCTTCCTTAGTCGAGGAAGATCTTAAATCAACCTTTGTTGAAGAAAGAGATTGGAAGAGTGAAGAGATCCACAAGATAACAATTCAAGATAGCTATCTTACAAGTATCCTATTCACCCGAGTCAAAGCAACAAGTAATAAATCTCAAAGGAGTGATTAAGAGCTCTATGAGGCAAAAGAATAGCAATCACTTGGCAACTTTGATAAGCTCTCAAGTAGATAATATTCAACTAGGATAGTTTTATATAGTAACCACGGATCAATTTGTAATTTAAAAACAAAAATATATTTAACCTTTCACACTTGTTTCATACACGAACCCTTGCATCATACGACTCTCTTATTAGAAAAAATATACATACGACATCTTTCACATCTTTCTTGCATAGTATAGATTTAAAAATACAAGAACTATTTGTGACTCAAAAGAATAAAAGGAAAATTATACAGTGCACCTCCCACATAAAAATAGAACTTGCTACTTACATGTATATAATTTTTTTAAAAGATCTGCAACAATATTTTGTTGAGTGACCATGAAACCGACTGATACTCAAGATCCTACTCTTTAATTAATCACCCCACCCTATAAAACTTGTATTTTGGAACACCAGACCGAGCGGTCTCTGTACCAGACGGAAGCCTAATATTACACCAGATTACTGATTACTAACGAAAGTCCTTTTTCATTTATTAGCCAGAAACAAATGGGAATGCAATTGCAAGGTGAAGTGGTGTGGTCGGTATTGGGAACGACAGCGATGCGATTGATCGAGTCCCCAAAACATGCCACCCACTAAAAAATAGGCAATGCTTTTGACTGTTTCTGCCCACTATTGATTGATTCTCTTGTTCTGTTTTGTTTACTTGTCCGCTCTCCATCTCCCCAGCACCAACTGGTCTCGGAGACTTTATCAAACCCTTTCCCGTCGGCAACTCCGCTCTAGCCGCCACAGATGGGTATTCAGTCCAAGGACCATCGGCATCGCAGCTACTCCCCACCGCCGCCGTATCGGCAATGTCTGACCAAGGGGCTGATCACTAAGATCATCTACCTCCTCCTGCCGTTGGTCTTCCTCCACTTTTATTTCTTCCCTCGGCCTCTCCTTTCTTCTTATTATACGACGGATACCACCACTAGTACTACAGCTGCAATCGTCACCGTACCAGTCAATTCCGCCGATGACGCCGCCGCCGCCACGACGACCTCCGATGCCGACTCGGCTGTCAGCTCAACAACTGCAGCCCCTGCACCTCCAGCCCCAAGGTGCGACTACTCCCGTGGGCAGTGGGTGCCTTCCTCGACTCCGCCGCTGTACAACGGCAGTACTTGCTCCACCATCAAGGACGGCCAGAACTGCATGGCCCACGGCCGTCCAGACACCGGGTACCTAAACTGGCGCTGGCAACCGGAGGGTCCGTCCTCCTGCCCCCTCCCTCCTTTCTCCCCCTCGACTTTCCTCTCCCTCCTCTCCCACCGACACATCGCATTCGTCGGCGACTCCATGGCCCGCAACCAGCTCGAATCCCTCCTCTGCCTCCTCTCCTCCCACCCAACCGACCCTCCGCCACGCCTCGTGTACAGCGGCGGCGACGATAACAAGTTCCGCCGGTGGCGTCTCGACGCCCGCGACGCGACGATCTCAATCCACTGGTCCCCGTTCCTAGTCCGCGGCGTGGAAAAAGACCCCGCCTCAGGTGTGAACCACAACGAGCTGTTCCTTGACGAGATCCACAGGAAATGGGCGTCCGAGATCTCCGACGCCGACATCGTCGTCCTCTCCGTCGGCCACTGGTTCCTCCACCCAGCTATCTTCTACGATAACAAGGGTTCAACAATCGTCGGGTGCCATTACTGCCCTGGTAAGAGCCACACCGAGGTCGGGTTCTACGAGGTGTACCGCAAGGCGTTCCGAACAGCACTCCACTGGATCATTGACCACCAGAAGGCCGGCGGGAAGAGGAAGTATGTTGTGGCGACGACGTTCTCGCCGGCGCACTTTGAAGGGGAGTGGGACAAGGCCGGGGCGTGTTCGAGGAAGGAGCCGTATGGGGTTGGGGAGAAGGAAGTGGAAGGGATGGATAAGGAGATGTGGCTGAGGCAGGTTGAGGAAGTCGCGGCGGCGAAGGTAAAGGCAGAAGAGTATGGTGGTGGAAAGGTGAGGTTTGACGCGCTGGATGTTACCAGAATGGCGTTGTTACGGCCTGATGGACACCCGGGGCCGTACATGAATCCTTTCCCCTTTGGGCACGATGGTAGTAGCGTAGGGACCAATTCAGATCGGAGGGTGCAGAATGATTGTGTGCATTGGTGTCTCCCTGGACCAATTGACGCTTGGAACGAGGTGTTCTTGATGATGGTCAAGAGGTGGTCGGAGGAAGAAAGCAGGTGATGGGTTTGAGCGGTAATTTGGGGAGAGGGCAGCTGGAACCTCCGCTTGAGGAAGAAGAAGAAGGAAAAAAAAAAAGGAAAATTTTTGATATTCTTTTGTTCAGGAATTATTTTGAAAACCGCCGGAATGTAGTGTATTAAAGCAGTACTTGCACATGATCTGAAAGCTGACGAATGTATCGTAGAAACAAAAGTCGTTTTAGGCTGTGATTGGAAGATTCACAACAGTTACATTCCTTGTTTGTTTCTCTTTAGCAAAAAAGTAAAGATGGCTGAAGCAAGGTGTCTTAATGATGAAGTTAAGTCTGCCTGGAGACTGATGAATGAGCAAGCAGTTGTGTAGTGAACCAATCCCTTCCTTCCTCTCCTGAGGATTTTGAGGATTCTTCTTCTTCTTCTTGCTGCTGGAATTTCATATACATGTATACGAATCCAGACATAGATTAATAAAGTTCATGCCTTTTATCTTCTTCTCGTTCTCTTTTTTTTTTGTTTCATTGAATTTAAAGTAGTGCAGGTTCAGAATCATGCTCTGGTTTTCCTCTTGCTTAAAATAAATCAAGACATGTATATAGTTTGGTTCGCCAGAAAATCCATTTCAGTTTGCAATTGTTCTTGTTCTGGACAGGTCAACCACCCGCCGTCCCTTTCAGCTTGTGGAGCTTACTCTTTTACGGTGGCTTGTACCGCCAGTTGCTTGCCTCCTGCGTCACTGCTTTCTGGTCCTGCATTCAAAACAAAAGCAACGGGTTGCGTCCTATTATGGACTTGCTTTTTTATTAATGATGACAAGGAAGACAACAGTGGTCTAACGCATTGATTGTCCCCTCTTTGGGTTTAATGACTAGAACGATTAGTTTACATTGATGTTCCCTGAGCCACTACTACCTCCTCCTTCCTTAGTCAGCTGGGTCTTGTTTCTAGTTGGGGCTCCGTTACTTTTTTTGATTAATGGTCAGCTCGGTTCAGTTAATCAGTTATTTTATGGTTTTAGATAATGCGTGTTACTTCACCGTAATAGATTCGGATAGTTTGATTATGGCTACTCAGTTAACGGTTAATTCGGTTGGTTGTGTATCAGTATTAGTTGAAATTATGCATTAAATTACGATCAATTATGGTAAGCATAGTAGTAGTGCATGTTAATACAGAGATACAAAATTTCAGTGGCAGATAAATAGACCAAAGTAAGATTACGCATCTAGTTGTAGATGTGAGATAACTTTTTGTAGATAATATATGACTAACCGGTTAATTCAATTAACCAAACACATAATATTTTTGACCAATCAGTTTACTATGAATTCGAATTGATCAAAAACATTAATTAGATTGTTCAAATAAAAATTAACCATGACTATATTAACCATTCAATTTAACCGCTATAACCAAATTATGCTCAACACTACTTTCAATGAACGGGGACAACGTTTTCAAGTTTCTGTTTGGGGAGCAGTTTGAGTCTGGGGTTGAAAGCGGATTAAAGTTTGTACCATGTAGGCGCGGTTCAGGCCAAATTTGGTGTGATAGGGTGTTAGATGTTTTGGAATAGGAACTCAAAAACCACCCCAATTTTGGCACACTTCAATCTGAATCACCCCACTCAAGCATGGTTGAGACATCCATCATTTCTATAGTCTCTCTTTTAATGGATTTCAATCCGACTCCTTTTCTTGTCTGCATTCAATTTAAAAACGATGGATGGTTCCGATCCTCAAGTGGACTTCCTAAAATTAATGACAAGGAAGATTAGTTTTCATTGATTGTTCCCCGCGCTACCTTCTACTGTCACCCCCGTGTGTTGCTACTTGCTGATGCTGCACAAGAATGCTTTTAATATGAAAAATTCTACACATAGTCACCTTACTACCCGCTCAGCCACCCTGTTCTTAGAAATATGTGTCAACAACAATTAAAACAATAAAGGATGATGGAAGTAGAAGAGAGAGAAAATATTTTTTTTCATAACTTTCAATATGGAGCGTATTTTTCGATGAAATAAATTGCATTAGAATCCTTGTAGAAAATACTTTCCAACAAGACTAGTATTGACATATTTTGAAATAATGATAATACGCGAGAAACATAGTATCATATATCATGATATCATACACATGTTCTGGGTACAGACGTACAATACTCGTGAGTATTATACTTTTGAATGAAAGAGGATCAACAGTACTCGCGAGTACTGTACTTATGGATCCATAAGTATTGTATCTACTTGTTAATACTCAAGCATAAGTACAATACCTACCAAATTACAAAACCAAACATAATCGTATAACTGACGTAGAAGTATAAGTACAGTACATACGGAATCGCATAGCAACATTAGTTATCTGGATAATTTTTTTTACAAAATGCAGACATAAGTTGAGTATCCACTTGTTAATGATCTCAAAAGTACAATGCACATCGGATAAAAAATCAGCTATAAAATGTAATCATAAGTATTGTACCCACTTGTTAATTTCAACTCAGTCACCGACGCATAAGTACAATACCTAACAAATTATAAATCAAACGTAATTGTATAACTGGTCTAGAAGTATAAATACAATATCTACAAAATTCCATAACAACAATATGAATGTTTGTATATGACGTAATGTACCTCAATACACAATTACCGTACCCCAAAACATAGGTAATGTACCTTGAAATACGAATATTATATTTCTCTCATATTATTATTACTCCAAAATATATCAACATTGACCTACTTAGAAAGTATTTTTATAAGAAATGTAATACTTTTTATTTCGTAAAAAAATTCATTCAGAATTAAAAGTTACGAATAAAATATTTTTCTCTCTCCTTTTTTAATTTTTCATTTTGCTTTAAATTAAGCAGTTCAACCACATCAGCAGTGCCCCCTCCCAACTATCGAGTGGGCACCCGGGTGGGGGAGGGGAGCGGGAGTGAGTAGCGTGACTCTTTAATATATATACAAAAATAAATGCCGATGCCGAGACAAAGGTTCTTGTTCTCCTCTGCCCATTATGACATGACAGCTGGTTGATAGTTCCCAAGAGTGAAGAACTCTGATGTGAAACATTATTTATTCACATATTTGTTTGTTACCACCCCCACCCCCTTTCCGGATTTCAATGCGAGACCATTTTGGATTTTAACAAGTGGTGGGATTATTGTAAGTCAACATCAGAGCACCCAAAACCATCCTCCATTTCGTTATGTCCTACCGATTTTATTTTGAATTATCGACAAGGGACTGAGGGAGTAGGAGGTTGCCGGCGCTTAATTAATGGCACCTGCCGCCTCATCCACGGTCTTTCTAGCTCCTTACCCACTCAGATCCGACGCAACGCAGCCTGGCTCATCCGCCACAGATCTGCGTTTTTCCTTTACAAAACCCCGATCCGGCTTGAAATCTGAAGGACTCGAAAACGTCACTACTGAATCCGATCCAACCAAATATATCATTTTGTTAATTAAGATTAGAGTTACGCTCCCCACAATCTCTTATCTTACCCGCTGCCTTATTCGATTCCTCAGAAGTCCGTAAAAGCCTCTCCCAGCAGTTTATTTTAATGTGAATTAACTCTACACCAAGTGATTTCATGCAACAAATGAAATTCTCGAAATTCTGTCTCTCCCCTCTCATCTTTATTAATTCTTTTTCTCTCTTGTAATTCTTCTCTCCAACTCTATTCCACCCACCAACATTCCCGCATTAGTACAGTACGTCCGTTCCCCATCTCTCACCAATCTTACTATCTCAGACGTACAGTACTCGCCGCACCTCGACTCTCCAGCAGCCACACTCCACCGCAATCACGCAGCCACACTCCACTTGTTAGTGATCCCAAAATTACAGTGCACATATGGATAAGAATCAGCTATAAAATACATGTATTGTGTCCACTTGTTAATTTCAACTCAGTTACTCACGCATAAGTACAATACCTAGTGAATAACAAAATCAAGCATAATTGTATAACTGATCTGGAAGCATAAGCACAGTACCTACGGAATTTAATAGCAACATTTGTCATCTGGACATAATTTTTTTTAAAAAATGTAAACATAAATTGAGAACCCACTTGTTAATGATCTCAAAAGTACAATGCACATCAGATTAAAAATCAGCTATAAAATGCATCCATAAGTACGGTACCCACTTATTAATTTCAACTCATTTACTGAAACATAAGTAACTACCTAGTAAGTTACAAAATCAAGCACAATTGTATAACTAGTCTAGAAGCATAAGCACAATACCTATAGAATCTCATAGCAACATTGACCATCTAGACAATTTTTTTTTACAAAATACAAGCATAAATACATTACCTAGCAAAATACAAAATCAAGCATAATTGTATAGCTGGTCTAGAAGTATAAGCACAATACCTACAAAATCCCATAGTAACATTGACCATCTGGACAATTTTTTTTACAAAATACAAACATAAGTTGAGTACCCACTTGTTAATGACCTGAAAAAGTACAGTGCACATTTGGTCAAGAATCAACTGTAAAATGCATCCATAAGTATTGTACACACTTGTTAATTCCAACCTAGTTTCTCAAACATAAGTACAGTACCTACCAAATTGTAAAATCAAGCATAATTGTATATCTGGTGTAGAAGTATAAGAATAGTACCTACGAAATCCCTATCAACATTGGTCATCTGGACAATTTTTTTTATAAATTATAGTACCTACGGAATCCCTATCAACATTGGTCATCTGGACAATTTTTTTTTAATAAATAGCAGTCATAAGTTGAGTACCCCACTTGTTAATGATCTCAAAATTACAGTGCACATCAGATCAATAATCCACGATAAAATGCAACCATAAGTACTATACCCACTTGTTAATTTCAAATCAATTACTGACGCATAAGTATGGTACCTAGCAAATTACAAAATCAAATATAATTGTATAACTGATCTAGAAGCATAAGCACAGTACCTACATAACCCCATAGAAACATTTGTCATTTGGACATATTTTTTTTTATAAAATGCAGACATAAGTTGAGTACCCACTTGTTAATGTTCTCAAAAGTACAATGTACACCAGCTCAAGAATCAGCTATAAAATACATCCATAAGTACAATATCACTTATTAATTTCAACTCATTTACTCAAACATAAGTACAATACCTAGCAAAATTATAAAATCAAACATAATTGTATAATTGGTCTAGAAGTATAAGCAGAGTACCTACAAAATCTCACAGCAACATTGGTCATTTGGACAAACATTTGTATAGATGCATGTTATAACTGATTCTATTTAGTAGTATATTTGTGTCCAACAAATAAGGTAGGTAATCCATTCACAATAATATATAAAATAATATTACGATAGTCAAAATAATATAAACAAGACTGTTCAATATAAATGATAAAAGTACAATACTCACGTATTTGTGAATGAACACAAAGTGAAGAAATAGGAAGACAACATAATTCAATAAAAAAATTGAAAATTGAAAAGTTATACGCAATGGATGAAATTTCAAATAAGAGTGTCTGTCAGATTTTGTGGGGCAGTGGGACATCACAACGGTAGTTTTACATGGCTTTTGTATGAACAATAATGCATAATCTGTAATGTATCTTAATATATCTCGAAATGCGCAGCAATTGAGTTTCATGTCAGCGGGGTGGCTGGCCCGTTATGCCAAGATTTTTTCTAAGATTAACTGGACGAATCTGTGGGCGTTAAAATGGCACCCGCCTCACCAGGACTGCTCCTATCGATCTGGCTCTTCTACCGCAAACATCTGCCGGTGCTTTTGCAAAAGAAACCCAAAACAGGCCTGCTGCGCTTATTAGCCCCTATTTGGAAACAGACTGGACCGGGATTAGGGCTTGTCGTGTAGCTCCATGGCGGCCCAATCCGGTCCAGCTTGGTCAAGAAACACGTTTGACTACCAATCCATTTTGATCCCCGTTTTGGGATAACAGAATCCCATTATCTGGTTTAAGTCAGTCCCCATCGAGGCGGATTGGGATTTCCAATCCGGTTTGGCCCGACAACCCTCCCTGATCCCTCGCAACCCCGCAACCCTCCCTCTCCCTCTCGCCAACCTTCTCCCTGATCTCTCACCCTAACCTTCTCCTCTCGGCGCATCTTCACAACTGTTTGTCCGTGAGAAGTAAAAGCGAAGGCTGCTCGAGGTCGCATATGGAGTCCATCGGTCGTCGAGTGGAGCTTCCGCGTGGAGCATCAATGCTGCCGCCTGCCACCGCCGGTCTACCTGGGCGGCTAGCTCCCTCAAAAGCAAGGTACCCATGCCCTGCCCCGCTCTTCTCTACTACTTGCTCTGATATTGAATTGTCTTGTCGATGCACAGAAGAAACCCTAGCTCGCCCAAGGCAACAAGAAACCCTAGCAAGTGTCCGTGTGCCTTCTTATTCCTCTCCTTCTGCTGCGAGGTTCTACACTTCCACATACGCCTTTTGGAGGAGCTGTTCACAGAAGTTGGTCGTCGTCCTTTGTTGCTCAATCGTTCTCCGGCGGCCCTGCCCAGACCTATGATTCCACACTATGTCGTCGTTCTCGCCCCCTTCTGCTCAGGTTGGTCACGAATTAGGGTAGACGGTGCTTTGTTTGTGAGGTCGATTAGGGTAGAAGTACAACAATCAGGCCTGTGTATCGATTAAGTGGCAAATGAGCTGACAATACCGTCAAACATTTGAGTCGTTGTGTATGACATTGATTTATTCTACTTCTAACTACTACTTTTATCTAGAAATGCATCAATTTACCGCTATTATGTGTGTTTGTGTGCTAAGTTATAGTAGTAAAACAAATAAAAGCAACTAGCATGCCTGATTTTCGAGATTTTTCCCGGCTAGGTTATTTTGAGGATATCGATATGCGTTAGTAGACCATAGAGTAGTGTTGTCCTACATTTCCTTTTCTGTCATTTGTTTTTCATCCTCTGCTTTCTGGTTTGTGTGACTTTGTCTTTGTTTTTCCAACATGATTGGGCAGTAATGGCCGTTTCATCCTCTACTGGTTTCTGATTTCTGTGACTTTGTCTTTGTTTTTCTAACATGATTGGGCGTCGTTAATGTGTTGGACATATCTGTTTGCCATATTTATGAATGTTCTATTTTTTGTTCTGTTTTAATGTTCTGTATTTTGATGTAGGCAAAAATTAGGTTCATCCATTATGATATCATAATAGTAGCATCAATTGCATATGATTTTTGGAAATAACAAGTGAACCCAACATGGCATAATTGTACACATTTTTTTGGTTCTATATTGAAAGCTAGCTTGACTTATAATACTTATTTAATTTTATTTTATGATTTTATCAAGTGAAAAGGATGTTATTGTCAATGTTGCATATACAAATTAGGACTTGTATTTGTTTTTATCCCAATGATTTTTAATAAAATGAAATAAAATTTATGCCATTCATATGATTCATGTATGCCTGTGTTGGTATTACATATATAATATGCTCACGTGGTTTCAAAGTGGATACGAATATGGAAATTGGATATAGAAATTGGTATTCTGGGAAAGATCATTCATTGATTTCAGCTATGGATATCAGCTTTCATTGATTTTACAGTCAACTTTCCTCTCTATGTTGCATTTAGAGTATCCATTATTAATCCTACAATATATACCATGGATGAACCTAATTTTTGCCTACATTAGCTCACCCTGAGCAGGTACTATGTTTGATTTGGCATGCGGGAGCAGTCACTGTTATTTCATGCTTATGATGAGCTTTTAATCAATTAAATGTTATATCTAATAAATGTTACTCTATCATATGGTAGTGGTTAGGTTAATAGGGGAAACAACAACAAATTTAAAACTTGTCAAAATAAATCAGTGTGAGGTCTAGGTTAGGTTACTCCCTGTATGTACACAGTGATGCCTGGAAAAGTTATTTCACTATACAAAGGAATATTTTGTTTATTGTGTGCTATTTTACCATGACATATGTGGTTAGGTGAAACCCACAGCTCAATATGTTTTACTGTCATTTAATTAAACACATTAGTCTATGTTTTATATATTATTTGTTAAATTGTTTTCGTTCATGTAAACCACCAATTAATCATAAAAAAGATCAAGCTTAGCAATATTTTACTCCTCATGGAGATGACCTCTATTATGCAAGTGGTTTGAGTTATAATAGGTATTCAAAATTCATGCAAATATACTAAATAGTTTACTATTACGCACGTTATTATCTATCAAAATGGATGAATTTCACTTCTATGTTGCATTTTGAGTATCGATTATGAATCCTACAATATATACCATGGATGAACCTAATTTTTGCCTACATTAGCTCACCATGAGCAGGTACTATGTTTGATTTGTCATGCAGGAGCAGTCATTGTTATTTCATGCTTATGATGAGCTTTTAATGAATTAAATGTTATATCTAATAAATGTTACTCTATCATATGGTAGTGGTTAGGTTAATAGGGGAAACAACAACAGATTTAAAACTTGTCTAACTAAATCAGTGTGAGGAGGTCTAGGATAGGTGAATCCCTGCATCTACACAGTGATGCCTGGAAAAGTTATTTCACTATACAAATGAATATTTTGTTTATTGTGTGGTATTTTACCATGAGATATGTGGTTAGGTGAAACCCACAACTCAATATGTTTTACTGTCATTTAATTAAACACATTACTCTATGTTTTATATATTAGTTGTTAAATTGTTTTCGTTCATGTAAACCACCAATTAATCATAAAAAAGATCAAGCTTAGCAACATTTTACTCCTCATAAAAAGATCAAACTTAGTCTATGTTTTATATATTATTTGTTAAATTGTTTTCGTTCATGTAAACCACCAATTAATCATAAAAAAGATCGTACATGGATGAATAAGTAAATTTGAATATGAATCTATCATATGGTAGTGGTTAGGTTAACAGGGGAAAAAACTGCAGATTTAAAACTTGTCTAACTAAATCAGTGTGAGGTCTAGGTTAGGTTACTCCCTGTATCTACACAGTGATGCCTGGAAAAGTTATTTCACTATACAAATGAATATTTTGTTTATTGTGTGCTATTTTACCATGACATATGTGGTTAGGTAAAACCCACAACTCAATATGTTTTACTGTCATTTAATTAAACACATTAGTCTATGTTTTATATATTCTTTGTTAAATTGTACTAATTCACATCTAGTTGATTATTTTAAATAGAATTGTACTAATTCACAATAGAGCAACTGTGGTGCTACCTATATATACATGTAGTTGAATATTTATCTATACAAATGCTTATCACGTGTCTTCTACTAGTAACCCTATACAACAGACCACCTATGGTGCTACCTATATATATTTCTTATTTTATTTTTTCAGCTGTTTCCTTGCGTTTCTGGTTCAGGTATGATCTTGCTCAGTTGCTGATTGAACTCCCTATAAAATAGGCCTATTTGGCCTATTTTATGTTTTGAAATTTGTATTTCAAATCTTTGTTCAGAATTTGAAAATATTTTTACTAATTCGCAATCATGTTTTAGATGTCAATGAATTCATCAGAAGTTCCAAGGTGTGATTGTGGGTTAGATGCAGCCTTGCGGATTAACACAGAGGATGTATGGTTGTATGATTTTGACATTCTGAGTGAAAGGCCGGGCGAAATGTATTACATATGTCCTTCTCGTGAGGTGCACTAGTAAATACATACATAATAGGTTGCCGTTGTGTATGTTGCACATTCTTTGTCATTCATTAAACTTGATAATACATTGTAGGGAAAAGATAGGTGCAGATACTTCCGTTGGGCAGTCGATCTCCCCCCAACAATTGATTCTTTGAAAGCTGAGATTATGTTACTAACTGTCGAGTGCAAGTCACTGTGGGGCCAGACAATGAACATGAAAGACTTTGTTGAAATTCATCACAACTATGATGATATATACACCCCAAAAAAGTATGAGCATGAGGTTCTAGAACGCTACATTGCTAGTCGGGAGGAAGATTGTAGTCTTCTTTTGGACATTCCTTCACCCACGGTGACGCCATAACGTTTAATGGCATAGAGATACATTTATTTTGGTGTATCGATTTACTTTGTCCACCATTTGATGTTTTTGACATTAAATCTTTCTGAATTCATCCAACATTAACATGCTTTTGTTATTTTTCATATTGTTGGTGTATGTTTTATGGAGGGTGTATGCTTTTTCACCGTGATGTTGATAAATGTTAGTTAACACTGAATATGCATTTTATATTCCCTTAATTGTGCGATACACCCTTACGTCTAAAATATATTACTTACAATATCTGTAATATGGCTGGGCCTCCAAGGACGCCTTCTTTTATGTGGTGTACGGAGCTTGATATGGTTCTCAGAGGTATGATGAGAAACCAATATGAGTTGGGGAGATGTGTTAATGGAATATATACTACACAGGCTTGGATGGAGGCATGGCGTGACTTTCAAAACATAACTGGGTTTCAAAACATAACTGGGGGGCCTTACATATCTTTGACTGAGTTGCAGATGAGATGACAACACATAAGGAGAGAGTTCATAAGAGATAATCTTTTTATTTTGGGAGATTTATTGCCTCCCCCGCCATTGGCCGTGCAACGCAACTTCATGACGACTCGTCGGATTTACCCACCTGGGGTTGCTGAATACCTTATTAACACCGATGAGTGAATAAAAAAACCACGTTAGACGGAAAAAATAACACATAAACTTGTAATATATTTCCACAACTTTGTAGTTATTTTTGTTTACTTCCCAACATTTATTTGTATGTAGCTAAGTTTGTTTGGAGCTTTTATTGTTATGTATTGAAGGCATACATCACGTTCTTACTTGTTTGTAGCTAAGTTTGTTTGGAGCATTTATTTGTATTCAATATTGTCACAGTTATCTTACTATTATTGATATTTGCTAATACTTATATTTATTTATTAACTATAGATGTCATCATCGCGGTCACGGTCAAAGGCAAGGACAAAATTCGAAAAATTAATGATGTCTCCGTCGATAATTAAAAAATATGTAGAAGAAAACCTTATTTGTAAGAAAAAATGTTGCGAGCCTACACGCGATGAGGGCCCAAATGAGAGAGACGAACAAGCCAAGGGTGTTACTCATCCTATTCACCATCTGCCGTTGTTGTTCGAGTGGCCGAAAGACGCCAACAAACAGGAAACAAAGCAGTTGTTGGACGAAGCATGTCCTGTGTCATGGGACGAGTACGACGAGGCTATAAAGTTGGCCGACGAGTACGACGAGGCATGAAGTTGGCTACTTACTCACCAACTTAGATTGTGTAGCTTTGTCTTTGTCTAGGTCTAGGGCAGACCTCTCCTTTCAGTTTGTATGTTACATATGTATTTGCCCGGGAACCAATAAAATATTATCTGTTTTTTATGTACTATTAAGTTCTACTATAGACATGCTACGCACGTTTTCTAATATTTAATTTAAATACATAAATTATGCATTATATATATTATTTATTTGTTATTTAGTATATATTACACTTCGACCAACTTCCGCTTAAGCGGAAGCACACTCCTTACTCTTGTTAAAACAGTTCTACAACATCAGGACAAAATCAGCAGATACTGACTACGTTGCCAAATAAAATCAGACTGAATCCAGCCTAGTAGCCAAACAGAATCAGACTGCAATCAGACTCAAATCAGACCAGCTGACCAGAATCAGACTGGGTTGCCAAACAGAATCAGACTGGGTTGCCAAACAGAATCAGACTGAATCCTGACTAACCCCGTTTAATCCAGTCCAAACTACAAAATCTCAATCCGTTTCCAAACAGGGGCTTAGGCTTCAATTGACAAACATGCATTTCTATTCGTTTTTAATATTAATGCCAACCATCAGCGCTTATTAGGCTTCAACCCAACTTGATAATCATATGATACAAATCTTGGCAAACCATGATTAACACGAGAGGTAGGAAAACAATGTTAGATCTTTTTATTACATATTCAAAACTAAATACCACAAATTCATCACGTAACACTAGATCTGATTGCGTCAGCTGATAATATCCACAAAGTAACGTGTCATGCAGTCTGGAAATCGCGGCAGAATGGACTAAACATAGAAAAATTCTAGACATAGTTAATTACCTACCCGCCTACTCATCCGGTTTTAGAAAATGAGAACGGACACTTCCTCCTATATTTAAAGCAATAAAGGATGAGAGAAGTAGAAGAGAGAGAAAATGCTTTCGTCCATAACTTTTTTATATTTTTTGATGAAATAAATTGTATTAGAATTTTTATACAAAATACTTTCCAATAAGACTAGTTTTGACATACTTTAAAATAATGATAATATGAGAAAAATATAATATCCATATTTTAGGATATCATACACATGTTCTGGGTATAATACTTGTGAGTACAGTACATCACCTACGTGTTTTCCTCAAATCATGTACAATAGTTACTTGTTCATCTATTGATTCGATTGAGCTTACACTAGCAATGAGTTTAGTGCTGCACTTTTAAATGAAGGGGAAATGATTAGCTGATCTTAAACAATAGTTGAAAGTACTATACTATAGTAAAATGTGTATATTTTTAGTGAAATGTGAATTAATTTATGTTAATATTATATGTAGTTATCAACATTCTTTTATAGCATGGCATGTCTCGTACAGTACCAACAAGATCATCAAATCATATATTGTTGTTATGTCTCGTACGATATCTCTAATACTGTACGTCTAGTACTATACTTTGTATTAAAAAATGTGGCTGTTAGTAGTGTACTTCTTGTAAAATGTGTGTATCCTTGTATAGAATTTTAGTCAACGCTACAGTTTAAATGTATGCAAAAATTAATATAATTGATAAAATGTACAATACTTATGGATTTGTGACAAAATATTGAATGTGAAAAATAAGGAGGCAATTAATATTGTATGTCTATACATATTACGAATGTGAATACTTTTAAAAAATAGGATGTGGTTGTTAGTACTGTACTTCTAGTAGTGTACTTTTTTTTACAAAATTTGACTGTTAGTACTGTACTTCTTGTAGAATGTGCAAGTATTCTTGTATATAATTTTTGTCAAATACTACATTCTGAATGTATGTAACATTTAATATAAATGATAAAATATATAGTAGTTATGGATTTGTGACATAATATGAAATATGAAGAAATACAGAGGCAATAATTGTACTCGAATGGTCAATCTGAGTACAGTATCTGAAAATATACTGTACTTTTGTATACTTCTTTCCTCTTTTATTATACTTTCATATTATGTTTTCTGAAGTATGTCAACATTGACCTTGATAGAAATTATTTTTTATAACAAACCTAATGATGTTTATTTCGACCAGAATTTTTTTACGATTTGAGAGTTATGTGCAAAACATTTTTCTCTCTCCAATTTTTTTCTCTTTCATGATGTATTTACATTTTCTACCAAATCAACATTGACCACGCCTCCCAACCACCGGGTGGATGACCGGGTGGGTGGGAGGGTGTGTGTAGCATATCTCTAAACATAGGCTTAGAGAGATGACTTCCATCTATTAGCTAAGAAAATCTATATTCAAACCCGATAAAACAAAATTATATATATATATATATATATATATATATATATATCCAATTAACAACAAAATACATTTAGAAAGAGACAAATATATATAATACGACATCGGCCTCAAGAAACCAGGAGTTCTAGGAAAATCTATTCTAAACTATATTTCAATCTTACTTCCTTCTCAGCTTGACGTTTCGTTTGATGTTACAATATCTAAAATCATTAAAACCACTCGCTTGGGAAACGGAATCCGAGTTAGTGAATAACCACCAAAAGAGAGATTGAATGTCCTGATTTTTTTTCAAAACTATCAAATTAAATGGTATCAAGTAGTTTGTGCGGGTAGAATTAGACGAATAGAGCACAATTACAACGAATTGGCGGTAAATGGTAAGAGTAGGCAATTTATGCCATCGAAAACAATTAAAATTGAAACAACATACTACATGAACTATTCTTCTCATGTAATTCTCTCACCCGATCTATCACATTTTAGTTATTTCATGATTAGCTTGGATTTGCACTTTCCAAGCTATGTTTGACTTGTCAAGTCTAAATAACCCATCGTACAAGTCTTAGGTTTAACGAAAACACTAGAGTTGGTCTCATTTGATTTGTATGAGGGAAAATAGTAGAGGCACAATTGGTGGTATGTATGCCCAAAATGTCAAGCATACAATACCTGATTTGATAATGATAAAGATAATTATGTCTATTATGCTTGTCTCAATTATATGATGATGACACATACATAGTAGATGTCTAAAGAATGATGTTACTCGATGACATATGTCTTCAGGTCGAGGACCTAAACAATGAGATCATATGTATGATAAGAGTATATACATTCTTATTATGTACATAGTTGCATATTATAATGGAAACAAAGTAGACAACAATTATACATAAGACTAGAGTGTATGTTGGTTGATGAATAAATCTCATCAAGTATGATATGTGATATCAAACCAAATACACAGGTACATGTTAGAGAATAATATATCGGACAAACCCACCCTGAGAGTGATACATGAAGACCATGGAATGGTAGTCAGAATCATCTCTCATAGAGATAATGGTGATTATGGTTCTTAGACCTAAAATTACTACAATCACCACATGTTATTTGATGTACTTAGACATCATCAAATGTGACTTTGAATAAGGGTTGCCATAAAAGTGATACTCAAATACAATATAACACATGGAGATTGAGTGTGAGTGATGTAGATGGAATTTGTCCCTCCTTTAGGAGTTTGATATTCAGGCTACTTGATAAGTGAGTCTGAAAAATATCTAACCATACTCATGTGACTCAATATATGATATGTGAACTCACATGCATCTCATACAATCTACTCTAGTTCAACAAACATGGATTGAACGTTAAGAAGATGGTGATCATGCCTAAAGTTCAATCCAGATACCAGAGGCAAAGGAACTATGCGATCACGATAACACTAACAACATATTGCAGGTTGAAGTTGTTCTCCAACTTTTTGAATTACTTGGATAGCAATGATGTGTTGCTAGCTGTAGTTCATTATTTGTGATGTCATAAATTAGTTATGGACATTCAATACCAACGTAATTTGGGACCTATAGGGTCACACACATAGGATGCACTTAGAATATGAGTTTACTCATGAATATGGTTTGACTTGAATACTAAAGTGTTTATGTATTCAATCTAAACTGCATTCGTTGTATATTTCCTAAGCTGGGACATGAACTGACCATTTCATGCTATGAAATGACCATTTCATAAGTGAAAGTGACTGTTTCATGAAATGAAACGGCCATTTCAAAAGTGAAACAACTGGTTCATCATCTGGATCACCCAGTTCATTGATTAATTTGATTAGATCAAGGATTGATGTGGATGTCATGCTGTACATTAATTGAATATTAATCTCTAATACAATTGTGATTGGGAAACATAGTGAAACAACCGGTTCAAGGGTTGAGCCGATCAGCTCACATGTGAACCGATCAGTTCAACTAAAAACTGACTGGTTCATGGTTCGTAGATTCCAGAAAATTAATAGAAATCCGTCTCGTTGACTCCCACTCAGACTAGAAATCCTGACCCTAACCCTCCTATAAATAGAGGGGTAGTCGAGGCTTTCTAGAGACACAACAGTCTCTACAACAAGTTGTTCTCCTCTATGGTTGTGGTATCTAGAGAGCCCAAGCATAACCTACCCGTAAAAGGGAGGGATGGCGAGGGAGAAACAACAAGGGAGAATGAATCAATCCTAGATGGTTGACGTTTGAAGGGACAATGCATTTCTGTGTGGTCCGGTAGCACAACTTGGAGTTCTCAGTGGTCTGTGTGGACTAGTCTAGATGTGAGGAGGCATTTGTCGTGCTAGGATGATGCAGTCAACCGCCGTCCATGGTAATTAATTCAGTCCTATTTTTAGGCTTCATCTTGTGTCATATTGCATTTCAATCACATCTACACATGTTAGATTACATGTTATTTCCCTCAATATGCATATTTGTGTAAAATGCACTTATGGACGTTATTTGCATGTTTTTTAGGCATTTGGCCCACGCTTGATGGAAGAGAGAGAAGAGTGATCCTAGGGTTTCTCTACCCTTGGAGAAACCCAAAGTGAAGTCTGATGCTCCCCCAACCTACCCCTAGTGGCCAAAGATCCATTGAAGCAAAGATGTCCAAGAAAACCCAAAGAATCAAGTTAAAGTGTTGATCCAGACACTAGCATGGACGTGGTACCATAGAACGTCCGTGCTAGGACACTTACAAATCAACAGAGTCATCCTCAAGCAAAGCTAGAATCACCACAGTCGTGCCACACAGAACGACCATGGTGCACTGACCCAGAACGACTGTGTCCCCTTGCACGACCATGTAGCAGCAATGGTAGAATGGTTGTGGAGAAGAGAATGAGCTATGCATTTCAAGCCACCACAATCATGCTACCCTAGCCCTACCACGGCCGTGGTGACCACCACAGCCATGCCACCTTCAATACAAAATTCACCAATTCCCTGTCACCATTTCTCACCATGGTCGTTCCCATCCACCACGGTTGTTCTCACCCCTCCCCACTACGGCTGTGGTGACCACCACGACCGTGCTACCTACAAAAACCTAGCTACTTTTGCACTATTTTTCCCACAATACCCCTACTTGACCTAGTGCTTCCCCCACACCTATATATACCTAGGTAGCGGCTCCAGCATGAGGTTAGATACCTTCTACCACCTCCTAGCTCCCCATTTTTGCCCCATAGGCATAGCCATTCCACTCCATTTCCACCTCCATTTCACCATTTCCACCACCAAAACCCTAGTTTCATCTTGTTTCCACCCATTTTCACCATCATTCCATGCCCCTACACCTTGGAGGAGAGAGGAGGATGCCTTGTAGTAGATGAAGTGGAGGAATTATTCATCTACATCAATCTCTATGGCTTCTTCTATCTCTTTCTCCTTTCTTTTTGTACTTTGCATTTTTATGAGTAGCTAGGCCCCTTGGGTGGGCTGTTTGGGATGTAAATTGTTACTTTGATACTATGTTGGGGGAAAATGATATGTAAGCATTGTAATTTCATTTGCTAATGCTTATTCTCTATTTCTATCTCACTCTGCATGAATTGCTTGCTGGTTTGTGCTTGAAATCAATTAGGAATTCAGCACAATTGCTTATATGTATGAATTTTGGGATTTTCTCTTAGGTCTAATCTTTGGATCCCTAGCTAGCTACCCATCCTCCTACATTCTAATCAATTTCCCTAACCCTAGTTGAGAGATCTAAGTAGGTAGTTTAGATGAAATTGGTGTGTTTAGCATGGAGCTTTCTCAAGGTTAGAATGTGGGTGATGGGAGGCCTAAAACCTCACTTACACTCCCATTACTAATCTCAGCCCCTAATCATCCTAAGTTCATCCAACCTAGAAATGTAGACTTGTTTAGAAATTGAATTACACCTAAACTCTAACCCAATTGACCCTCGCAAGGGTAGTAGGGAGTGTTAGGGACTAGTTTTGTGGCACACATCCCACTTTCATAGAGAAAACGAGGTGTTACGTAAAAACATGCGGAAATCACCATAACCACAGATTACCAAAAACACGGGTTAATTAAAACTGATTGCGGAAAGCAGATAAACTAAGAAACTATTACATTTAGGTCCTCATCCTGTAAGGAAACATGTTATATAAACATATACAAGCCTTGATATGTGTTCACAACTTTGAGTAACATCTGTCTAACCATCACATGAGTTCATCACCTATTTATACATACATAAAGGCCCACATCCGGTCAGCAGTAGGATATACAAAACATCGCCAACTATACAGCGTGAAACAACATCAAAACACCTCCATGGACCTGAGAGTACATGTATAACTCTAGACTCTATTACAAAACATCCAAAAAAGAAGCATATCCATCACTTGCCTTCTACTGCTCGTCTTGCTGCTCGGCCGCAACTCCGCGACCACCACCACGTCTAGCTTGACCACCTAAAAAGGGTGTAAACCAGCGGGGTGAGACACATAGTCCCATCGAGAAACATAACTCCCCACCGAAACTACAAAACCTCAGAAAGATAAAAGCAGATAACTGCTAAGAGATATCACAAGAGTAGTTTATATAAACAAGCTATTCTTACCAGGCTGTACAGAAGGCACATACCCAAATATTTCCTTATGGAACATGATTAACAAAATGAGATTTATAAGGTCTTATCACATATGAGGAACATATAAGCAACTGCAAGATATAACAGGATTATCTACACAAGCAAGGCCTCAACCAATGTTTCATGTTTATCTTAAGCTGTAAATACTAAGTAGATGGATTACATATTATTATGCCCTGAGGAAGTGAGCTGTACCGCTCAGATCCAACCGAAGGCTGCAAAACCCGGAGCCGGTGCCATACAAGGTCAATGGAAGAGCCGGACTCCACGACCTCCCACCTCGTGGTCAGTGCACGAGAACCAAAGCAGGACCGCAGTCTCATGCTTAAGTGACCTCAGCCACAGGGTCAGCTCCATAGGCTACCCTTCCTCTAGCTCGCCTAGGTACAGGTCACAGCGCTAGTATATCTGAGCCACGAGCCTGTTCACCGTGCTCGGAGCCATGAACGCATTCATGCTCTATCACTTCTGAGCCATGGGCCTATTCACCATGCTCTCTCTCTCTCTATATATCCCGAGTCTGCAACCGCAGCTGCACTCGTTTCCCTCTCTATTTTAGGCTAGGAGAAACATCGCATACTCAATAATATGCACTCCGGGTTAACCCGCAGGAGAACCCGTTTCACCATCACCAGCTTCTGACGATGATGGATCTATGGCCAGGGAAACTACATGATATATTTCACTGTGATTAATTAGTATCTTTTATATGGATTGCAAGATTCAACCAAGTTGTATAACATGCAAACTATAACAAGAATTAACAACATAAAACTCAATGTTATGCTTTTATTGTAATCACATCATCCTGATCCATCACAAGGATCCAACATTACATGTTATCACTTGGCCTCTTGCCAATCATCTAGATCCATCTCAAGGATCATCACATTGCCATGGGATCTCAATCCCTCATCATATACTACCACTACCTCTCAAAGCTTACATCATCATCATGGGATAACAGTCAAATCATACATGTTATCTCATCATCAAGAGTAACTACCAAAGCAATGTTACTCATCATATATACCTCATAACCTTTTACTTGGCTATGCATCACTTGCATGGTTAGTGTACATAATAGTCATAGGTTTAACATAATGATAACATGTATATCCCGTCTATGACATGCTAGAGAACTCAACTATGCCTTTTTTGAAGAAGAAGAAGAAGACTTTTGGCTAAGCGCATCCGCTACTACATTCTCCTTACCAGGATGATACTCGATGGTGCAGTCGTAATCATTGATTAACTCCATCCATCGACATTGTCGCATGTTCAACTCATGCTGCGAAAAGATGTACTTCAGATTTTTATGATATGTAAAGATTTGACACGCCTCCCCATACAAATAGTGTCTCCAAATCTTTAACGCATGAACCATTACTGCCAACTCCAAATCATGAGTCAGATAGTTCTCCTCGTGTTTCTTAAGATGTCGCGAAGCAAAAGAAACCACATGATCTTCCTGCATCAACACACAACCTAAACCTTTCTTGGAAGCATCACAAAAGACAACATAGCCCTTTCCAGGCTCTGGCAGGATTAACACTGGAGCACTGGTCAACTTTTCCTTCAAAATCTGGAAAGCTTGCTGACAACGATCATCCCAGACAAAAGGTACATCCTTTCTAGTCAACTTCGTCATTGGCAATGCAATCACACTGAAGTCCTTGATAAACCTCCGGTAGTATCCTGCTAAATCTAGGAAACTATGAACTTCTGTCGGCGTCTTCGACTGTTCCCATTCTACAACAGACTCCACCTTCTTCGGGTCTACTTTGACTCCTTCTGCAGATATCACATGACCCAAGAAAGTTACTTCTGCCAACCACAACTCACACTTGCTAAACTTAACATACAACTGATATTGGCGAAGAAGAGTCAACACTCGTTGAAGATGTTGCTCATGCTTTTGCCTGTCCCGACTGTAGATCAAGATGTCATCTATAAAGACTACAACAAACTGATCTAGAAACGGACGGAACACTCTGTTCATCAAGTCCATGAAAGTAGCAGGTGCATTGGTTAGCCCAAACGGCATAACCACAAACTCGAAGTGACCATACCTTGTCCTAAAAGCTAACTTTGGTATGTCATCTGCCTTAATCCTCAACTGATGATATCCGGACCGTAGATCGATCTTTGAAAACACTACATCACCACACAACTGATCAAATAGATCATCTATCCTCGGTAACGGGTACTTGTTCTTGATCATGACCTTGTTCAACTGTCGGTAATCTATACATAACCACATCGATCCATCCTTCTTCTTGACGAACAACACTGGAGCACCCCAAGGCGACGTACTCAGTCGGATGAAACCTTTCTCCAACAACTCTTTCAACTGCTTCTTAAGCTCTGCCATCTCAACTGGAGCTATCCTATACAGTGTCTGTGCAACTGGCTGTGTTCCTAAAACCAGATTGATCTCAAAATCAATCTCTTGGGGTGGAGGAACACCAGGGAACTCATCAGGAAACACATCGGCAAACTCTCGAACAACTGACACCTCCTTGAGACTAGGACCTTTCACCTTGGTAGCCATCATGGTATCCACAACGTGAGCTAGGAACGCCTCACATCCTTGTCGTAACAACTTCTCAGCCACCATAGCTGATACCAGACATGTAAGAAGAATCTTCCTATCTCCCTGGAAGATCCACTTCTCTCCATCTTCATCAAACATAGCTTGCTTGGAACCACAGTCCAAAACAACCTTATACTTCTCTAAGGTACCCATCCCAAGGATAACATCGAAACCATGCATATCAATTGGTATAAGATCCGCTTGAATGCTGTGTCCCGAGAAAGACAAGACAAGAGGGACACTCCTCTCAAAGCATCGAGGAACCATCAAGAGGGATTTCTAACAACAAGCTATCCTTCTTACAGCTAACAGGTAAACGACAGTTCTCAAGCATACTATAGGCGATAAAAGAGTGTGTAGCACCCGGATCAACCAAAACAGATATAAAGCAAGAAGAAGACATATCATAATGAAATAACTCCATCTGACCTGTCACCACTCGCGAGTTGACTATCGCCTCTGGCTGACTCATAGCATAGAATCGAGCCTTTGCTTGCTGTCTACGTCCTCTGCTTCATTGAGTAGACAATCCTTCTTGAGACGCTTGACCGCGTCCCCGCCCTCTGCTACCACTGGGCTGTTGTCTATCTGACCCTCGTTGATTCTGCCTCAGTTGCTGTGTCACTTCAACATCTCTATTCGGGTAGTTTGACTTGAAATGCCCCATTTGACCGCAGATATAACACGACTTGTCTTCAAACCGTGGCCTAGATGGCCCTGTCACTGCAACTGAAGCTGTACTATGTTCCTTAGACGGTGAAGAAACATAACCTCTTCCTTTACTTGGAGACCACTGAGATGGTACACTGGAACCTCTCATCACGGAAGGTGTTGCAAACCTTGACTTCTTGAAGCCACCAAACCTCTGCCCCTGGAACTGAGCAGGCCTCTTCTTAGACATAGATTCTCTTTTCTCTCTTACTGATCGTTCGATCCTCCAGACGGATTCCACAATGTAGCAAACCGCTCTCGATTCTCTAATGCAGACACATGTGTTGTCAGCTCACAACTCAGACCTTTCTCGAAGCGTCTGATGCACTCCTCATCTGTCGCCGCCATGTGAGGACAAAACCTCAACAGATCCATGAACTTGGCCTCGTACTCGGTGATGGTCATCGTTCCTTATCACAGGCTCTCGAACTGACTGATCTTCTCATCCAGATACATCTTCGGAAAGTATCTACTGACAAACTCACGCCGGAAAACCTCCCAACCGATCACCTCACCAGGTTGCTTCTCCTCCTCGATGGTCCACCAGTGACCAGCACTACCTTTCAGAAGGTAGACAGCATGATTTACTTTGTCTACTTTGGGGATGTCGAAGATCCGGAAAGCCTTCTCAAGACTTGTCAACCACAGATCTGCATCTGGTGGATCAGCCGTTCCAACATAATCTGAAGCTCCGTGTAACATCCCTGACCTAGGTTATGAGTTAACCCTAGGTGTTTTGCCTAAATATGTAATGAAATCTTTGTGATTAACTCTGAGCATGTAATTAAGTTTCCCAGAAACATATATTTCAGTATTTGCTCCTTTTTATTTAAAGTTGTAGCATTGTTTTGTTATACATGGACCTATGTGCAATTTACCTAGTTAAAAGGGTTAGCTTGCAATTTGCACATGTTGAGATGTTCCTATGATGTTGAGACATCATGAGAAATTTTTTGGTAAAGTTTGAGGGATTTCCCAAGCTAGGGCACCAAGGTGCAGCTGTGGAAGCAATCCCGGTGCTTGAAAACCTTAATTTGGGGTAAAATGCAATTTACCCAAATTAAGGAATGCAAATTGTAAAATATGTCATCTAATGTATCTTTTTAGACTCTTGCCATCATTAAGAGAAGAAATTATGAGGGAGTCACCTCAATTGAATTATCAAGTTATGAAATATACCATGTGATTGAATAGTCAGGGTATATGTGCAATAGTTCTTTATGTATGTACCTTATTATTAGATTGCTCTCCTTTGCCTTCTTTTTCTAAGACCTTAAGAGAAGGTTTGTCCTTAGAATAAAAAGGAAGGGACGATCAAGTAAAGAAGGAGGGATCTAGTTGGAATTATGGACAACTTATGAACTAATGTTGAAAATCCTACCCCTAGTATATATACCTCAACTTCTCTAAGCAAGGGAACTTGCCCTTCGTTCCCTTCACTGTTCCATTTCACCAAAGACGACCAAATACTGCCTTGGAGCTAAGGAGGACGACCAAGGGAAACAAGGTAGGTTTGAGACCCTTCTTTTGCCTAATTCCATGGTTAGAACTCGAATTCAAGGTCAACTTCATGGCTAACTCTTGAAACCCTACCTTTCTAGCCATCTCTTTTCGTTCTTCCTTGGAGTTTTCACCTTGGCCAACCTGTGGGAACTCAAGGACGCCATTGGAGCTTGTAGCTTGAAAGCTTGGAGCTCAAGGAGCAAGCTTTAGGTGGGTTTTATAACTCTAAACCCATGCTTTACTATATACATCTCTTATATGCAGTTAGATGATAGTTCTTCATGTTTCCCTACTTTTACCTGCTATTTTGCAAGCAAATCCATGGGATATTCATACTGTTCTCGAGCTAGGAGATGAAGGCGTGATTTCCAAGAAAAACCCACCGCTTTTCACTTCCTTAAACGGTCTCACCAGTTTGCTCTCTCGGTCTCAAGACCGCGAGGTGAGCAAACGGTCTCGAGACCGCGACAGGGCAAACGGTCTTCAAGACCGTTTGGACCCGTTGACCGAGCGTGTACCGTATAAGAAATCTGTTCCTAATTATATAGGCTAATTACCCTCAAAAGTTGGGAGGCTAACTCCAAAGGAATCGGGAGATATGACCTTTGTAAGTAACAACTTTAAATGAATTTATTCCTGATTTTCAAACGGTCTGAAATTGCCTTTTTGGGCAAACGGTCTCAAGACCGTGTAAGGTCGTTGACCAGGCGTTGACCGTATGAGATTACTGTTCAAAATTATTTTAATTAACAACTCACCAAGTTTGATGGTCTAATTCCAAACGGGATAAGAGTTGAAGGGTGAATACTAGGGCTAACCCTAGGTGAAATCAGTACTGAAATTATGGTGACCTAATTAGGGTTTTTAGGGTTGATTGACCTAAATGGTCTCAAGACCGTTTAGGGGCCACCTAAACGGTCTCAAGACCGCGAGGGAAATCAACCATGACCGTTTGGAGGTCTGGGGTCAAGATTAGTTGACCAATTTAAGGTACAATTACATCAAATTATATTGCAATTAAATATTGATATGATCATCAACTCAATAGGTTAGACCTTGATGAATTTGCACTAGAATCCAAAAATTGGATGGGCAAACGGTCTCAAGACCATTTGGAACTCATCCAAACGGTCTCAAGACCGAGAGGACAATCACCCAAGACCGTTTGAAGGTCTAGGGTTAAGTAATTTGACCAATTGAGGACCTAATTGCAAACAAGTTATCAATTTAATCAAAATTCTGTTTTATGGTTCAATCATGGTTCAACCCTATCAAATCACCTTAGACTTTGATGAAATCTTGGGCAAACGGTCTCAAGACCATGTGGGGTCCACCCACATGACCTCAAGACCGTTTGGGCCAAGTTTGGGCCCAATTGGAGCTCAATTGAAGGGTTCAACCTTGTGTTAATGCACATTGTTGAGTGTTGATGGGTGAACATTGATAGACCCTAAGTGAATAAATTGCAACCCTAATCGGTCAACAATTGAGGGTCAATTGAATGACCAATTGGTTAAGCATAATCTTAATTAACCCAATTCATAAGTGGTCAACATAACTCTGACCTTTTGAGGGCTTCAACATTGGTTGACATCATCGGTTGTAACCATTGAATCTTGTTGATGGTCCAAGTGGTTGAGACCATGTGAGCTCGCAGAATCAAGGTCATGAGGAGGCTCGCGGTCTCAAGGTCGTGAGGAGGCTCGCGGTCTCAAGACCGTGAGGGGCCTCACGGTCTTGAGGTCAAAGAAGGGCAAACGGTCTTCATGATCCTCGCGGTCTTAACCTCAATTTGAGTCTTCGCGGTCTTGAATCAATGGAGGGCTCCCGGTCTTGGAGGAGGAAGAGGCCTCGCGGTCCTGAGGTCAAAAGTGACCAAACGGTCTACACATCCTCATGGTCCTGATGTCAATTGGTCAAAAGGTCAACTCAACCAATGGGTCTCAAATCGATTGAGGGTTGATGGTTGAGATCGATCAAGATAATTCAAGGTTGACTTCTTTCAATCAATTGATGATATAAATGGTTCAATGTTACCCTAATCAAACCCTAATGATAACCTAGGATATTAAGGGGTTAATGGACTAAGGTTTTGACCATGATGATGATCAATGGGGTGAATTACCAAAATACCCCTGAAGGGAAAATTAAGTAATACCTTGATCAAATCAAACCCTAATCACATGATGGTGATGTTTTGAACTATGTTAGCCTATGATGACTTAATATGACCTGATCTAGAGTGATGTTGACATCACCTAACCTTATGATGAGAGAGAAAGTACTTCTAGAGAGATAAAGTACTTCTAGAGAGAGAAAGTACCCTTTTTAAGTGGAAACCCAATTTAAGCATCTCCAATGCACAGGAATGAGCATAATTAGGGTATGATCCACCTGTGTGAGATCATAGAAACCCTAATTATGATAAATGATGAACCTTTAACTAATCTGAGAGTATCAGTGATGATGTTACTCTTACATAATGATGTTATGAGTGCAATTCACCTTAATGTGAATAGTAAACCCTAATTCAAGGGTGATGACATGTAATGTGAATAGTAAACCCTAATTCAAGGGTAATGGCATGCATTTGAGTATTAAACTCTAATTGATGAGAATTAGAGATGTAACTCTCATGACAAGGATGGGAAGTACATTCCTTATTTTTGTATTACCTTTATCAGTTGTATTAACCATGCAGGTTCTGATATGAAGGTAATCATATCCAGGTATGGATGTTGATGTTATATTCATTAAAGGCATGATGATTAGCCTTATGAATAAGTAAAGTAATTTGATGTCTTGTCAGTGGCATCCTATGATGATAATGGGCTATGAGAGCCATGAATACCATCAAGGTCATGCCTTAGAGATGACTTGTGATGAGGATAATGAGAAATGATGATTGATATGAGTTAGGCCTGTTACATTTAGTATTCTTCTTTTATAGCTGCTATGCTACTGTTATTGTTTGGAAAACAATGTATGCTATTAAAGAATACTGAATGTACCTAACTAATCAAGTATAATGTAGAGCCCTGATCATAGATCCATCATTGTCAGAGATTAAGTGATGGTGAAACAGGTTTTCCTCAGGGAACTCCTGGAGGACATACTTTTGAGTATGTGGGGTACATGGATGTGTAGAACCTTACATCCTAGTGTAGGAAAGTGATGTAGATGTGTAATCCATCCATCCTTCACTATAATTCCATACCGTATCAGTGGTAGGTAAACATGAAACCTCCTGATGACGAAGAAAGCACAGATATCCATATCAGTGGTAGGTAAATATGAAACCTCCTGATGACGAAGAGAGTACAGAACGCCACTGTGACTCTAGAATAGCGAAGGACCAGTTTACCCAAGTGAGATATAGTAGTAGAGACACGAGATGTCCTACAAGTGATCCTCTTACTGACTGAGGAAGGTGAAGGTCATGAGAATCCGGCTCTCTTAATGACCTATGTATGATACTGATGTGACTTCTCAGCGATCAGTTGGAGTATGAGTGGTATGCCTCATCTCCACAGGGCATAATGTTGTTTGTAAAACATAATCAACCATGTAATATAACTTGTTAGAGATGACTCCAAGTTAGTTGATTGATGTTACATTGCAATAGTGTTTATATTCTCCATATCTCCTAAATTGTAGAGATCTTGTTACATCTGCAACTGTTATAGAATACTTTGAAGGCTTTACTTCTTAAGATATTCTTTGATGTTATAATAAAGCTTCTGGCGAAGAGTTATAACTCTCGCTGGGACAATTATGTATAATTGTCTCACCCCGTAGACTTCAACTTTTTAGGTGGACATCGGAGACGAAGGAACCAGCCTACAGGTGACCAGTCTCAGCAGCAGCAGCACCAGGGGCAGCAGTAATCTCAGGTGGAGATTGTCCTGCCATGTGGTGTAGTTAGAGTCAGTCCTATGTGTCCTCTGTACTCTCAGGTCTTGGAGTCTTGTGTTATGTGATCTTGAGATTTTATATCTTGATGTATATAATTACTCAAGAAGTAATTATCCTGAGATGTAAACAGCTTATCTCTCTTTATGAAAGAAGTTTTTATGGATCCAAGTTCTTATCTCAAAAAGTTTTAAATTTCCCGTGATTTTTGTTTTCCGCTGATTACCGATTCGCTTCCGCTAAGTTTTAATCGTGTTTATGTCATGGTTTGGAGATCAGAGCCCACAACTAGTGGTATCAGAGCTCTAGGTCAGTTGAGTCTACAGAGGCATAGGACTTAGGATGTCGAGTCTATCTTTAGTACTCCTTCCTTATCTAAATAGAACCTTCTGCTCCTCAGGAGAAGAAGATACCTAAGGATGTCAGAACATCATGATGAGTACGTGGAAGAGAGTAGTGCTAGTGCACCTCGAGGCGGTGTAAGAGTTCCGAGAATAGAACAACATGCACCTGAGTCACCAAGAGAGCCACCCCAGTTCGACCCAGCTGACATGAGTAACCCAGCTGTACAGATGATGTTCGGGCAGTTCATGACTGCCATGACACATATAACTGATAGGATGCCCGTTCCTGCACCTAGGGCACCTGTCCAGCCTGAAGCACAAGGTATCGGTAAGACGTTCGAATGACTTCGTCGTGTCGGAGCTACCGAGTACTTCGGAACAGCCGACCCTGCAGATGCTGACTTATGGTTGACAGAGTTGGAGAAGGCTTTCAGAATTCTTATGATTCCGGAAGCTGAGAAGGTTAGACATGCTGTATATCTTCTCAAAGGCGGTGCTGGTCACTGGTGGAACATGGAAGAGCAGAAGAGACCTGGAGTAGAGTTCTCATGGGAAGAGTTTCGTCGGGAATTTATCAATAGATATTTTCCAAAGACCTTCCTAGATGAGAAGATCTCTCAGTTTGAGAAACTAAGGCAGGGTATGATGAACATTAGTGAATATGAAGCTAAGTTCATGGAGTTGTTGCGGTTCTGTCTGCACATGGCTGCTACGGATGAGGAAAGAATCAGAAGATTCAAGAAGGGTTTGAATTCTGATATGTCAACCCCTGTGTCTGCCTTAGAAAATAGAGAGAGATTCTCTACCTTCGTTGAGTCAGTCTGAAGGATAGAGAGATCTGTGGTTGAGAAAAGACAAACCCATAAAAGATATCCACAGTTCCAGGGTTCTTCATCTAGGGATTCCAAGAAACCTAGATTCTCTGCACCTAACCCTCCACCACCCAGATCGAGTTTTCAAACTCAATGGACACCAAGCAGAGGTAGAGGACGAAGTCAACCGCTTCAAGGGACGCACCGTTCTGCATCTGTGTCAGTCACTGGACCACCCAGACCACAACAACAGGAGAGGAGTTGTTACAACTGTGGTAAGGTGGGACACTTGATGAAGGATTGCCGTTCTAGGCCTGTCGGTGTGACACAACAACCCCCGAGACAGAATCCACAGGGATCTCAGAATAGACAACATCAAGGAGCAGCTCGAGGACGTGGACAAGCGTCTCAAGCTGGATCATCAGCACCACCTCAACACCAGGCGACTGCGAGGTTCTATGCTATGAACCCACCTGAGGCAGTGGTCAATCCACGGGTAGTGGCAGGTCAGATGAAACTTTTATATTCTGATATGTCTACATCCTGTGTTGTATCCGTTCTGATTGATCCGGGTGCTACACACTCTTTCATCACTCGTGAAGTGATTCGTAACTGCAATGTGACTGTTAGTCATAGGGCAGATAGTTTGTTGTTGGAGACTCCGTTGAGTGAGTCTGCCGTTTTGCAGGAGGTATGTTCTCCCTGCATCCTCTTCTTTTCTGACCATCGTATTCAAGTGGACCTTATACCACTTGATATGCAGGGATTTGATATAATCCTCGGGATGGATACCTTAGAAAGGTATAGAGTTGTCTTGGATTGCGAATCCAAGTTGGCTGTGTTTGCTGATGAAAGCAACACATGGATCTTTCAAGGTGAAAGAAAGATTCTGCCTACCTGTCTTGTATCAGCTATGGTTGCTGATAAGCTCTTGAGGCAAGGATGTTATGCATTCTTAGCCCATGTGGTAGATGTTACCAAGGAAAGTTCCAATCCTACTGAAGTTCCTATAGTCAGGGAATTCGAAGATGTGTTTCCTGAAGAACTTCCTGGTATACCACCACCTCGGGAGATTGATTTTGAAATCAATCTGATCCCAGATACGAAACCCATAGCTCAAACTCCGTATAGGATGGCGCCTGCCGAGATGGCAGAACTCAAGAAACAGCTTCAAGAGTTACTTGAGAGAGGTTTTATCCGACCGAGTACTTCACCTTGGGGTGCTCCGGTCTTGTTTGTTAAAAAGAAAGATGGGTCAATGCGGTTGTGCATCGACTACAAACAACTCAATAAAATAACAATAAAGAATAAATACCCTCTGCCGAGGATTGATGATCTCTTTGACCAGTTGCGTGGAGCAACAGTCTTTTCAAAGATAGACTTGAGGTCTGGATATCATCAACTCCGTATTAAGGATAGTGACATATCCAAGTCTGCCTTTAGGACAAGATATGGTCACTATGAGTTCACGGTTATGTCGTTTGGACTAACCAATGCACCAGCTGCATTTATGGAACTCATGAATAGAGTTTTTCGACCTTTCCTTGATCAGTGTGTTGTCCTCTTCATAGATGACATTCTGATCTATAGTAAGGATGCTCAACAGTATGAGCAACATCTTCGCCAAGCTTTGACCTTGCTAAGGGAACACAAGCTGTATGCTAAGTTTAGCAAGTGTGAGTTTTGGCTACCGGAGGTATCTTTTCTTGGACATGTAATATCTGCCTCGGGAATTCGTGTTGACCCTACAAAGGTAGAATCTGTTCTACAGTGGGAACAACCGAAGACACCGATGGAGATTCGAAGTTTCTTGGGGTTAGCTGGCTATTATCGAAGGTTCATTAAGAACTTTAGTTCTATAGCTTTACCTTTGACCAAGTTAACCCGGAAAGATGTTCCTTTTTCTTGGAGTGATAAGTGTCAACAGTCTTTCCAGTTGCTAAAGGAGAGATTGACAAGTGCACCTGTACTAGTGCTACCTGAATAAGGAAAAGGATATGTAGTCTTCTGTGATGCTTCCAAAAATGGACTAGGATGTGTGTTGATGCAGGATAAACAAGTGATTTCTTTTGCTTCCCGACAGCTTAAGAAACATGAGGAGAATTATCCAACACACGATCTGGAGTTAGCTGCTGTGGTTCATGCTTTGAAGATCTGGAGGCATTATCTCTACGGAGAGACATTCCAGATTTTCACAGACCACAAAAACCTTAAGTATATCTTCTCTCAGCATGAGCTCAACATGAGGCAACGTCGCTGGATGGAGTTAATCAAGGACTACGACTGTACAATTGATTACCATCCAGGCAAGGCCAATGTTGTTGCAGATGCCTTGAGTAGGAAATCAGCAACATCAACCATGAATAGAGCACAACTAAACTCTTTATTATGCTCTAGGAGAGATATGCTTATCTCTTTAAGGCAAGACAATGTACAGTTGAAGGTGTCATTGTTAGCCGGATTGTTAGCTGAGATGCATATTAAACCTACCCTCAGAGAGCAGATTAAAGAAGCACAGCTAGGTGATGCTGTAGTTCAGCAGATTAGATCTGAGTATGAAAATGAGAAGCAAGATGGTTTTCATGACTCAGGGGACCAAGTAGCTTGTTATAATGGGAGAATGATAGTGCCGGATGTGGACAACTTGAGGAAGTTAGTCCTGGAAGAAGCCCATTCTTCCATGTATGCTATGCATCCAGGGAGCACCAAGATGTATCGGAATTTGAAAGATCTGTATTGGTGGCCTGGGATGAAAAAGGACGTTGCAGAGTTTGTTCTGAGGTGTCCTGTGTGTCAGCAAGTTAAAGCTGAACACCAGAAGCCTGCAGGGACAATGCAACCTTTACCCATACCACAGTGGAAATGGGACCACGTGACCATGGACTTTGTTGTTGGCCTACCCAGGACAAGCAAAGGACATGATTCCATTTGGGTAATTGTTGATAGGTTAACTAAGACAGCACATTTCTTACCTGTCAAAACAACCTATTCTGCTGAAAGGTTATCAGAGTTGTATGTTCAAGAGATAGTGCGTTTGCACGGAGTTCCTGTCACAATAGTTTCTGACAGAGGTCCTCAGTTTACAAGTCGTTTTTGGGAACAGTTACACCAAGCCTTAGGCACCAAGCTAAGGTTTAGTACAACCTTTCATCCACAGACTGATGGACAGTCGGAAAGGACCATACAAACCTTAGAAGACCTGTTGCGAGCATGTGTTCTCCAGTTCACTGGAAGTTGGGATCTACACCTAAGCTTGATAGAGTTTGCCTATAACAATAGATATCAGCATAGTATTGATATGGCACCTTATGAAGCCTTATATGGTAGACGTTGTAGATCACCCTTGTGTTGGTTTGAGACTGGTGAGCACCAGTTGTTAGGTCCTGACCTTGTGCAGCAAACCACAGAAAAGATTAAAGTAATACAACATAAGATTAAGACTGCTCAGGATAGGCAGAAATCTTATGCTGACAAACGTCGTAGACCTTTAGAGTTCCAGGTTGGAGACAGAGTGTATCTCAAGGTCTCACCTTGGAAAGGGGTCCTTCGTTTCGGAAGGAAAGGGAAGTTAGCTCCTAGATTTATGGGATCTTATCCAATCATTGAACGGATTGGAAAGGTAGCGTATAAACTAGAGCTACCACCTGAGTTACAGCGGTTACATCCTGTGTTTCACATTTCTATGTTGAAGAAATGTCACCCAGACACCGAATCAGTTCTACAACCCATGGAAGTAAAATTGAATGATGATATATCCTATGAGGAGGGACCAGTGTCAATCCTTGATAACAGAATTAAAAAGTTAAAGAAGAAAGATATAAGTCTTGTGAAAGTCCTCTGGAACCATCGTGGTGTTGAAGAAGCCACTTGGGAATTAGAGGATGAGATGAGAAGGAAGTATCCTGCCCTTTTCTCTTAGTATGTTTTATCGATTTTGGGGACGAAATCCTTGTAAGGGGTGGATAATTTGTAACATCCCTGACCTGGGTTATGAGTTAACCCTAGGTGTTTTGCCTAAATATGTAATGAAATCTTTGTGATTAACTCTGAGCATGTAATTAAGTTTCCCAGAAACATATATTTCAGTATTTGCTCCTTTTTATTTAAAGTTGTAGCATTGTTTTGTTATACATGGACCTATGTGCAATTTACCCAGTTAAAAGGGTTAGCTTGCAATTTGCACATGTTGAGATGTTACTCTGATGTTGAGACATCATGAGAATCGTTTTGGTAAAGTTTGAGGGATTTCCCAAGCTAGGGCACCAAGGTGCAGCTGTGGAAGCAATCCCGGTGCTTGAAAACCTTAATTTGGGGTAAAATGCAATTTACCCAAATTAAGGAATGCAAATTGTAAAATATGTCATCTAATGTATCTTTTTAGACTCTTGCCATCATTAAGAGAAGAAATTATGAGGGAGTCACCTCAATTGAATTATCAAGTTATGAAATATACCTTGTGATTGAATAGTCAGGGTATATGTGCAATAGTTCTTTATGTACGTACCTTATTATTAGATTGCTCTCCTTTGCCTTCTTTTTCTAAGACCTTAAGAGAAGGTTTGTCCTTAGAATAAAAAGGAAGGGACGATCAAGTAAAGAAGGAGGGATCTAGTTGGAATTATGGACAACTTATGAACTAATGTTGAAAATCCTACCCCTAGTATATATACCTCAACTTCTCTAAGCAAGGGAACTTGCCCTTCGTTCCCTTCACTGTTCCATTTCACCAAAGACGACCAAAGACTGCCTTGGAGCTAAGGAGGACGACCAAGGGAAACAAGGTAGGTTTGAGACCCTTCTTTTGCCTAATTCCATGGTTAGAACTCGAATTCAAGGTCAACTTCATGGCTAACTCTTGAAACCCTGCCTTTCTAGCCATCTGTTTTCGTTCTTACTTGGAGTTTTCACCTTGGCCAACCTGTGGGAACTCAAGGACGCCATTGGATCTTGGAGCTTGAAATCTTGGAGCTCAAGGAGCAAGCTTTAGGTGGGTTTTATAACTCTAAACCCATGCTTTACTATATACATCTCTTATATGCGGTTAGATGATAGTTCTTCATGTTTCCCTACTTTTCCCTGCTATTTTGCAAGCAAATCCATGGGATATTCGTACTTTTCTCGAGCTAGGAGATGAAGGCGTGATTTCCAAGAAAAACCCACCGCTTTTCACTTCCTTAAACGGTCTCACCAATTTGCTCTCTCGGTCTCAAGACCGCGAGGTGAGCAAACGGTCTCGAGACCGCGACAGGGCAAACGGTCTTCAAGACCGTTTGGACCCGTTGACCGAGCGTGTACCGTATAAGAAATCTGTTCCTAATTATATAGGCTAATTACCCTCAAAATTTGGGAGGCTAACTCCAAAGGAATCGGGATATATGACCTTTTTAAGTAACAACTTTAAATGAATTTATTCCTGATTTTCAAACGGTCTGAAATCGCCTTTTTGGGCAAACGGTCTCAAGACCGTGTAAGGTCGTTGACCAGGCGTTGACCGTATGAGATTAATGTTCAAAATTATGTTAATTAACAACTCACCAAGTTTGATGGTCTAATTCCAAACGGGCTAAGAGTTGAAGGGTGAATACTAGGGCTAACCCTAGGTGAAATCAGTACTGAAATTATGGTGACCTAATTAGGGTTTTTAGGGTTGATTGACCTAAACGGTCTCAAGACCGTTTAGGGGCCACCTAAACGGTCTCAAGACCGCGAGGGAAATCAACCATGACCGTTTGGAGGTCTGGGGTCAAGATTAGTTGACCAATTTAAGGTACAATTACACCAAATTACATTGCAATTAAATATTGATATGATCATCAACTCAATAGGTTAGACCTTGATGAATTTGCACTAGAATCCAAAAATTGGATGGGCAAACGGTCTCAAGACCGTTTGGAACTCATCCAAACGGTCTCAAGACCGAGAGGACAATCACCCAAGACCGTTTGAAGGTCTAGGGTTAAGTAATTTGACCAATTGAGGACCTAATTGCAAACAAGTTATCAATTTAATCAAAATTCTGTTTTATGGTTCAATCATGGTTCAACCCTATCAAATCACCTTAGACTTTGATGAAATCTTGGGCAAACGGTCTCAAGACCATGTGGGGTCCACCCACATGACCGCAAGACCGTTTGGGCCAAGTTTGGGCCCAATTGGAGCTCAATTGAAGGGTTCAACCTTGTGTTAATGCACATTGTTGAGTATTGATGGGTGAACATTGATAGACCCTAAGTGAATAAATTGCAACCCTAATTAGTCAACAATTGAGGGTTAATTGAATGACCAATTGGTTAAGCATAATCTTAATTAACCCAATTCATAAGTGGTCAACATAACTCTGACCTTTTGAGGGCTTCAACATTGGTTGACATCATCGGTTGTAACCATTGAATCTTGTTGATGGTCCAAGTGGTTGAGACCATGTGAGCTCGCGGACTCAAGGTCGTGAGGAGGCTCGCGGTCTCAATGTCGTGAGGAGGCTCGCGGTCTCAAGACCGCGAGGGGCCTCACGGTCTTGAGGTGAATGAAGGGCAAACGGTCTTCATGATCCTCGCGGTCTTAACCTCAATTTGAGTCTTCGCGGTCTTGAATCAATGGAGGGCTCGCGGTCTTGGAGGAGGAAGAGGCCTCGCGGTCCTGAGGTCAAAAGTGACCAAACGGTCTACACATCCTCGCGGTCCTGATGTCAATTGGTCAAAAGGTCAACTCAACCAATGGGTCTCAAATCGATTGAGGGTTGATGGTTGAGATCGATCAAGATAATTCAAGGTTGACTTCTTTCAATCAATTGATGATATAAATGGTTCAATGTTTCCCTAATCAAACCCTAATGATAACCTAGGATATTAAGGGATTAATGGACTAAGGTTTTGACCATGATGATGATCAATGGGGTGAATTACCAAAATACCCCTGAAGGGTAAATTAAGTAATACCTTGATCAAATCAAACCCTAATCACATGATGGTGATGTTTCGAACTATGTTAGCCTATGATGACTTAATCTGACCTGATCTAGAGTGATGTTGACATCACCTAACCTTATGATGAGAGAGAAAGTACTTCTAGAGAGATAAAGTACTTCTAGAGAGAGAAAGTACCCTTTTTAAGTGGAAACCCAATTTAAGCATCTCCAATGCACATGAATGAGCATAATTAGGGTATGATCCACCTGTGTGAAATCATAGAAACCCTAATTATGATAAATGATGAACCTTTAACTAATCTGAGAGTATCAGTGATGATGTTACTCTTACATAATGATGTTATGAGTGCAATTCACCTTAATGTGAATAGTAAACCCTAATTCAAGGGTGATGACATGTAATGTGAATAGTAAACCCTAATTCAAGGGTAATGGCATGCATTTGAGTATTAAACTCTAATTGATGAGAATTAGAGATGTAACTCTCATGACAAGGATGGGAAGTACATTCCTTATTTTTGTATTACCTTTATCAGTTGTATTAACCATGCAGGTTCTGATATGAAGGTAATCATATCCAGGTATGGATGTTGATGTTATATTCATTAAAGGCATGATGATTAGCCTTATGAATAAGTAAAGTAATTTGATGTCTTGTCAGTTGCATCCTATGATGATAATGGGCTATGAGAGCCATGAATACCATCAAGGTCATGCCTTAGAGATGACTTGTGATGAGGATAATGAGAAATGATGATTGATATGAGTTAGGCCTGTTACATTTAGTATTCTTCTTTTATAGCTGCTATGCTACTGTTATTGTTTGGAAAACAATGTATGCTGTTAAAGAATACTGAATGTACCTAACTAATCAAGTATAATGTAGAGCCCTGATCATAGATCCATCATTGTCAGAGATTAAGTGATGGTGAAATAGGTTTTCCTCAGGGAACTCCTGGAGGACATACTTTTGAGTATGTGGGGTACATGGATGTGTAGAACCTTACATCCTAGTGTAGGAAAGTGATGTAGATGTGTAATCCATCCATCCTTCACTATAATTCCATACCGTATCAGTGGTAGGTAAACATGAAACCTCCTGATGACGAAGAAAGCACAGATATCCGTATCAGTGGTAGGTAAATATGAAACCTCCTGATGACGAAGAGAGTACAGAACGCCACTGTGACTCTAGAACAGCGAAGGACCAATTTACCCTGGTGAGCTATAGTAGTAGAGACACGAGATGTCCTACAAGTGATCCTCTTACTGACTGAGGAAGGTGAAGGTCATGAGAATTCGGCTCTCTTAATGACCTATGTATGATACTGATGTGACTTCTCAGCGATCAGTTGGAGTATGAGTGGTATGCCTCATCTCCATAGGGCATAATGTTGTTTGTAAAACATAATCAACCATGTACTATAACTTGTTAGAGATGACTCCAAGTTAGTTGATTGATGTTACATTGCAATAGTGTTTATATTCTCCATATCTCCTAAATTGTAGAGATCTTGTTACATCTGCAACTGTTATAGAATACTTTGAAGGCTTTACTTCTTAAGATATTCTTTGATGTTATAATAAAGCTTCTGGCGAAGAGTTATAACTCTTGCTGGGACAATTATGTATAATTGTCTCACCCCGTAGACTTCAACTTTTTAGGTGGACATCGGAGACGAAGGAACCAGCCTACAGGTGACCAGTCTCAGCAACAGCAGCACCAGGGGCAGCAGTAATCTCAGGTGGAGATTGTCCTGCCATGTGGTGTAGTTAGAGTCAGTCCTATGTGTCCTCTGTACTCTCAGGTCTTGGAGTCTTGTGTTATGTGATCTTGAGATTTTGTATCTTGATGTATATAATTACTCAAGAAGTAATTATCCTGAGATGTAAACAGCTTATCTCTCTTTATGAAAGAAGTTTTTATGGATCCAAGTTCTTATCTCAAAAAGTTTTAAATTTCCCGTGATTTTTGTTTTCCGCTGATTACCGATTCGCTTCCGCTAAGTTTTAATCGTGTTTATGTCATGGTTTGGAGATCAGAGCCCACACTCTGACTCGGCAAAGCCACTCAAAGGTCTTCCCAATACCTGATGTTTCACCATGGGGAGCCTGTGCTCTCGACAGAGGCACTGACAATCTTTCTACCATGAGATTCATCATAGCCATTATCTGCCCCATAAGTTGTTGATAGGCAGGGTGTTCAAGAATGGCTGGGTCAGGTTGGGGGACCTCAGGCACCCGATCTTCATGTTCCTGCCCTATAGCTCCATCAACTGATGTAGCTTCACTGTACTCAGCAGCATGTTCTTCATGGTTTCCAGACATCTTGGCTTTTCTTCCGCTGAGGGCAGAAGATGATTGTAAGAAAATCTAGAAACTCACAAGAACAGACACAACCTAGTCCTAAATCCCTATAGACTCGGCGAACCTAGAGCTCTGATACCAAAACTTGTGGCAACACATCCCACTATCACACAGACAACGAGGTGTTACGCGAAAACGTGCGGAAATCACCATAACCACAGATTACCAAAAACATGGGTTAATTAAAACTGATTGCGGAAAGCAGATAAACTAAGAAACTATTACATTTAGGTCTTCATCCTACAAGGAAACAGGTTATATAAACATATACAAGCCTTGATACGTGTTCACAGCTTTGAGGAATAGCTGTCTAACCATCACATGAGTTCATCACATGTTTATACATACATAAAGGCCCACATCCGGCCAGTAGTAGGATATACAAAACATCGCCAACTATACAGCGTGAAACAACATCAAAACACCTCCAAGGACCTGAGAGTACAGGGATGACTCTAGACTCTATTACAAAACATCCAAAATAGCAACATATCCATCACTTGCCTTCTACTGCTCATCTTGCTGCTCGGCCGCAACTCCACGACCACCACCACGTCTAGCTCGACCACCTAAAAAGGGTGTAAACCAGCGGGGTGAGACACATAGTCCCAGCGAGAAACATAACTCCCCGCCGAAACTACAAAACCTCAGAAAGATAAAAGCAGATAACTGATAAGAGATATCACAAGAGCAGTTTATATAAACAAGCTATTCTTACCAGGCTGTACAAAAGGCACATACCCAAGTATTTCCTTATGGAACATGATTAACAAAATGAGATTCATAAAGTTTTATCACATATGAGGAACATATAAGAAACTGTAAGATATAAAATGATTATCTACACAAGCAAGGCCTTAACCAATGTTTTGTGTTTATCTTAAGCAGTAAATACTAAGCGGCTGGATTACGTATTATTATGCCCTGAGGAAGTGAGCCGTACCGCTCAGATCCAACCGACGGCTGCAAAACCCGGAGCCGGTGCCATACAAGGTCAATGGAAGAGTCGGACTCCATGACCTCCCACCTCATGGTTAGTGCACGAGAACCAAAGCAGGACTGCAGTCTCATGCTGAAGTGACCTCAGCCACAGGGTCAGCTCCATAGGCTACCCTTCCTCTAGACCACCTTGGTACAGGTCACGACGCTAGTATATCTGAGCCACGGGCCTGTTCACTGTGCTCGGATCCATGAACGCATTCATGCTCTATCACTTCTGAGCCATGGGCCTATTCACCATGATCTATATATATATATCCCGAGTCTGCAACCGTAGCTGCACTCGTTTCCCTCTCTATTTTAGGATAGGAGAAACATCACATACTCAATAATATGCACTCCAGGTTAACCCGCAGGAGAACCCGTTTCACCATCACCAGCTTCTGACAATGATGGATCTATGGCCAGGGCAACTACATGATATATTTCACTGTGATTAATTAGTATCTTTTATATGGATTGCAAGATTCAACCAAGTTGTATAACATGCAAACTATAACAAGAATTAACAACATAAAACTCAATGTTATGCTTTTATTGTAATCACATCATCCTGATCCATCACAAGGATCCAACATTACATGTTATCACTTGGCCTCTTGGCAATCATCTAGATCTATCTCAAGGATCATCACATTGCCATGGGATCTCAATCCCTCATCATATACTGCCACTGCCTCTCAAAGCTTACATCATCATTATGGGATAGCAATCACATCATACATGTTATCTCATCATCAAGAGTAACTACCAAAGCAATGTTACTCATCATATATACCTCATAAACGTTTACTTGGCTATGCATCACCTGCATGGTTAGTGTACATAATAGTCATAGGTTTAACAGAATGACCATGCTATCAATATAGGGTGACATTAATGATTATATACTTTTATCAATCATGCTTCAACTTATGATCATGAGCACAAAGCACATCATTAAGCAAACCATATTACATGCTTATTATTTCCCTTAGCATTATATAGGGGATTCAAGATGATTACGAGCAGATGTCAAGTCATGATAAGTTACATGGACAAGTTTACCATAAAGATTACCACCAAGCATATCAAGGGTCACCAACGTGTTAACAAGAACATTATCCACCATATCGTTTGTTTATGAGAAGCAAGACCCTTACTAAAAGTACCCTCTACCCTCACCAAAAGTGGTATCGGGCAGGGCACCCTCACCTATTGTCCAACACACAACAATCATCACATAACGTCCAGGCACACTAGTACCTATCGTCCAAGCTCAGGGGTATAACACATAATGTTGTGTCGTGCTTTCATATATATCTGGCAATGTTGGGCATCAAAGTCTGTCGTGCACCCCAGCCCATGGGCGTGCCGTGCAGGGTGTGACGCGCACCATGTTGTGCAACTCTGTCGGGCAACACAATGTCGTGCTAGGGGGTGTATCGTACAACACAATCAGACCAGGCACATCGTCCACAGGTATAATGCGTGCAGTAGGGTAGGCATAACGCCCATTGCAAGGCTAGCCACACCTATCGACCGACACACAAACTAAGGTCAAGGGGTGACGCTCATCACCGAACCAGCTAGCAACGTCCACACCTCAAAATACAGCAACACCAAGCTACATCTAAGTCAGCTGTGTGTGTGTTGGGCAAGGTACTCCACAAGAGGCAACGTCCAAGGGTATAGCTCAAACAGCCGACAAGGGACCTATCGTTCAACCAACCAACCCATAGCCTATCGGCCATCACAAGGCAGGGTGGTAATGTGATTCCCATCACAACCTCAAGATGTGTCGTCCAAGGCCAGACCAAGGGAAGGGTATCAGGCAATCAACACCACCAACACCATATCGGGCAGGATGCACCCCGACAGGTTCACCACTAACCTCAAGCTCAAGGGTGTCAAAACCCTAAAGGATCAAGAGAATGGCTCACCTCTCAACTTAAACGAGAGGGGGTCTTACACATCTCATATCACCAATCAGGCAACACAAAGAACAACCCTAAACGATGTCTACAACTACCACCAAGCTCACCCTTCAAGTCCATGGTGAGAGGAGGGTGTTGCTCAAGCTATTAGAATACAAGCTCACCTCACAACTTAAACGAGAGAGGGGTGTTTCCCATGTTACTAGAACTCAAGCTCACTCCTCGAGACCAAGGAGAGAAAGGAGTATTGCTCACCAAGAAACCCTAGATCATAGGTTTGGCTAACAAGGAGAAACTAAATAAGAAATTAAGCTAGCAACATATAAGAGTATAGAAAGAAGGTAGTGTAGTTAGGGTTAGGAGTTATGTAACCCGCCTTAAGCAAGCTCCAAGCTCCTAGCTCCTAGATCCAAGCTCCATGCACCACCAAGGAAGAAGGAGACTCCAAGAAGGATCGGCCACCAAACTAGCTCCTCCAAGGGTATCGGCCACCAAGCTTGCAAGAGAAGGGAGTGTGTCGTGCACCAAGGTAGAGGAGAAACTAAGGAACTAAAGGGATCCTTAGCAAGGGAAAGGAAACACATATATAGAAGGGAATGGAGGAGAAACTAAGGTAGAGCCAAGCAAGGTGTCGCCCACCTAGGGACACTTGTCCATGTGCACAAGCCACCACTCTAACATGCCTTAAACACATGTCCAAGGCCATTTCTTCATGCAAGCATCAAGCACCAAGTATCCACTAGTGGTGACACAAACGAGGTAAAAGAAGGTCAAAGGTCTATGGGCGACACACCCTCAACATGGGCGACACAACCTGGGCGACACAAGCAAGCCCTTGCCCGATACAAGGCACAAACAAGCAAAGGCAAGGCACCACAAGGCCCAACAAGCTCAACCAATCCCAAGGTAACGAGCCCAACCCTTCCTCTCAACACTAGAGGAAGCAAGGAGAGGGAGGAACACCTCACAAGGTGACAAACTTGCTCACAAACCCTAGACTTGGGTTAATTGCAAGTAGTCCCTCCAACTCTCAACAAAGCACCAACAAACCCTAATCACCACTAAAGGTGATTAACAAGCATCAAAGCATCAAGGTTAAGCAAAGCAAATAGGGTAAACCCTAAACGGAGGTCAGGGTCCTTACAAGTTTCCCTATACACAACCTAGCATATCCATGGTCAGTTAGTAGCTTAGGATAATTCATTAGACTCTAACTCATTGTTTGGTTTGATAATCCAAATGGAATAATAATATTCATATGTCACCCCCAACTTAATTGATAAGTGCATCCTCTAAATAGCCCACACACCCCTTAATTGCTTTAAAATCCTGGTTTCTACCTTGCTTAGCTAGTGTTAGCTTAGTTAGCTCCTTTCTTACTTGGTTAGCTTATTGCCCTGTTCTTGCTTTGTTCTCGCTAGTTTAGATCCTTAATTGCTCTTTTGCTCTGTTGGCTAGTCTAGTGTAGTTTAATTCTCTCTTTGCCTTGTCTTGCTTGCCTTAGTGTAGTTTGTTCTCTTCTTGTCTTTTCTATTTGCCTTGTCTTTTCCTACTTAGTAGAATAAATTGTCTAGGGTTAACTTAGGTTTTGTTCTTGCTTGTCTTTCTTTCTTGCTCAACTTAGTTTAACAATCAAAACAACCTTCAAGCCCTTAACCCTAGTCTCCGCAGTAGGAACCTAGCACCAAAAACTAACCTATCTCTAGTGCCCCTTTTCTCCCTGTGGATCGACCCTATACTTGCCGTCCTCCTATACTACGACACGATCCCGTGCACTTGCGGGTGTAGTGTTTTAGTTTGTGCAAGTGTATTGAGTGTAGGTCATTATAAATTTCAGAAGTTTAATCCACTGTGTACTCCTATCCACGGAGTTGCATCCATTCAAGTCTCAATTGAGTGGCATGTAACACCATTGGTAGAAGCGCACCAACAATCAACCAGGAGGTTGTTGTAGATAGCCGTCCAAGTTTGACTTGAGAAAGAAGCACACTGCAGTAAGAGTTATCGATAGACTTGCTCTAGGACTAGGTACATCTCTTACAACCCTCTTTTCGATTACATAGTTGTTGACACAATCTACTATCTAAGGGGAATATGGTAGTAAACATTTTGTTTCCTCTGCTTTATTTGATGCCATATTTCTAACTAGTGGTATCAGAGCCACATCAATTTACTATATTTTGAATTGAATTAATATGATTGGATTTTGATTTTTGTTATTTATTTATTACATGTGTTGTGAATATTTAAAAGATTGATGTGCATATTTGATTAAAGACCACACATGATACATACATACATATATATATATATATATATATATATATATATATATATATATATATATATATATATATATATATATATATATATATATATATATATATATATATATATATATATGAGTCCACTTTCACTGCACGCGCGGGTAGTATTCATTAGTTGCCCGTGTGATTAAATTAATCTGATATTTACGTTTCTTGCCACTGTGCCTATTCTCCGTGACAATGTCTGTGTGATTAAATTAATTAGATATTTACGTTTCCTTCCACCGTGCCTATTCTCCGTGACAATTTATGTTCGTTGCATCTGCTATGTATTACACTCCTTGTGCTTCTCTGACTGGCCATACTCACGTAGCTAGCTTTCAATCGCGCCAGTTCTATTTGTTTCTGATCCTCCAAGATGGGGCTTCTAATGCCTTAGTTGGCATTAAATTGGATTGACTGCTAGGTGTTTGGTTATATTCTTGACCAACGTGGAGGGTAGGAAATAGGCTGCAACCACAATGGAGCAGTAGATAAGAGATGGCGGAGGAAGTTGGGGCTGTAGGAGGAACAAATCATCATAATAATAACAATTGTTAATCAGAGGTCTGTTTTGGTCATGTTGATACACGTCCATGCTTCAAACTTTGTCTCCTATAGACACAACAATGAAACAAATAGAACTAAAAGTAAATATGAAGAAAGCAGCTAGCTTCCTCTTCTTTGCTTCCAAATCAAAATAATAATACATAGGAATAATCTGTAAGGTGAGTATACATTTTGTAATCCATACACAGAAACTATAATCTTAGAGAACAAATTGTCAAATTGTAAGGTGGGTGTGTATTTTGTAACATACATAAAAAATTGTAACATGTCAGGATAAATTATAAGGTCGATAGACATTTTGTAATGTATATACAAAAGATTCATTCATTCACTGCATCTGTTTTGTAATAGGAAGATACATATTTGTAATGAGACATGCAACGTTTGTAATGAGATGACCAAATTTGTAATACAAACACTCGTTTTGTATTACTACGCTGTTTTTGTTACAAATATCATTTTTACTCGATCTCTGCAGAAGGCTATCACCGCGAGTCACACACGTTGGCAATGCTACTGACTGTGCTGGAGCCTGGGGCGGCAACGACTGATATCATCCAACTATAGATGAGAGGGGGATCAAATCGCGCTTGGATTGGGTTTCTTTTGTTATATATTCGTAATGTATTTTGAGACAACAATTTCATACCAACCCTGAAAATGTAACAATTTTAGTCACATTATAATAGGCAAGAGCCAACCGTAATGTAGGTGATAATTTTGTAATATGGATACTCATATTGTAATAAGAACGTGATATATGTAATATGGGAAGTCACATTGTAATGGGCAAGAGATAATTGTAATGTAGGTGACATTTATGTAATATGAATAGTCATATCATAATAAGTAAGTGACATATGTCATATGGACAGTCACATTGTAATAGGAAAGAGCAATCTGTAATATAGGAGATAGTTTTACAATACACATACTCATATTGTAACAAGCAAGTGCCATATGTAATATGGACAGTCACATTGTAATAGACAAGAGCCAACCGTAATGCAGGTGACAGTTTTGTAATATGGATACTCATATTGTAATAAGCAAGTGTCGTCTGTAATATGGACATTCACATTGTAATAGACAACAACCAACCGTAATGTAGGTGACAATCTTGTAATATGGATACTCATATTGTAATAAGCAAGTGTCCTCTGTAATATGAACATTCACATTGTAATAGGAAAGAACCAACTATAATGTAAGTGATATTTTTATAATATGGATAGTCATATTGTAATAAGCAAGTGTCATTTGTCATATGGACAATCAAATGTAATATGGAAGAGTCAATCGTAATGTAGGTGACCGTTTGTAATATGGATAGTCATATTGTAATAAGTAAGTGTTATCTGTAATATGGACAGTCACTTTGTAATAGGAAAGAGCTAGTAGTCATGTAAGTGACACTTTTGTAATATGGATACTCATATTGTAATAATCAAGTGTCATCTGTAATATGGACTTATTATTCTATCATGCCTTGAAACTTTTGACTTATTCTTAATTTCAAACCTCGATCTGTAAATAATAATTAATGTGTCAATATGATATATCTTTGTCAAAGTTGAATGCAAGATAACGATGCCCTTTAGTGTCGTGTTATGGAGGAAATACAATAATAGATCTAATAAGAGAGAATCATTACAAATATTATTTATTCTTAGGCCTAGTTTGAGTGCTGCATTTCTAAGTTCTGGTAGTTTGTGAGAAAATTTGTCGTCAGCTGGAAATAGATGTTAACTTTGGTAAAGTGAGCGTGCTACTGCTAGTTGTATCAGCCACTGCGGAACAAAGATGAATGGTATAATTTATAGAATTTAATACAACAACTACCGGGACTTGTGATGTACTTATCCAAATGTAAGCTTAGTCACTACCCCACCCACCACCGCATTCTCCTCGAAACGCAACAGCAAAAGTTTTGATAATTACAAATAAATGCCACCGCTTTCCAGCCAAATAACAGATGAGCTGACAACTTAGTATTTACAACATTTGCCACCGCTACTTAGCATGGGTAGTAATATTTAGGCACGGGTAACTTTGCTTCGCTACCCGCGCAGGCAGCAAGTGAATTCCCTATATATATATATATATATATATGCAATTTACATGCGTCACCCAAAAATTGATTTTGATGGTGGATGTTAGCATGGTTATGGACAATAACCCTAGATCTATGTTCATGGTTGTGGTTTTTGTTCATTCCTATTTTATCTTAATTTTCATACCGAGCCTCTAACTTCTCTTCCATGTGTAAAATATTAATTCTCTCCTTCCTATGCTCCCCTCAAATGTAAGTCGGGGTTTTCCTATTACCTTGTTATATGTTTAATAACATTAGGATAGTTTTAATTCTTGTTATGATAAAGAAGATGCTCAACACCAGATGAAATGTCCCTTTTAGAAGATGAACTAATCGAATGAAGGATCGAGGAGGCCTGATGACAATAGGAGCCGAACCGATCGATTCGTGGCCCAACCAATCATCTGGAGGTGTCTAAAAGATGTTTGGAGTGCAGACTAGACGACCGATTCAGGAGACCAACCGACCGACCGACCAGGAGGCATGTTGACCGGTTCAAGAGTTGAACCGATTGACCTAGATCAATGAGAAGATAGATCTTCATCAATAACAAGTTGTTGCATACAATGTAGACCTTAAATGGTAGTAATTTGTTGTATTTCCAAGGAATTAGATGAGTTTGGTCATAACCATTGCCTTTGTTTTATAATTGCATGTTTTTGTTTGTGGGATATAGCATGCATATGATACATACTATAAGTATATGGTGATTAGATATGTATATGTATTTATAAAATATAAAATCTCTCAATATAATACTAAGTCTTAGATACTTTACATTAGCAACACATATGAAAAAATTGATCGACTAAGTGTGGGCACTCCAAGCATGGTGCACAACCCATATCGTGGAAGTGTGATGGTAGTCATGTGGGCCTGTCAAGTAGGGTGCATCACTATCATGTTGGCTTTTGGGTCAGACTTAACTAGGTGATCTTAATAAGATTAATTAGCTAGAAGTATGCTGATGACTATGGCAAAGAATTGTGCATACCGCCTATCCAAGAATTACATAAGATGCAATTGCCAAAAGTTGTCTACCTTAATGATTGATTATTGACGCCGACGTTTGCCAATAATAATCCAATTGTTTTGGATCTTGGCTCACTAGAAGGTGGTACACTACAATATTCCGAATTGATATGTGAGGGCTATCAATTGAACAAAATAGTTGGAGCCATATTTAGTTAAAAGCTTAATTTAATATTGTCAATATTATCAAATCAAATCAAGATGTTTTGACAAAAGTTGCAAACTTTATTTGTAGAATATAATGACAAACATAAACACATTTCCTTTGTGATCGGTCTTTGAAAAGGATAAGTTGAACGACAACAAATTCCATGACTAGTTCATGACATTGAGAATCATTCTCAACAACGCAAGCTCTATGTGTTGGTATGTTGAGGACAACTGAAGCGCAGATGAAGAAGGACAAACCCAAATATATGATGATGATCAGTAGTGGAATTCCAAGGGCATAGGTAAATCTAAGAAGAGTTCTAAATCTAGCCAAAAGCCAATGTCTTCTGCATTGAAATCTAAGGGAGGAGTGAATAAGGAAGGGAAGTGCCACCACTGTCACCAGTCTGGACACTAGAAAAGGAACTGTTGGGTTTTAGGGGAGACAGAGAAGGTAGCAGAAACAAAAAAAATTCTCCCCAAACCCATACCGAGGAAACGCGTCAACGTCTACATATTAGGAAAGGATGGTTTGTGGAATCATTCCTTGTCCCGAGGCTTGCTCGGCGACAATACCTCACGCTTAGCGCGGTCTTCAGCACCGGTCTTGGATGGCGTCTGTGCAGCTCCTGGTCGCACCGGGACTGACAACTCCTCCTCCTACCAGACTGTCGGATGACAGTTGTCCTCCTAAGCGGCAGTGTCCTCCCGCCTCTGTAGTAGTCCACACGGACCACCTGGAACTCCACACTCCTTGTCCCACAAGGAAGTGGAAGGAGTCACACCCTCCTGTTGACGTACTAGTCGCCAACACACTCTCCTGCTACCAGTTGCAACTGCAGTTGTCCTTCCCTTGCTGCACCTCCCTTTTGGGAAGCACTTGCTCGGGCTCTCTCTCAGTTACCAAAACCAGAGAGAACGACAACTTTGCAGAGCAACTGGTTGCACTGAGTTGTTGTCTGAGAAGCCCCCACTACCCCTATATATAGGAGGGTCATGGGACAAGGTTCTCTATCCCGGGCAATACAGGACTAAAAGCAGGAGTAGAAGGGTTCGAGATTTTCCACAAAAGGCAACCGGTTCGCAACCTGAAACGATCGGTTCACAGCTGAACCGATCGGTTCGGCCATTGAGCCGATTGGTTGGACCTGAGCCGATCGTTTGGGGCACTCCAACCGATCGGTTGGTGCCCTAAACCGATCGGTTCATGGTCCTAATCCGGCTCAAAAAGACTTTCCTTGTTTCGTTCCCAATTGGTATCGAATACCAATGTTATTCCCAATCGAATTGGGCAATTTGAAACCAAAGGAAAATTCTTTCTGACATGACTTTCTCAACTGGTCGGTTGCACCAGTTGCGATCGGTTTAACTCTTGAACCGGTCATTTCAACCTGGGCATGAGACGATCGGCCTCTACACTCCAGCCGACCGGTTCTACAACCTCAGCCGACCGGTTCAACACTTGAGCCGATCGGTTGGGAGCACAGGTTGGGCAAAATCAGTCAATTGCGATGTCAATCAATCCGATACTCCAATCAATGCGTCCAACACCTTGAACCATATGATATTGAGCCATCGACTGATTGAGTGTTTAATTGAACTACGAAACTCCTTTAGTAATCAATCTAAACATTGCTTTGTGGATAAAACTCCTCTTCCAGGTTAAATCCTATGTGTGTGACCCTACAGGTCCATTTCACGTTGGCAGTGAAAGTCCATAACACTTATGACTTCACAAGCAAAGAGCGGTGCCTACTCACACATCAGTGCTACCCAAGTGAAAGTAGAAAGTTGGAGAACAACTTTCATCCTACAATCCATGAATGGTGTTACAACAAATGTATAATACCTTTGTCACTGATATCCCGAATGAACTCGAGGCATGGAACAGTCATCCTATCAACGTTCATTCACTTTCTTAATCTCTAGTAGATTGAAGGAGATATGTATGACATCAATATCACATACTGATTCACACATGCGTGTGCACGCCTATCTCAATCCTACTCATCAAGTGGCCATGGATATCAAACTCCCTTAGGAGGGACAAATCCCATATCTATCACTCACCCCTCAAAAGCCCCATGTGTCAAAGCCACCCAATCATCACCTTTATAACAACCCATGTTTCAGGACTGCGTTTGATGATGTCAAAGTGTGCCCAATGACATGTGTTGAGTGTAGTGATTTCAGGTCTAAGAATCACACTCACCACCATCACTGTGAGTACTGACTGTGACTACCATCTCATGGTTCCATGTGTCAAACTCACGGTGGGTCTGTCCGGTACACTTGTTCTCTAACAAGTACCTATGTGTTTGGTTTGATATCTCTATATCATGACTAATGAGATTCTGTCATCAACCAACACCACAATCTAGTCTTGTGTGTCATTGTTGTCTATCTACCTTCCACAATGACATCCGACTAGGGAAATAATAAGAATGTTCAAACTCTTAGCATCCGTATGATCTCATCGTTCAGGTCCTCAACCTGAAAGCATACGTCATTGAGTACTGTCATTCTCTAGACATTCAATCTATTCTATCACTATCTCATATGACTGAACCCGAATGAATTGGAAGCTTGTCTTTGATGTTTATCAAATCAATCTTAATGTATCCCACCAATCATCCCATGATTGGCTCTCAGGGCATACATACCAACAGACTCCCACTTGCACTGCGAGCCAATCACCCTTGAATCATATTCATAGTGATCTTCAAACATGTCTCACATGTTCATGTGCTCTAGTTCCAACATAGTGAGTAATGGCAACACCTTGCCAAAGTCAGTTTTAAATTGCATGTCTCACATCTCTTCGCTGTACGTCATACGTATGAGATAGAGTTGCCTTAATATGCGATCTAGTATTCCTTTGCTACCTTTAGCCACATTGCATGATCAAGGATTCCAGACTTGTCATCAATGTGCAGAATATCTATAAGTTCATCTCATGAACTTCTAGATCCATATAGTATCTACTGCTGTTCACTAACACACAGATACTCGGCATTTCCCTTTTAAATGGTTTTATTGGAACATTTCCAATTATCAACAAACTTACACCTTTTATATATCCTATATATATATTGCGATTAATTTTCCATCCATTCGGAAGTTCACATCAATGTAACTCTTTACATCGAACTCTTCCTTATCTCCATAGAACTAGTACTTCTCAAGTACTTATAAAGTTCTCATGGTATTCCAGTAACCCTTACTGGATGTAGGCAGACATCCACTCGTTATGTCCCACATATGAGTTATCAGGATGAGCACATCATATTGCCATGTCCTACATACAAGATGATGAATGCATTTTATTCTTGCCATGTCATACATGCAAGGTAATGGGATGATTACATACATGATAGATCCATATCTATTCTTAGTGTTCCCATTCTTCATAAGAATTGGACACTTGGCCTTGGGATACTAACTCCATGTAACATGGACAAGTTTTCTCCCACTGAATCTGTGCATATTGAACCCTTCAGTAAAGATTGCCAATGTATGCTTTCTCTCCTTTCAGGTCAAGAGATTTTCGAGAACTATCTCTATAGATCTCTATTCCTATCATATATGAAACATCTCTATTTTCCTTCAAGATAATTTCCACTTTTGGATTTCCAATAAAAAACATTTCCATTTCACATCAATATGGGGAATGTGAATACGCTCCCACTAAATCACAGATCCCTTCTTTATCTTTGACATATCAGTCAAACCCTTTGACTATATCATCAAAGTAAAGATCCAATTCTGAGTTGCTTGTACTCAATCAATCACATTGATTAGTCCATTGTAACTTATAGACTTCATTTGCATTAGTGGATTCATAAACCTTATAGGTTGTGTCACGTACACATCCTTGTTTTATTCCTCATAGAAATGCAGTTTTAGTATCCATATGCCAAATGTCTTGGTCATTAAGTTGCAATCAACAAGCATCATCCTTATCAAAATGTTATCCATGTGTCTTAACACTTAAGACTCACTTGCACTTATGGATATGATCCAATGAGTGCTACCATCAAGGTCATACCTTATGGTTCACATGGATTTCATTTAGGATGTAATGGTTATAAACCATAACTCAAAATTTTGGTTCCTCAAATTCATCTAGATAGTTGACTCATCATATGAACAACTCATCACAGATAATTGAGGTGTATCTGTCAAAAATATAATAATTCACAACTCCTTGTGATTCTCAATTCTTTTATTAGTGTGGGGTATTCTTTTATTAAGAAGAATTCAGTTATTTGATAATCATTCTCTAACTCCTTAGAGTATGATTCCTTCTTGATTTAGACATCACCATGCCTTAATCATGAGTTCATTATGATACACTATCATAATCACTCATAAGGATCTCAAACATTTGGTCTAAGTATTTTATTCATTGATCTTATCAAGAATTAACACTTCACCAAATTGCACTTCATTTATGATAACCTTGAACACTTCAAGATATTCATATTGGTATTTCTCTAAACACCATTTGAAGTATTAGCATTTGTTCCAATAGGTATGTAAATACATCACATGTATTATACCTAATAGGATAATCACTCTCCCACTACATTAGTGAAGATTGATTAATCATGTCCAAGATATTCATGTCTCTTACTGGTTCTCTAACCAAAAGAGTCTAGATTTATCAATCACATGGAAACTAGAAATGAATTTCTTATGATTGATGCTAATCTTATTGTTTGAGTTATCTATAACTTTTAGGTATCATTTTATCTCATTCATATCATATACCACAAGATAAACAAGGCATTTGCCACAAAGATCATATCTTTAAGATTGAAAACTCAACTTTATTAATTGCCATCATTGTCATACAATATGCAAAATAAAGTGTTTCTATATATTGGCAAAAATGAAATAACAGTTCATAACTGTATTACATGCCTTGTAGGCTAAAAATAAACTAAAGTACTCCTATCTATGGCGGCAACACTTGCCCCAATTATGAGTACTTTACACTTTACATCTTGGTATCATATACCTCAAAAAGTGTTATAAGTTTATTTTCATGAAACCTTTAAGTAGAGGCTTCAGTCGCCTCCTTCTTCTTTTGTTCTTCCAGGTAGAGAGGGCAATTCCTTTTCTAGTGTCCAGGCTTTTGACAATGGTGGCAATTTCCTTTCTTGGTCACGCCTCCCTTGGCCTTGAGAGATGAATATGGCTTGGACTCCTGGCTAGCATCAGAACCTTTCTTAGCTTTGCCCTTGCCCTTGTGCTTGGACTTGTCTTTCTTGCCCGTGATCACCATCACAGACTTGGGCTTGTCCTTCTTCATCTGTATCTCGGCTGTCCTCAACATGCTCAACAACTCTGACAGTGGCCTATCAAAGTTGTTCATGTTGTAGTTCATCACAAAATGACTGTAAGAGTCTGGCAACAATTGTAGTATCACGTCAGTAGCCAACTCTTGGCTCAGTGGAAATCCCAGTCTCTGTAGGTTCTCCACATACCCAATCATCTTGAGTGTGTGAGGACCAACTGGATCTCCTTCTGTCATGACACACTTGAACAGTGCCCTAGAAACATTATATCTCTCTTGCCGTGCCTGATCTTCATACATGTTCCTGAGATGTTGAATCATCTCTATGACACCCATGTTCTCATGCTGTCTCTGCAACTCATGGTTCATTGAACATAGCATCAAGCACTTTGCATCAATGGCATCATCATAATGCTTCTTGTAAGCGTCCCTTTCTGCCTTTGGTGCATTAGGAGCGGGTTCCTCTGGAATTGGAGTATCCAGGACATAGAGCTTATGCTCTTGAGTGAGAACAATTCTCAATGTCCCATACCAGTCGTGGAAGTTGGTCCCATTTAGCTTGTCCTTGTCAAGGACCGATCGCAAAGAAAAGTTGTTGTTGTTTGTTTCCATTTGAACTATAAAAGGAAAATATGCAATTTTAGTCCAAAACTCATTTTTGACTTATTTGATTGATTTGAAAGTTTGATGATATAATTAGGCCTTTAATTAATTATCGCTCCCACTATTTCAATTCAAATCGACAGCCCTCACCATCAATTCGGAAGATTGTAGCGTACAACCTTCTAGTGGGCAAGATCCTGAAATCCTCTAAGTCATGAGTCAGCTTTGGCTGATCGCCCACAACTTAGATCTCTCAGGTAGACAACTCTTGCCAATTGCATCATATGCAACTCTTATTGAATGAACATGCAAAACACCTTGCCATGAACATTCCTTTCCTCTGGGCTTAGATGCTCTAAGAATCACCAGTTAAGTCTAACCCAAAAGCCGACACGGTAAACATGCACCCTGCTTTGGCAGAACCTACATGTCTACCCTTCACACTTCCACAAGATAGACGGCGCACCCTGCTTTGGCATAACCTACGCTTGGTCGATCGAGCTTTTCATGTGTGCCGCTAATGGAAGGCATATACGACTTAATATTTTAATGAGGGATTTGGTTTTTATATACATATACATATCCAATCACCATAATACATAGTACGTATCATATACATGCTATATCCCACAGAAAACATGCACAAACGATAACAAGCAATGATTATGACCATCCTAATGTGATTCCTCGAGCCAAGAGGAATCACGGTCATCTAGGTCAACATCACATGCAACCTGTACAAGATGAACATCTGTGCCTTGCCATCCGAGTTGATCAACTCATCACATGAATGATCTGTGCTCTCCAGCCGGTCGTCTGGGTGCCACCAGCCGATCGGTTGGCTCCTCCAACCGATTGGTTCGCCTGGACATCGTGCATCTTTTCATGTCTGCCACAAGGTCATCTCGCTCCTCGATCGGTCATCAACCGATCGGTTCACTCCTTGAACTGACCGTCTGGAACGTCAACTGATCGGTTGATGCCTTGAACCGATCGTTTCAGCTGTTGTCTTGATGTCCGCCGGTCTTCGACATAACAGGAAATAAAATCTATCCTATTATTACATTGCTCAAAAGGGAAACCCCGAGTTACATTCGGGGGGAGAAAAGGTAGGAAAGAATCTCGAATTATTTCGAGTTACATCAGGAATAAGAGAGGGAAGATCGGTGTGCAGACTGAGATGCAAGCAACCACAAACAACCACATACAGATAGGGGTTTATAGGCCATAATCATGCTACATACATCCACCACAAAACTCATTTAAGGGCGACGCGTATCGAGTGCATTAATAATACATATCATATATGTAATTTGGGATTTGTGGATTTAGGATTGGACATGCATAAAGCCAATATTATTCGCATCGCATGCAATAAATAAAGGCAAAAAACTAAAATTGATCATATCGATGTTCCTAAAATATAGAATAGTTGACATGGATCTGATACCACTGTTGGGTTTTAGGGGAGACAGAGAAGGCAGCGGAAACAAAAAAAATTCTCCCCAAACCCATACCGAGGAAACACGTCAACGTATATATATTAGGAAAGGATGGTTTGTGCAATCATACCTTGTCCCGAGGCTTGCTCGGCGACAATACCTCGCGCTTAGCACGGTCTTCATCACCGGTCTTGGATGGCGTCTGTGCAGCTCCTGGTCGCACCAGGACTGACAACTCCTCCTCCTACCGGACTGTCAGATGACAGTTGTCCTCCTAAGTGGCAGTGTCCTCCCGCCTCTGTAGTAGTCCACACGGACCACCTGGAACTCCACACTCCTTGTCCCACAAGGAAGTGGAAGGAGTCGCACCCTCCTGTTGACGTACTAGTCACCAACACACTCTCTTGCTACCAGTTGCAACTACAGTTGTCCTTCCCTTGCTGCACCTCCCTTTCGGGAAGCACTTGCTCGGGCTCTCTCTCGGTTACCAAAACCAGAGAGAATGACAACTTTGCAGAGCAACTGGTTGCACTGAGTTGTTGTCTGAGAAGCCCCCACTACCCCTATATATATAGGAGGGTCAGGGACATGGTTCTCTATCCCGGGCAATACAGGACTAAAAGCAAGAGTAGAAGGGTTCGAGATTTTCCACAAAAGGCAACCGGTTCGCAACCTGAAACGATCGGTTCACAGCTGAACCGATCGGTTTGGCCATTGAGTCGATCGGTTGGACCTGAGCCGATCGTTTGGGGCACTCCAACCGATCGGTTGGTGCCCTGAACTGATCGGTTCATGGTCCTAATTCGGCTCAAAAAGACTTTCCTTGTTTCGTTCCCAATTGGTATCGAATACCAATGTTATTCCCAATCGAATTGGGCAATTTGAAACCAAAGGAAAATTCTTGCCGACATGAATTTCCCAACTGGTCAGTTGCACCAGTTGAGCCGATCAGTTTAACTCTTGAACAGGTCGTTTCAACCTGGGCATGAGCCGATCGGCCTGGACACTCCAGTCGACCAGTTGTGCAACCTCAGCCGACCGGTTCAACACTTGAGCCGATCGGTTGGGAGCACAGGTTGGGCAAAATTAGTCAATTGCAATTTCAATCAATCCGATACTCCAATCAATGCGTCCAACACCTTGAACCATATGATATTGAGCCATCGACTGATTGAGTGTTTAATTGAACTACTAAACTCCTTTAGTAATCAATCTAAACATTGCTTTGTGGACAAAACTCCCCTTCGAGGTTAAATCCTATGCGTGTGACCCTACAGGTCCATTTCACGTTGGCAGTGAAAGTCCATAACACTTATGACTTCACAAGCAAAAAGCGGTGCCTAGTCACACATCAGTGCTACCCAAGTGAAAGTAGAAAGTTGGAGAACAACTTTCATCCTACAATATGTGAATGGTGTTACAGCGAATGTATAATTCCTGTGTCACTGATATCCCGAATGAACTCGAGGCATGGAACAATCATCCTGTCAACGTTCATTCACTTTCTTGATCTCAGAGTAGATTGAAGGAGATATGTATGAGATCAATATCACATACTGATTCACACATGCATGCGCACACCTATCTCAATCCTACTCATCAAGTGGCCATGGATATCAAACTCCCTTAGGAGGGACAAATCCCATATCTATCACTCACCCCTCAAAAGCCCCATGTGTCAAAGCCACCCAATCATCACCTTTATAACAACCCATGTTTTAGGACTGCGTTTGATGATGTCAAAGTGTGCCCAACGACATGTGTTGAGTGTAGTGATTTCAGGTCTAAGAATCACACTCATCACCATCACTGTGAGTACTGACTGTGACTACCATCTCATGGTTCCATGTGTCAAACTCATGGTGGGTCTGTCCGGTACACTTGTTCTCTAACAAGTACCTATGTGTTTGATTTGATATCTCTATATCATGACTAATGAGATTCTGTCATCAACCAACACCACAATCTAGTCTTGTGTGTCATTGTTGTCTATCTACCTTCCACAATGACATCCGACTAGGGACATAATAAGAATGTTCAAACTCTTAGCATCCGTATGATCTCATCGTTCATGTCCTCAACCTAAAAGCATACGTCATTGAGTACTGTCATTCTCTAGACATTCAATATGTTCTATCACTATCTCATATGACTGAACCATAATGAATTGGAAGCTTGCCTTTGATGTTTATCAAATCAATCTTAATGTATCCCACCAATCATCCCATGATTGGCTCTCAGGGCATACATACCAATAGGAACTGCCCTTTTTATATAGAGGAACTCAGGAAGAAGAATGAGACAAAGATTTCCACTTCAGGACCCAAAAAGAAGTGAGCTAGAACTATGCAAAGCAAGAGTTGCTTCCACTACAGTTGGAATCTATCATTCAACCTAATGGGCATGTAATATAATTGGCGAATTGTTATTATGTACCTACCATTGATGAAAACATCATGAATCTTGTATGGACAAGGTATTATGAATAAAATGATGTTTCATTTTAAAAGATAACATCTTATATGTCAATGCCCCATGTCTCATAGTCTATATTTGATAATTCTAAAGACAAATATGTATAACACATGTTGAATGAATCGATAATTTAAACAATGAATACCTATAACATTGTCATCTAGAGAACATAAATGAGAAATGCATTACTAGAATCCATAATGATGGTTGTCTGGACTCTTTTGGTTGATGAACCAATGTAGACATGCAATTATTATTTATTGGGCAATATGAAAAAAGTATCTTTCACTAGATGTAGTGCGAGATTGAGTATTCTATTAGGGTTCATACAACTGATGTATATAGACCATTTAGAATAAATGCTAAAGGTGGATAATAGTACATCAATTTATTTATTGATGATATCGGTAGATATGGTAGATTGTATTTAATGAAATATAAGTCTAAATATCTTGAAGTGTTCAAGTAGATCATGTATGAAGTACATAACCCATTTGGTATAATTATTAAATACTTTAATATGATCAATGTGAAAATACTTTGAAACTAAAACTTTGAGGAACTTCTAGGAGACCGTGATAGTATAGCACAATGAACAACAATAGAAACATAATGATGTATCAGAATTAAAGAAGGTATCACACCCTATTGGTCATGGTGTGATTATCAATAAAACTAGCTAATCTTCCAATTTCCTTTTTGACACATGCTTTACACAAAAACAATGTATTGTCTATAATGGTTTGAAAGACACAAAATGTGATATGGCATAGGATGTGTCTAGATATGTCTTTTAGAAATATTAGGATTGAAAACTTGTATAAGAAAAAGTTTCTTGGAAAGATTTGTCAAAAAATCACATAAATGTTATTTTGTTGAATACTACTTTTATATTCCAATCCAACAACAAAAGTGTTTTGTTGCCAGGATGGCTGAATTCCTTAAGAGAAATTTAATTTCAAATGAATCAGTGAGAGAATAGTAGTACTCAAAAAGTTTGAGACCAATAAGAGAACATTGAACTGAAGGAGGTACAATAGGAATAAGGAGAATCACAAGTTTTTGTGGAATATCAAGTTCTTCATGTGACACAAAATTCATAGATCTAGTAAAACATGCCTTGAGCTTGAAAGATTATGATATCTTATAACTCACAAAGGCGGCAAGTTGGTCATAAGATGATGAGACAACAACCTATATAGAAGCTATTGAGGAACCCGAATCTAAAAAATTTCTTGAGGTCATGGGATCGAAGATGGACTCCATGTACACCAGCAAGGCATGACCTTGGTGGATCCACTTGAAGAGGTAAAACTTACATGGTGCAATTGGGTATTCAAGAAGAAGACCAACTCAGATTATAATGTACAAACCTATAAGGATAGATTAGTTGTAGAGGGTTTCAAGAAAGTTCAAGGTGTGAACATGATGAAATCTTTTCACCAGTTGCCATATTTAAATCCATCAAGATCATGTTTGCTATTGTAGCTATTTACGACTATGAGATATGGCATATGGATTTTAAAAATGCATTCCTTAACATGGATACTTATGAGGACGTGTGTGTGACACATCATGAAGGTTTTATAAATCTATTAATGCAAATAAAGTCTATAAGCTACAAAGGTCAATCTATACATTGAAAAAGTACCTCAAAGTTGGAATTTTTGATTTGATAAGATAGTCAAAGAGTTTGACTTTAGTCAAAATGAAGATGAAATTTGTTATTACAAAAAACTTAGTGGGAGCATATTGATATTCAACATAATGATGAGGAATAACATCCTTATACTACAAAAGTTGAAACCTAGTAAGGAAAGTACCATCTCTATGAAGGGTTTAGGCAAAACATCATATGTGATAGGAATTGAGATCTATATAGATAGATCTAGAAATCTTCTTGACCTAAGAAAGAGCACATACATTGACAAGATGCTAAAGGCATTTAGCATGAAGGACTTTATGAGAGAAAATCTATCCATATTCCATGAGACTAGTCTCTCAAGAGTGGAGTGTACTACTTCTAATGAAGAATGGGAAAACATGAGTGAGATGCCATATGAATTCATAATTGGATCTATCTTGTAAGCAATGTAATGTACTCATCCTATTGTCTCGTATGTATTGGACATGACGAGAGGATATCTGTTAGATCCTAGTGAAGGTCACTAGACTACCATTAAGAACATCCTTAAGTACTTGATAAGTACTTAAGGATTAGTTCCTTAGTTATGGTAATAAGGAGGAGTTGGGTGTAAAGGGTTATACCAATGCAAGCATCCAAAATTGACAAAGAAAATTAATCATCACAATCTAAATTCATGTTTAACCTTAAAACAAGAATTGTAAACTGGAAAAGTTCTGAGCAAGAGACAATTACTTAATTCTACAATAGAATCTGAGTACCTTGCTATTTTGAAAATAGTAGAGGATATTGTATGGATCAAGAAGTTCATTTGGATGAACTTATTGAAGTTCCAACCATTGATGACACAATTGAGATATTGTAACAAAAATGGAACTACTAGTTAGGCAAAGGAATTGAGATAGCATACTACAACAATTCCATCTCATACGAGAAGTCTTACAATGAGGAGATGTGAAACTTGCAAAATACCGAAAAGAAGCAAATGTTGCTAACCCACTATAAAAGAGCTTGCGGGACAAAAACATGATGAACATGTTAAGATCACTTGGAATAAGATTTATGGGTGATTGGATTAATTCCAAGTGCAAGTTTATTGGTATGTATGCTCAGAGATCCAATCATATGATGATTGCAATGAGGCATTAGATACTTTATTTAATAATGATAAAGGTAATTTCGCTATTATGTTTGTCTAAAAAATGATGTTACTTGATGACATATGTCTTCAAGTTGAGGACATGAACAATGAGATCATATGTATGGTAAGAGTACATACATTCTTGTTATGTCCATAGTCAGATATCACTGTGGAAGAAAAGTAGACAACAATAACACATAAGACTAGAGTGTATGTTGGTTGATGACAAAATATCATCAATCATGACATGTGATATCAAACCAAACACACATGTACATGTTAGAGAACAATGTATCAGACAAACCCACCTTGAGAGTGATACATGGACACCATGGAATGGTAGTCAGAATCAACTCTCATAGTGATAGTGGTGATTTTGGTTCTTAGACCTAAAATCATTACACTCATCACATGATGTTTGATGTACTTTGACATCAAATGTGACCTTCAATAAGGGTTACCATAAAGATGATACTCGAATACATTATAGCACATGGGGATTGAGTGTGAGTGATGTAGATGGTATTTGTCCCTTCTACATGAGTTTGATATCCAGATCATTTGATAAGAGAGAATGAGAAATGTGTGGCCATACTTGTGTGACTCAATATATGATATGTGAACTCACATGCATCTCATACAGTCTGCTCTAGTTCAAGGAACATGGATTGGATGTTAAGAGGATTATGATTGCATGCCTCAAGTTCAATCTAGATATCAGAGATAAAGGAACTATAGAATCATGGTAAAACTGATCATGAATTGTAGGTTGAAGTTGTTCTTCAACTTCCCAAATTACTTGGGAAGAAATAATGTGTTTCTAGATACTTCTCATTATTTATGATGTCATAAATTGGTTATGGACATACTACCATCGTAATTGAGACCTATAAGGTCATGCACATAGGATGCACTTGGAATAGGAGTCTACTCATGAATATGGTTTAACATGAGTACTAAAGTGTTTAAGTATTCAATTTAAACTGCATTGGCTGAATATTGCCCGGGCTGGGACATAAATTGATCATTTCATTTAGTAAAATGACCATTTAATGATATGAAACGACTATTTCACAAGTGAAATGACTGTTTCAAAAATGAAATGACCATTCATCATTTAGATCACCTAGTTCATTGATCAATTTGATTGGATCAAAGATTGATGTTGACATCATATTGTGCATTAATCAAATATTAATTTCCAATACAATTGCCATTAGGAAACATAGTGAAATAACTGGTTCAAGGGTTGAAATAATCGGCTCACATGTGAAACAATCGATTTAGTTGTGATTTGACCTGTTCATCATTCATAGGTTCCAAAAAATTATGAGAATTCATCTCTTTTACTCCTGCTCAGACTAGAAATTCTGACCCTAACCCTCCTATAAATAGAGGGGTAGTCGAGGCTTTCTAGAGACACAACAATCTCTTTGACAAGTTGTCATTCTATCTAGTTGTGGTAACTAGAGAGCCCAAGCAAGTCCTTCCCGTAAAAGGGAGGAATAGCATGGGAGAGACAATATGGGAGAGAGAATCAACCCTAGCAGGTTGAAGTTCAAAGGGACAAATCCTTCCTTTTTGATCTGGTAGTGCAACATGGAGTTCCTAGTGGTCATCTTGGACTACTATAGAGGTGAGGATGCATTTGTCCCACTAGGAGGATGCATTCAACTGCCGTATGTGGTGATTAACCAAGAGGCCACTACCGTCAGTCGTCCAAGTGCAACTTGAGAAAGAAGCACACTACTATAAGAGTTGTCGCTGGACTTGCTCTAGGACAAGGTATATCTATTGTAACCCTCTTTCCCATTACATAGTTGTTGACAAGATGTACTGTCTAAGGAGAACATGGTAGTAATTTTTTATTTCTTCTACCTTATCTGATGCGATATTTCCCACCAAAAATAACCAACAACCAAACTAAAAACCATACTCTATACTTTGGGACACATGTTGGACAACCCATAAATAATGAAATGCAACTCTGTACTTTTATATCATATGTCTCAAAGTTCTCTTACCCATAAAAAATGCCACTTAACATCACACATTCCAAAGTATAACAAATAAGTGTTTCTAATACTAAACGAATACGGAAACTCCAAGTACGCTATATCACATGCTAAAATATTGACACAAGTGAAGTGCTCGGCCACTTACACCAAGTGAGGTCCAAAAATCCCAAACACATTTCGAGACATACTATAACACCTAAGCCCTCGTTCAAGGCTCTAGTAGAATTTTAAGAATGATGACATGCCCCCACATGCCACCACTATTCTTGACTGTGCGCTTTGTCCTCACATGTGCATATCCTAAGTTCAACTTCTTGACATATCACCCATCCTAATACTACTTTGTGCTAATCATGATTAAATTCAAGGTACCTATTGATGGGATACCTATAAAGGAGATGTACCTTGGTGATATGAATAGTCTAATTGTTTCTTTTGATATCATTTGTTGTGAGGCCTTAAAACCTGGGATGTTACAATCTCCATACACATACTCTTGATGAGGATGTTGAGACTCAACTATATGAACTCATAATATCTTCACCATTTGATTACAAACCTAAAATGTCTCATGTACACCAAGATTCCATTCATGAATATCAACACATGGGCTGCCCCATCTCGTGCAAATGTAGATAGTCTTTTCCAACATGCCTGTACTGCACAACTCAAGACTGGTATGCCACATGACCATGTGGAGCCCACCTAGTAAAGGGGAAAAGGCTCTAAGCACAAAATGTTAATTTCTAAACTATTGATATAAGTTAAATGGTGGGCCACATATACCAAGTGAGGAACTGCTAGTGTAGAGGATAAGATAATACTAGGCGGTGGATCAAGTCACATTTCACCTCGTGAATAGTAATAGATAAATAATAGACATAAACCTCCATGTATTATGCCCACTTCAAACACGCAAAGCTTCTTTTTGGATATTATTATGGGGATAGGATGAAGAATTGTTATCCTTCTCCCAAGTACTACAATAAATGGTTAAATCTGTTCTTGAATGTACAATGAGCCACAAAATCAGGGAGTCAACTAGAAGGTCCCTTCCTTGCGTGAAACCTTGAGTTTCTATAACTCAATGTACCATCATAGTCATTGGGTGGTGGTAGAAACACCCCCCTCTTGTTAGAAATAGAGTGTCTTAATTGATGTAAATGGACCATAGGATGGGTGGCCTTCTTAGGCACATCTAGTCCGGTACAAAATTTTGACACTGCTACTATCCCAAAAAAAGCACAAAACACCACGAATTTACCTTAAATCTTAGAATTTTTTATTGTAAATCTACATAATATAAGATTATGGACATGTTTATGGTGGTATCTCTTAATGATGAATATATAATAAAGGCACCAACAATAAATTAATTATCCATTTTAGTACAAACAAATATGAAAACAACTACTTATTAGGTTTGCAACTTATTGCGTTGTTCTCCATTTCATTTCCAATAAAGACAATCTTAGGTAATGAAGTTCCATATAAAAGTTGGGAAAGCGGATAAGGGTTTCAAAGTATTTGATGCTAATACCCAACTCATATAATTTAGTATAAGGTATATTTTCTTTATTTGGATTATAGAATTAGATAAAAATAAGGTTGTTATCTTAAAGGAGGTTAAACATCATAAGCCCCAAGACACAGGGTTAAAGGTAACTATTTTAGATCCTCTTTTACTTAGTAATACTGAAAAGTAGTTGAATGATTTTCATGTATTTAGGAAACCATTTCCATGAACAATTTTATGTAGCTGAATTTTATTCATGTTAGCGCATACTAATATAAAATGTTCCATCTTAATTAATGTTTTTGTCCATGAGTCTTTTGAATGTTGCTTCAATAAGATAGTGTAAATTGTTAGGATTCTATCATTGTGGGGGCTCTCACAACAACTTACTAGTCTTGAGGTTACTAAATCATTTATTATATATTAATGAAAAATTTTAGATGAAACTTTAATCAACTATAATTGATGATGGAATATATTCTTCAAAGGTTTAATCATGCAATATATGAATTAGGGTTCAACTAGAAAGACATAAGTAATATGTCAATCTCAATCATTGACCATGCTAGTTTAATTACTTTCATACATAGTTATTTTATCAAGTAGTATATGAATATTTGTGTCTCAAAAGGAAGCAAAAATGAGGGTGTAAAAAGCAACGATGGTGGCTTCACACATAATATTGAAGAAGTTGCGTTGATATTCTATTTCTTTGGCATATTTGTTGTAGATATCATTTGTATGTTACTTGTAGGTTGTTTATGATTTGTCCAGTTACCTTCTTTATGAAGTCTGCTAAGAACCTCTTCCTTGCATCTAAAAGCAAACAATAATAACATCTATGTGAGACAAAGTTTGGTGTTTTGTTGAAGTTCTATATATATGTTCCACTGTGTGTCCCACACAATGTTTTTTTTGACAAGTTTAAGGGTAAATTTCCAGGACATTTGACACAAACAATAATCTTTGGTATGTTTACTTAATTTCCTTCATAACCCTTATTTTAAGAGAATTTTTGTTTGAAAATTATATTTTGTAGTAGATGTGACACCTCATCACGCTAAACGAGATTACTCAAAACACAAAACACGATCAACTACTAATTAATCGCATAGTCAAAAATGTGGAATAATTAAAACCAATTCCAACAATGTAAATAAACTCTAGAACACTTAAAAAAGATCCATCATTCCATTCTCATATACTGTAATAAGTATTTACATATGGGTCCAAAGACCTCAATCACATCCTGCATACGAAAGATATTTCACATGCACATGCCATATATTTACAAACATTGGCATACTACCAAAGTCTCACGACGATACAAGTATATCATCTATAAAACACATCCCATACCCAGACCTGAGAGTACAAGAACAACACTAGGACTCTACTACTAACATCTACAACTAACCAACCTTCTGAATCTATTGATCACCAGGTTGGTTTTCTTCCACAACGCGACCTCGACCTCGTTGCCCGCAACCACCTAAAAAATGTGGTGACCCACGGGTGAGACCCAGTCCCAGCGAGAGATATAACTCTCTCCAACATATATTGAGTATAACATATTAATTAACAGTAAATAAATTGAGCAGTTAGGATATTGAATAAGAAATATGAACATATTAAATAGTTTAAGCACACTAAGTAGTTAAGAAAATAAGTTGTAATATCGAGTAGAATTACACAATTTTCATAAGTCTGCATCATGTAAGAACTATGTAGTGTAAAGACAAGACAAGGGTTAATCAACCAATGTGATACATATTAAACCCTAGCAATTATACTACACGACTGGTATTATATCTTTTATTATTATGGCCTGGGGAGTTTGAGTCGTATCACTCAAAGTCCAACTGATGACTATGAAGTGCTATTCTGTTCTGTATAAGATCTAGGAGTGCCAGTATCCTAAGATCTCTTCCCCTCAGTCAGCACGAGTAAAATGCAGGGACATACCAGTCAAACTGCCAACAGTGACATATAGTCGACTGATAACAACTAGTCTGTACTTGGTACATGTTACGATACTAGAAAATAGGGTATACAAAACCCTCTAATCCGAGGTATAACCACATCTGTCCTCAATCACATCAAATGTTAGAGGCATGGCCATAGCCATCCTCCATAACCTGCAATTGTGGATGACAAGGATATATCCTCAACTTGCCGCCCCCAAATACTCAACAGTATGCGCTTCGAGTTTCCCTTGGGAATACTCGTTTCACCATCTAGTAAGTTCTGACACTGAAGATGGCTCTACGGCACAGGACTCTACATGATTAAGGTTACCCTTGATTAATTACTGCCAAATGAATGCATTAAGGCTTTATCATACAAGTGGACATTCAAACCCTAATTCTTTTCTAACAAGAGTATATGTATAACAACTTCAAAAGATATAAAATATTTGAGATATAAATCTTAATCACATTACCACATGCTATCATTCATTGCAAATTAATGGACCACACTTATCATCATACTATTACAATATACCAATATCATATCACAAGTTCCAGGGTTTTAACCCTTATTGGAACATGAAGAGCATTTCACCTCAATCATGGCTTCAAACATGCCCAAAGGCCGTTAAGACCATAAAATTATTCATAGTAAGGTTGTCATCATCATTCCATGCCTTAAACAAGGCTCAAAAGATCATTACCACATATATATTCATAGATATTAACATAGCAAGGCACTATGATATTTAAATGGTACTACATTGTGGTTTAAACACAAGAAGAGTGTATTCATTATCAAATTAATCATTCAAGAGGTCTGATTATAACCAATACACATCACATAATTACATTAAGGTTAGGTATAACAAGCTAGATCACATGGGAGTTACGCATCCACTTATTATAGTGATTTATCAAATATAACTATATAATGGCAAAGGTAAGACTACCAATTAATGGTATTGAACCATCAAATTATCATCACTAGGACCCACATATAATACCATGTGATTTGTTCTAATCCATTGGATGTTGAATTATCCAATATTATTCATTGGATCGGGTTCATTGTTCAAGGTTATCAATTGAAGTATATGTATAACCATTAGATCAATTGAACCAAGGAACCATTGGTTCAAGGTTTAGTCAAATATACAATTACATTCTTAACTCATCATTTATGGTGATGACCTGATCCACCATTAATTGTGATCATTAGGTCACCATTAGTTGTTAGATCAGTAATACATTCAGTTAACACCATCATATATTAAGCTAATGTCATCATCGATTGATAACATCATTAGAATACTTAGTAAATGATAATTAAATGTCTAATTGAGCCAAAACCTGACCTAAGGGGGTGAACATAGTTTGTCATCATAAATTTGACACCCTTCATCACGAACATCAGTTGCCAAAATAGCAACATCATTGGTTGTTGAATGGTATGACCATAGGTTGTGTGATAGGGAAGGAAATAGTTTGAAAACCCTAATTTGAACCATCAATTATTTTGTGCTTAACACCATAGGTTGATGCAATCAACCTGTCCCAGATCATGTTACACCTTAGAAAGGTTGTACACATGTTTAAAAGTTCATATATAACTGGAACAAAATAGGGAACACCACAAAAATTTGTAATTCTAAACAAGCATGGTTTCTGTATGCTTAGATCATCACATTAAAGCATAAACATGAACTAATAAGCTTCTAGTAAGAAATATAAGAGAAGAATGCTATATAACTCACCTCTGTAGAGTAGGTCAGATCTCAAACAGCAAGAATCTTGAGACAATAAGGCAAGAAATCCCTAGACTCATATCTGAACTTGGACAAATAGGTACTTCTCTCCACAAAGAAGCAAAATCCTAGAAAAAGAAACAAGAAGGATAGAGTTTTGAGTTCTAGAGCCACTTTCACCATGGAACAGAAGGATTCTGACCTGGAGAGATAAAGTAGGAATAAGAGAAAATAAATAAATGGTGGAAATAAGGTAATACTTACACTTTTAGGTCCAGATCACTAGGAGGAAGCTTTTTAGACCCAAAAAAGAAATCAATTGCAACCCTAGAATTTTTTTCCAAGAAGATCCCACTTTCTTCTTCCTTGGGCAGGGACTTTGCAGAAGCATATAGGGATAATGAAGGTCAGAGAAGGAGGTAAGCGGTGGAGAGAAAATGGCTCATTTTGTTGCTTGGGGATAAGTATATGAAACTTTAAGATAAAGAAAAAGAAAAAGTTGAAGTTCTAGTATCTATCCAAGTGTCCATGGCCTTAATTTATTAATAATATACAAGCACACACAAGCAAATACCCCACCATATGTATATACCTACTTAGATTTCCTTTTTCGAATTTCCCATCCAATCACATAATTCATTAGTTGATAGCTACTAAAGGTAGCTCATCCATGAAGGGGTAAACCCTAAAATACCCTTGAGGAAAACACCTTCAAACCAAGGCTCAACCAGGAGCCATATGGATAAAAATACTCAAGAATGATAATATAACATCTAAGGAACATAATGTATGTGACAAATTGCAAATAAAACCCCTCAATTGGGTAAATTGCAGAAAATTCCAAAATGTATAGAAAATTGCATAACTTGCTCAAACAATGTCCAAATTGGACCAAATTTGAAACTTAAGCTTGTCTTATGATTTAAAAATATATCAAAATGTCAGATTATGGTTATTAGCATTCAATTATGGTAATTAAGCTTATTCAACTCATTATGCAAGTTCAGGGGCCTTACAACTATAAACCCCTAACAAGGATTTTGCCCCAAAATCCTATTCAAAAAGAGATGGGTATTTTCTACGCATCTCATTCTCTAGTTCCCATGTGACTTTCTCTATGACATGGTGATTCCACAAAACTTTCATTAGTATTACATATTTTCTCTTTAGCTTTTTCACCCTTATATCCAAGATCAACACATGACCCTCAACATAGGAGATATCCTCCTGTAACTCAACCGCTACTGGTTGGATTGTCTGCTCAATATCTGGATGGCATTTGCTCAACATAGAGATGTGAAAGACATTATGCAATCTATGTAGCTCTGGTGGTAGCTCCAACTTATATGCTACCTTTCCAACATGAGCTAGGATAGAGTATGGCCCCATAAATCTAGGAGCCAACTTACCCTTCTTTCCAAACCTCAATACACATTTACAAGGAGAAACCTTAAGATATACTCTATCTCTCACTTAGAACTCAAGTGGTCTATGTCGATTATATGCATAAGATTTTTGCCTATCCTGGGATGCTTTCAACTGTTGTTATATCACTTTAATCTTTTCTATAGTATGTTGTACTAGCTCATGACCCAAAAGTTGATATTCACATGTCTCATACCAGCAAAGAGGAGACCGACATCGTCTCCCATACAAAGCCTCATAAGGAGCCATATCTATGCTTATTTGATAGATATTGTTGTACACAAACTCTATAAGAGTCAGATGTACACCCCAACTACCAAGAATTTGCGTCACACATGCCATCAAGAGATCCTCTAAAGTTTGAATAGTTCTTTCAGACTGGCCATCAGTCTACAGATGAAAAGTTGTGCTAAATCTCAGTTGTGTTCCCATTGCTGAATGCAGACGCTCCCAAAAATGATTTGTAAATTGTGGACCTCTGTCAGAAACTATAGTCACTGGAATGACATGTAGACGGACTATCTCATCAACATATATTTGTGCTAATTTCTCTGATGTAAATGTCATCTTAACTGGCAGAAAATGAGATGACTTAGTCAATCTTTCTACTATCACCCATATGGATCATGACCCTCGGTTGTCCTAGGAAGACCAACCACAAAGTCAATAGTAATATGATCCCATTTCCACTATGGTATTGGCAAGGGTTGTAATGTCCCTACAGGCTTCTGGTGCTCGGCCTTCACCTACTGACAAACTGGACATTTGGCAATAAACTTTGCCACATCACGCTTTAGACCTGGACACCAATACATGTCTTTCAAGTTTTGGTACATCTTGGTACTTGCAGGATGCATTGCGTACATGGAGGAGTGAGCCTCCTCAAGTACCATCTTCCTCAACCCATCAACATCAAGAATTACTATCCTATTATGGTAAGAAATTGTACCATCATCTTCCTCATAAAATCCATCATACTTTTCACTACCAATCACTGATCGGATATTCTTTATCACAGTATCATTCTGTTGTGCATCATGAATCTACTATCTCAAGGTAGTTTTCACTTGTAATTGTGCCAACAATCCTACCAATAAGGAAACTTCTAGCTGTACATTCATTTGGCGAAGAGACACTAGCATTATCTACTGTTGATGATGAATATGACTTTCTACTCAATGCATCAACTACCACATTAGTTTTCCCTGGATGGTAATCTATTGCGTAATCATAATCCTTAATTAGCTCCATCCATCTCCTCTACCTCATATTCAACTCCTATTTTGAGAAGATATGCTGTAGATTCTTGTGGTCAGTGCAGATCTCACACTTTTCTCCAAAAATATAGTGTCTCTAGATCTTTAAGGCATGGACAACCGCTGCAAGCTCTAGATCATGTGTTGGGTAATTCTCCTCATGTTTCTTAAGCTGTCGTGAAGTAAAAGAAATCACATTTTTATCCTGCATCAACACACATCCCAACCCATTCTTTGAAGCATCACAAAAGACAATATAGCCTTTTCCTTGCTCTGGAAGTACTAACACCGGTGCACTAGTCAACTTTTCTTTCAAAAGTTGGAAAGAACGTTGGCTTTTTTCATTCTAGGAAAAAGGAACATCCTTCCTAGTTAACCTAGTTAGGGGTAATGCTATAGAACTGAAGTCTTTGATGAACCTCCTGTAGTAACCTGCCGGACCTAGGAAACTATAGATCTCTATCGGTGTCTTTGGTTGTTCCCATTCTAGTAAATATTCCACTTTCTTGGGATCAACACAAATGCCTTTTGCAGATATAACATGGCCCAGAAAAGACACTTCAGATAACCAGAATTCACACTTGCTGAACTTAGCGTATAGTTGATGCTACCTCAACAAAGTCAATGCATGGTGAAGGTGTTGCTCATGGTGTTGACTATCCTTGGAGTATATCAGGATATCATCTATGAAAATGACCACACACTGATCAAGATAAGTTCTAAAAACCCTATTCATTAGATCCATAAAAGCTGCAGGTGCATTGGTTAGCCCAAACGGCATAACCATAAACTCATAATGACCATACCTAGTCCTAAAAGCTGACTTGGGTATGTCATCAGCCTTAATTCTCAACTGATGGTAACCTGACCTTAGGTCTATCTTTGAAAACACATTGGCACCTCTCAATTGATCAAAAGGATCATCAATTCTCGACAAAGGATAATTATTCTTTATTGTCACCTTATTCAACTGTATGTAGTCTATACACAACCTCATTGAACCATCCTTATTTTTAACAAACAACACGGGAGAACCCCAAGGGGAAGTGCTCGACCTGATAAAACCCTTCTCTAACAATTCTTGTAACTATTTCTTTAACTCATGCATCTCTTCTAGTGCCATTCTATATACTGACTGTGCTATGGGTTGTGTTCCAGGAATAAGATTGATCTCAAACTCAATCTCTCTAGGAGGGGGAATGCTAGGAAATTCCTCAGGAAATACATCCTCAAATTCTCACACCACTGGTACCTCCTAGATACTAGGACCTACCACCTTGGTATCCACAACATGAGCTAAGAAAGCCTCACATCCTTGTCTCATCAACCGATCAACTATCATATCTGACATCAAACATGTAGGAAGAATCTTCCTATCATCTTAAAAAATCCACTGTACATCTCCATCATGGAACGTCTCCACCTTAGTACTACAGTCCAAGACTACTTTGTATTTTTCTAAGGTATCCATTCCTAGGATTACATCAAAACTATGCATGTCAAGTGGCAAAATATCTACTTGAATGTTGTGTCCATAAAAAGAAAGAACACAAGAAGGGCACACTTCCCACAACTCAGTGGAATAAACCAAAGGATTCTCTAGCCACATGCTATCATATCTAAGACTAACAGGTAGATAACAACTATCTACCACCTCTCTAGTGATAAAAGAGTGTGTCGCACCTAGGTCTATTGACACATATACGAAATAAGAAGCAGACAAATCAGAATGAACTAACTCCATCTGACCTGTCACGACTCATGGATTGACCACTGCTTCTGGATGGGTCATGGCATAGAACGTTGCTGTCTCCTTCTACCATCCACATCCTCTTCTTGCTTGTCCAGAGGATCCTACCTGGGATGCCTGACCACATCCTCTTCCACTTCCACTACTAAACTGTTGTGAACCTTGTTGACTTTGCCTTGGCTGTTAAGTCACCTCCTCATCTTTCATAGGGCAATAAGTTCTTATATGCCCCACTTGCCCACACTCGGGTAGAGGTTACATTTTTCCACTAACGGGAGCTCGCAGTACCTCATCGGTTTCAGTGATAGGGTCGTTTAGGCCATATCAGGACACCAGAACATATTACAAGAGGGAGGTAGGGGATGTGATTTCTAGATAAGTCGAGATCATCCTCCAGAAGGAAGTTCATGGTGAGGTCCTCAATAGGGCACCACTGCGGGTAAGAGTAATGTCACAAATCAAGGAGACGAAGAGCGATCTGGTCCAAGCCAACCTTTCCACCATGTATATAACACAACACATTATGACCGACCAAATGAAAGAACTACAAAACCCAGTCCCATCTGACAAGATGAAGGATGGTGATATCCATATTGACCACTCTAGCCCTTTTTTGCCAATCACCATCAATCTAGAAGTTATACCATAATCACTCAAACCATGAAGATTTGTGGCTGTAGTAAAAGCTGTCGGGGCATCAATCATTTTTTAGGAGGTGAATGATCAATATTGAGTTATTCACTTAGACCTAGGCTCCTATATCATCCAAGTAGCCAACCAAGAATACTTTGAGAAATATATGATAGCTGGTGCATTGACCATTTCAAAAACTACTTGGCCGTACAATCATGGTCGTTGGAGTTTTGTCCATCCAATCTGATTCCTCCTAAGTTTGTCGTTTGGTTGAGGATCCTAGACCCCCATATTCATCTTTATCAGAACCACCACTTGGAGTGTTAGTTGTGTAATTGTGATGACCATAAAAATAAATAATCTTACACTATATGGAAATAGGGGGAAGTTTGTGAGGATCATTGTCTAGGTGAACGCCAAGAAGCCTCTTCTACATGCATTGATGAATAGTGAACAACTACATATTAAATATGAGAACTTGCCAACTGTATGCATGGGTTGTAGGAAAGTCAGTCATGCTAAGGGAGACTACCACTTCACCATAGAACTACCTAATACATGTAATGTACCGATCACTGTGGGGAACCAATACATAGAAGCAATCAATGCCCAGAAGCCTGAGCCAAGGAAACAACCACCAATGAAGACCAAGAACCCATATGTGGTAGCATAGGAGACTTTTTGCTAATGACAACCACACTACATCGACTACTGCTAATCAAGTATAAAAAAAATCCAAGACAATTATCAATTCAGTGAGGTGGAGGAAGGATGGCAAGTGGGGGATCTAGTAGGCAGAGAAAAGAGCAAAAAAGAAGTATCAAGCTGAGGAACACCAATTGAGAGTGAAACACAACCTTCTAAACTGGTTGACATGACCAACATAGTGATTTCTTTAGAAGAAGATGAAGTTACAGTAGGAAGGGAAATAGGTAACCAAGGAAATCCATTCCATTTCATAAACATGGATGTCAATAATGTGCTCCACTCACTTGGGGTTTGGGAAGGAACAAGGTCTGGTGTCTTGCTTTGTAATATACAAGTGATCATTCATATAGAAATTCCGACGATCGCAGATCAGATCAAGAAATAAGAAAAATGCACCCAAGTGCAATAGGTGTTAGACCTTGATCATGTTGAAGATATTATGGAAGACTCAGGGAAAGAAGCTAAAGAGGGAACGATTTAGCTGGATGCAACCATAACCTAATCTGTCAGCTCTTACCCTGTCACAAAACCTTGAATTGTTATATAATGAACTAGATCTATTGGAACATCTAGGTCACATGATATGAAAAAAAGATTCACAACATGAAAGAAATAAATCATTCTCACCATCTTAATCTTCTTTCTTGCATCCAACTTTATTGTAGGGGAAACACTATTGATTCCATCATCCAGAGGGTGGGTTTTCCCTCCTCCCACTACATGGAAGCTAATGGATTCTATGGCGATATTTGATTTCTATGGTGTAATACCCATTATAATTTAGAGATTCTACTAAATCATATCCAATCCATCCATTGACAAGTCAATCTAAGGTGGCTACTCATGATCATGTATGGAAGTTCCAAACACACTCATTGCCTGACCTTATGGAGGCGCCTGAAAAACCTTGACCCCTTAGGGGATGAGACATGGGCAGGTGCAGGGGACTCCAACACCCTCCTTCATAGATAAGAAAAGAAGGGTGGCTACTTCTTCACCACATCCTCTTCTATGCATATACACAACCTTCTCCTTGAAATTGGCCTCACTGACCTGGGTGCATGTAGACAACCCTTCACATCAAACAAAATCACTTGTTAGATAGGCTACACTGGGTTGTCTCTAATGATGTTTGGATGAAATTACTGATAACACCCAAATTTAGGCATTTATGCTAAGTATTTGTTCATAGTTCTGTGTTGATTATAGCCTTAATATGCCTACAATAACTCTAGATTCTTATTCTTTGATAATTTATATATTTTTTCTCTACTCGCCAATATTGGGATCTGCATGCACCGAACTTTGAAAAGATATCAATTCTCCAAGTTTTCTCCCCTTGACCTAGTCAAGCTCAGCACGACACAGTCGGGCCGGGAACAAAAGTAGTGATCACTACATCCATTTCAGCTACAACATCCATAACGACTGCTACGACCTCCAAGCTGTAGAGACCGCTACAACCACAACCACAACAAGACTGTAGTGACTGCTACGCTCGATACGGTCGGGCCAAGGATAAGGTAATCGACCGTTACACCTATCTTGGCCGCTACAAGCTCTGTGCCCATGACATCTATCTCGACTGTGACTTCTGTCTCACCCACTACACTTGTCTCGATCGTTACAGTCGAGTAAAGCCAGACATGATCGGTCTGAGAACTAAGGGTAGCTATCGAGATAGGTGTAGCGACTACTTATCACATACCCTCTGCCTTCACCTATAAATATCCACCCCTCTCTACCTGGAGAGGGGTTCCGCATATTTTTATTTCCCAGAGCCCAGTGGGAGAGTTCTAAGGTCCGAAAAAGGTTGAAGTGCTCATTCTACGTCCATCCCTTTGGTTTTCTTTCATCTACCATCATTTTCCACCACCATTCACCCATTTACTACTATTCTTAGCCATTTTCCACCTCCATACACCCACCAAGCTGTTGGTTGGGGCAAAATCGATGAGAAAGGAGGCCAAGGAGTTCAGAAGACCAAGGAGGACAATCCAAAGATGAGATCCAGCCCATAGGGAGGCTAAGGAGTGAGAGCCACCTCTCCTCTACATGCTAAATATCTTCTTCTCCTCCTTTCTTCTACTCTTCTCTTTAGTTTCTGTACAAATGATGCTCTTCCATCTTTGTTCAGTGCCAACTATTCTTTTCTATGGTTAGTTAAAGCTCCTTCTTGACTATGTAGTCCGTTTTGGCATGTTTATGTACTTTTACCTTAAGCAAGTAATTTTATTCCCGATCTAGTACATTTTTTGTTCTATCTCCTCTTTCTGATTATGTCTACTAGTTTGGTTGATCTCTTTCTTGCTTGAACTTCTATTTCTACCTGGATCGAAAGATTAGTAGTAGAAATGGATAAGAGAAGGTAGTTTGGATTGGAATATGAAAAGAGGATGGTTCAAGGTGATATGTAAAGAACCAGATACCTAGGCACAACTGGGCCCACCATCAGGTCATGTCAAGATCACATTTGTTTCTAGCATCTCAGAATATTCTAGACCCGAGAGGATATCTAGAATATTCTAGGGTGCTAATTTGTCATCCTTGAGAGATGTTTCATATCATTGATGGGTTATAGTCATGCTTTGCAAAAAGTGAGTGGAATGACCCCCCCCCCCCACAGGTACATATACTACAATATATACTATGTTTGGATGTAGGTTTCTTGCCGAGGTGTTCGAAGGTTGTCTATGCCCGGGAATGGGTGCATAGACTGTCCAACTTGTGGTTACATAGATAGAAACTTTTTTTCTCTAATTAGTAGAATCCAACAGATTTTGTTTTGTTTCCTTTTATTTATTTTGTTTTATTTTGTGACACCTTGCTAGATGAGTTATAATTCCATACTTTTATCCCCACGTCCCTGTGTTCGACCCTATATATCTACTTCGACCCTGTATTAGAGTTGCGAGGGTCCTTGAAGGTTTTTGGTTATAAACATCAAGTTCGATTCACCTTTGGGATTGCACCTCCACTTTTGGAGCACGCTCTCAGGGCTATTCAATTACATGTAAATGCCTGAGTTTTAGTGCTATCCTGAGTTGTCTTTGACCACAATACTATGTTTATCACCATTGTTAAGCCACATGCCAATAGGAATGTTTGGTTTAAAATGAAGTCAATTTGGAACTTTGCTATCGGCTTCAATGTATGACCAACCTCTAGTTGGGACAACAAAGACACTTTTTTATGCTCTTACAAACTTCCAAACCAGTGCACACAAGTGGGACAAGAAGAACTTCTTCAACTAGAATTGCTAGAAAGCCAAAGTGTTGGCTGAACTAGAAGGGATTCTAATCATGTCAGAGTTTGCAGAGTGCATATCCACTTCCTTGAGAGTGGTAGAGCCACAAGAAGGTTACAACCAACTCTTACTAAAGGAAGAATTCAACTAGAAACAAGCAACAAGAACTTATTTGTTAAATATGGTGATTATTATACAATATTCATTCAATCAACTGTGCAATCTAGGAGACATTACATCAAGATCTCACTGTTAAAGGACTCAAACAACACCTGGATTGCAGACTCTGAAGCCCTCAAATACCATGCACAACAATATTTCAAAGACCTTCCAACTAATAGTTTCCATATTCCTATGCAAAATATTACACTATTTGCAAGCATTTTCCCTGGTCTTTCTGATATGGCTCATTTCACTCTTGATTGAGTTCCATCTGCAGATGAAATCCATAACACAATGTTCACCATGGCACCCTCTAAAGTGAAAGGTCATGATGTCGTAAGTGGGGACTTCCTTCACATCATTGGGGCCACATCAGTTAATTGGCGATGGGTATGGTGCAAGCTTCCTTCTCCACTGCTATGGTGTACTACACTTGCAAGCTCTCACATGGTGTTGATTCCAAAAGTCAATACCCCCTACTGTATAATATTGATCTCTAGACAATTTCCTTGAACAATGTGATCTTCAAAGCCATCTCAAAGAGAATGGTAGAGTGCATCAAACCCTGCCTCAAGAACTGGATACCACCAACTCAATCCAATTTCATCATGGGAAGAAAGATACGTGACAACATCCTTATGGTACAGAAAGTAATCCACACTATGCGCACCAAGAAAGGGAAGAAGTGGATGACTATTAATATGGACCTATCCAAAGATTTGATATCATGAATTGGAGCTTCATTGAAGATACATTAAAGAGAGTAGGCCTACCATCCAACATTGTTTAAGTAACAGAACTCTAGTCAATGGAAGCCCATTACTCTGGTAAATGGAAGCACCCCACTTACTCATGTATGCTTTGTTCCCGATGTCTGCTTGATGGCTGAAGCCTTATAGTAAAAAGCCCAAAAAAATTCCAAGTACCTAAAAGATTTCTAAATTTCCTATGGGAAAGTGTTGTCCCATGTCAGTTTTTCTCATCTAATGTCACAATATCTAAAAAGAGAATGATAAGTAGGAGGTTGGGATTCCCATACACATAAGCTTTGGCAAATATATGGGTGTTTTAGTCATTTATCGACGGGTAAACAAGACCACCCATGCTAACATTGATGATTAAGAATAATATGAATAGTTGGGTGATCAAGAATCTTTCTCTGGCAGGGTGCATCACATTGGAAAAATTTACTCTACAAGCTATTCCAACATATACAAATCAAACAATTTAGCTCTCTTTGATGCTATGCGATGATATCAACTACCATATGTGAAGCTTTATATGTCATTGGGGGAGGGAATAAAGAAAATTATATCTTGTCTCTTGGAAAAAGATTACCTAATTAAAAGACATGGGAGGCTCGGGCATCAAGGCACTTGCAACTAAAATGATGCCTTAACATTGCAAAATGTATGGTCTTATCTCACATATACCTCTAAGCGTTGGTTCCAGACACACATGAGAAATGTACCAATAGAAGTGAATAATAAATGCATTCACCCTCTATGGCTTGGAGCTTCATTCGACTACACACCCTTCTTGTTAACAACCTCTGTGCTAGAATAATTCAACATGGCCAAAATACTATAATATGGAAGGATCAATGGCTTGCAGGTCAGGTAACTACCAACATTGATCCTACAACTTCATCCCCCACTCACCTTAGGGATCTCACTGTGGATTGTATGAGGCTAGATTCTGGAAACTAGGATTGGGATTTCATCCATGCTCACCTACTATAAGCTTCATGGAAGGTCGCCAATACCACTCCACCACTTGATCCATCTGTTGGTCTAGGCATCATCTCCTGACCACTGGAATCGAGTGGTGATATGATGACAAGATCAACATACAGATGGATAAAGACACCTAAAGAAGTTAATTTTCCTAGATGCAACATGGAGAAGAAACGTCACCACATTGATGTCTAACCCCTATGTCTTAGATGCAACAATTACCCAAAAACCATCCTCCACTACCTTTGCAAATGTGGAGTGAGCAAAACGTCTTAGCAAAGGCTATGTCCGAACCCTCTTTACTTCCTAGTGACTGAAGATGAGTGGATCTCTGGCATCATGAACGGAAACATGGGAATCGCTACCGTAAGGTGCATAGCTGTAAGCTGGCATATATGGATGATCCATAATGAACGTGTTAATATGCAAAGGCTTACTAGTCCTAAGGTCATCTCTAAATTCATCACAAGATGTGCACAAACGATTAACTGTCTCCCATGGACCACACCCGTGCATATAGCCAATAATGCTTAGAGAGGCATGTTTAACTTTTATTCTTTGCATGGATGTTGCTTTCCAGACCGCAAACAACAGTGCTGCCTATGGCTACATTGTTAATAATAATGTTGGGTCACTTATAAACAAGGTTGATGATACTAGCTACTATAGTAAGACTAGGTTTGGAGGCATAGCTTATTTCTATCACTAAAGCTATAGAGAAAATGGATGAGAAAGGGTTGTAGAATTCTTTTCTAACCACAAATTTGCTCACTACAACTAGGTTGCTTCTTTCAGATGATCATGTTTCACCCAATCAAATCCAATATCATAGGTTTTGGTCCCAGCTTCTCCTAAAGTCTCCCTCAGTATGTCTGCATATCTCGAGAGCTCAATGCCACTGCCGACATCATTGTAAAACATACCTTTAGACATAAATATAGTCTTTCCTTTTCTTCTACTTGTCCTGAGTGGCCTCCCTATAACTTTGATGTAAATATGTTCCTTACTACAATAGAGAGTGGGATGAATAATACAAAATCTCCATTTCTACAAGGTATTCTTTTTTGCTATATATATATATATATATATATCTATATAGTGGGGCAATCCTATGAGAGCCCTCCTACCGTGAGAGCATGAGATTCTTATATATATATATATATATATATATATATATATATATATATATATATATATATATATATATATAGCCCTAAAATATATATATATATATATATATATATAGCCCTAATATATATATATATATATATATATATATATATATATATATATATGGCTAAAAGAATTGTGTACCTGAGTACATGTATGTTATGTGTACCCATCTTCATTTATGATGATTGTACAACTCCTCAGAATAATATAACCTTATGGATGTGTTGCATACCTCTTGGACAACATGTGTATACAATATCACATCAATCTTACATTTGTAGATCATCCAGTTATAGAAAATTCTTTTTTTATGATCAACGGTAGCTTGCTGAAATTGCAGGAACTGTTGGATGCTACATTGTTATATCTCATGATATACATGTGATGTGGTTGTGTTTTTTAAACACATCTAATCTTAATAATTTTGGTCAAATCCATATGGTTGGATTTGTTTAAAAAATTTCACAAATGTCATTTTAATGGTCGGTACATATAACTTACATGTATCACCGGGTACACACTTCCTAACCCATATATATATATATCTACACGGGTAGCTACACTCCCCCTATTTCAGTTAATTTTTTTTGGAGTTTCTTACTTTTGACATGTAAATGTTTACTTTACCTTGTGAACTGTTAATTTTCATGCCTAAATAGTTACGTTTTGTAACAAGTGTAACAAATAGACAATTTTATATATATATATATATATATATATATATATATATATATATATATATATATATATATATATATATATATATATATATATATATATATATATATATATATATATATATACACACACAGTGCATTCTGTCTAGATTTAATTTTTTAGTAGTATAGTTACTTTTTATCATCATAGTTACTTTTTTGTCCAACGAGTTACTTTTCTGACTGTATAGTTACTTTTTGGACTGACGGGTAGTAAAATCCAAACTATCCACGTGCGTATTGAATGAACGCCATATATATATATATATATATATATATATATAGTCAGGCTAGAATACACTCGAGTGTATCCGGAGCGGAATACACTCAAGTAGTTTTTCATGATGCAATATTTTTTTTGAAAATCTAATCCATTGATGTTCTTAAACATCTTGTGAACAACTCATACGCAAAATTTGAGCACATTTGGATATGTATAGCTCATGTTATGAAGACCGCAAAAATTATACATTTCAAATTAGTTTCACGCGTTGATTTTGTTGCCCTTGGATGAGTGACTTACACTCATCGAAATGGGTTCAAAATTTGTATGTAGCCTATTTATAGTATGACGGTGAAGATCAATGGTGTACATTTTACAAAAAATAGTCCTGATATGCAAACGCACTTGAGTGTATTCGTGCGATCCGTACACTCAAGTGTATTCTAGCCTGACTCTCTCTCTCTCTCTCTCTCTCTCTCTCTCTCTCTATATATATATATATATATATATATATATATATATATATATATATATATATATATATATATATATATATATATATATATATATATATATATATATATATATATATATATATATATATATATATATATATATATATATATATATATATGGCTCATCTTTAATACCCGTGCGGGTAGCTACCCGCCCCCTATTTTGGTTACTTTTTGTCAAGTTTCTTACTTTCAACTTGTAGATGGTTACTTTACCTTGTAAATTGTTACTTTTCATGCATAGATAGTTCCATTTACAACAACAGATTTCAAAATACAATTACATATATATTTCCGGTGTATTCTGCCTCATTTTGCTTTTTTAGTCATATACTTACTTTGTTATCAACATAGTTACTTTTTGGTCCTTCCAGTTACTTTGTTTGCCATATGATTACATTCGGGACTGACGGGTAGCGAAAATCCAGTCTACCCGCGCGCGCGGAGATTAACACCCATATATATATATATATATATATATATATATATATATATATATATATATATATATATATTTGACAACTGCAACTTCTACACTTTTCCTATTTAACAGGGATTACTTCCAACGCATCTTTTTATTTCCTATTTAATAGGGACAACTTCCAATTGAATGCTCATACATCATTTTCTTTCTCATTCAAATAAGTTTTGTAACTGCGAACACACAATTCTACTTTACATAATGACATTTTTTGTACAATCATAACTTGGCATATTACGCCCATATGCCCCCTTCTATTACATTTCTTTCTCTTTGCCATTGGAATACCTTCCCCACTCCCCGTAACATATTGGTATTAACAACACACCCTCAAAAAAAAAAATATTGGTATTAACAACAACCTCCTATATAAAATCATTTGCTTAATTTTCCACATCATTTCTTTATCTCTTTCTTCCCCAAATTCCCTTCTCTAAGTTGTTGCTAGTTCTTTTCTCCTTAAAATGGTCGCCTTTCATGTTGGTTAACAATAAAAGAAGGTATGCTGTTAAAGAATGACACGTGCCACAATGTTTTGGCCTTTCCATAAAGGTTTGCATCTATACTAAACTAATGTAATTGTTATATTGTGTTTGACAATAATCATTTTTCCGATACATCACACACGCACACACCCATTCACACAAAATTTCAACATTTTTATCAGTTTTTATTACTAGATTGCCCAAGTTTTAGGCAGCCATCGCGCCTTCTCTTCTTTTTAACTAGAACCACTGGATTTTGGATTAAGAGCACGGTAACATCAATCAGATATAAAAAGTTCACAACAGAAACAACATTAGCTTTTACCCATGAATTAATATAGTTCACGAAAATTTGATTTTACATCAAATTATACTAGTGTCATCTGAGAAACCTAACAAAGTATCTATGATCGATTGTTTGACATTATACACTACATATCCTCCAGGCCTTAGTTTTTATAATTTTTACTATCTGATGTTGATGGAGTGTGCTTCACATCCATGCGCATGTGTCAGTTTACTAGTTGGAAGGAAAAGAGTCAAGGGCACATTCCAGTTAACCCCTCATTTTTCAAATATCTGCGGTCATCAATCAAACTATTCTTATCAGGCAGGTCAACCTGGTCAATTGATTGTCGTCTAAAGACAGTGAATCAAAACCTGATTAACTACACAGAAATGCACCTCATTCCTTCAGATCTGGAACAAGATCTTATATGAACGGAGAACAGGAGAACGTGGAAGCAAGCATCAAACCATCTGATATCCTGCAGCCCGTAAAACATAAATTGATTAATTAGGAAAATCCTGCATCTCTAGTAACTGGTGATTGTGAAGGTGGCAGATAGTTTATTCTTATACCATCTCGCAAACAATAAACAGAAGTAATAAATGCCAACGTACTGGCACAAACACAGAAGATGGATCCCCACTGCCACCACAAGCACGTTAAGTTGAAGTGAAATCCCCAACCGTTGTTCGTCCACGCACGTTTAATGCAACTTGGTTGGCGGCTTTCAGAGGATGGTCCATATCTCCCACGGGTTAAAATTCTGGGACTCTCACACTCCCTCACGCTCGCTCACGCGCACCCAGCAAAACCACATATCCCCCACCTTTCCACATGTCATCTCCTATCATCTTGCTATAGTTTTTTTTTTCATTTTTTGAAAGAGAGAAGGAAAAGAAGAGGAAAATGAGAGAGAGCAAGGAAGTAAGAGAAAAAGAGAATAAATTTCAGGGTCGGAATGACAAAAGTGGGCGTCAAAATAACAAAAATAGACACTAAAAGACCAACAATGGGCGCCAAGACACCATTAACTTATTTAGAGGTGTCAAGTATCCATGTTTAGGCGCACTTACCCATTAACTGGGCGTCACTTCATGTGTCACTGGGTATTGATTAAGTTTATTATGCTTTAGATGCCATTATTTTGTTTGAGTGTCAATTACCTATTTCTGGGCGCACATGCCCATTCATTGGGTGTCATTTATGTGTTAATGAGTTGTTGATTAAGTTTATTATGTTTTGAGTGTCATTAACTTGTTTTGAGTTTAATGGAGCCCAAAACATGATGAACTTAATCAGCTGACCATTAATGCATGAAATAACGTCCAATGAAAGGATAATTGCTCAAAAAAATGGATAATTGACACCTAAAATAAGAAAATGGTGCCTAAACTATAATGATGTTAATCAACGTTCAATAGCACATGAAATGACATTAATGAATGTGTACGTGCGCCCAAATATGAGTAATTGACACCCAAAATAAGTTAGTGGCGCTCAAAACATCGACGCTTAGTAATACATGTTGACTCCCAATGAATGGATAATGATGCCCAAAAATAGATAATTGACACCCAAAATTTAATGAAGTTAATCAACGTCTAGTGGCACATGAAATGAAGCCAATGAATGAGTAAGTGCACATAAACATGAGTAATTGACACCCAAAACAAGTTATCAACTCCCAAAACAAGTTAATGATGCCAGTTGATGAGTAAGTGCGCCCAAATATGAGTAATCGACACCCAGGATAAGATAATGATGCTCAAAACATGATGAACTTAATCAATCTCCAGTAACACATGCAATGGCACCCAATGAATGGATAACTACGCCCAAAAAATAGATATTTGACACCCAAAATAAGATAATGGTGCCAAAAAATTAATAAAATGGATCATTGACACTCAAAATAAGATATTGGCACCCAAAATTTAACGAAGTTAATCAATGTTCAATAACACATGAAATGATGCCAATGAATGAGTAAGTGCGCCTAAACATGAGTAATCGACACCCAAAATAAGTTAAGGGTGCCTAAAACATGATGAACTTAATCAACACCCAGTAACAATGCAATGACACGCAATGAATGGATAAGGACACCCAAAAATAGATGTTTGACGCCCAAAACAGGATAATGACACCCAGAACTCAATGAATTTAATAAACATCTAGTAGAACATTTAATGACATCAATTAAAGAGTAAATGTTCCCTAACATGAGTAATCGACACCCAGAATAAGTTAATGGCGTCCAAAACACGATGAACTTAATCAACACCCAGTAACAATGCACTGACACCCACTGAATGGATAACGACGTCCAAAAATGGATGTTTGATGCCTAAAATAAGATAATGACACCCATAACTCAATGGATTTAATCAACATCTAATAGAACAATAAATGACGTCAATTAATGAGTAAGTATGCCCAAACATGAGTAATCGACACCTAGAACAAATTAATGATGCCCAAAATATGATGAACTTAATCAATGTCCAGTAACACATGCAATGACACCCAATGAATGGATAAATATGCAAAAAATAGATATTTGACACCCAAAAATAGATGTTTGATGCCCAAAATAAGATAATGACACCCATAACTCAATGAATTTAATCAACATCCAGTAGAACATTAAATGACATCAATTAATGAGTAAGTGTGTTCAAACATGAGTAATCGACACCCAGAACAAGTTAATGACGCCCAAAACATGATGAACTTAATTAATGTCCAATAACACATTCAATGACACCCAATGAATGGATAGCTGCGCCTTAAAATGGATACTTGACACCCAAAATAAGATAATGACACCCAAAACTTAATGAAATGGAAATTGACACCCAAAATAATATATTCATGCCCAAAATTTAAAGAAGTTAATCAATATCTAATAGCACATGAAATAATACCAATGAATGAGTAAGTGCGCCCAAACATGAGTAATCGACACCCATAACAAGTTAAGGGCGCCCAAAACATGAAGAACTTAATTAATACCCAGTAACACATGCAATGACACCCACTGAATGGATAACGACGCCCAAAAATAGATGTTTGATGCCCAAAACAAGATAATGATACCCAAACTTAATGAATTTAATCAACTTCTAGTAGAACATTAAATGACACCAATTAATGCGTAAGTGCACCCAAACATGAGTAATCGACACCCAGAACAAGTTAATGATGCCCAAAATATGATGAACTTAATCAACGTCCAGTAACACATGCAATGACACCCAATGAATGAATAATTACACCAAAAAATAGATATTTGACACCCAAAATAAGATAATGACGTCCAAAACTAAATGAAGTTAATCAACGTCTAGTAGCATATGAAATTGATAGCCAAAATAAGTTACTTGACGCCCTAAATAAGTGACCAACGTCCAAAATTTAATGGTCTTAATCAACTTTGTTTAACCAGTGAATGGGTGAGTGACACACAATCACTTCCCTCTTTTTTTTCTTTTTACTTCCCTCCTCAAATATATCAACATTAATCTTATTAGATTGTATTTTCTATAATAAAATCTAATGATTTTTATTTCATCAAAAAATGCATTACAGATTAATATTAATTTTTGTGTTGTTGTGTTAATAAGAAAATAATTATCCGCAATATACAAAACTCATTTTTTATTGTGTATCATTTCTTCTCCGAAGTATATCAAAATTAGTCTTGTTGGATTTTATTTTTTATAACGAAACCAATAATTTTTATTTCATCAAAATTTATCACGGATTTAAAGTTATAAGCAAAATAAAATTTCTCTCGTAGTTCTCTATCTCATGTATTTAATCTTTCCAATCAACCCTCACGTCATCCAGAAATTACCCTGCAGTGCTAGCTCACCGTCTGTCGATACCACTATCTAAAAAGGTAAAACTTCTCAAATCTCCGTAAACCACTATTCTCTCTACGTGTAAGCGTGTGAGTGGTTTGTGCGCGTGACCAACACATTTCAGTTTCTCACATTTCTTTTCTCTCATGAGACAAAAGAGGGCTTGCATACTGGAACATATGTTTTTATAATTTAGGGGTCTTAGATAGCCACGAATCGATGTACGGCTTATTGGATCCCCGTATCTGGTGAAATTCGTTGAAAATTAAGAGTATGACAAAACATATTAAACTATCCTGCTCGGCTAGCTGTAAGGTCCACATCTACACGTGATAGAGACTTAGTTTTACACTCTCTACAACTATGCAATAGTTTCAATGACGTCAGCATTTGTTAAACCGATAAAGCCCAAGTCAAGTGGCCCAAGAACAACAAATATCAGACGTACTGTGATCTCATTTGGATGAGGTCACTGACCCCGCTAGCCAAAACTAATTAGGATTCATGTGCCCTAAACCCACTAACCAGGTTTTAATCTAGTCAAATTAATTTAACCACTCACGTTTACTGAAGTCCAATACGACATTGAACTTGTAGAAGGAAACCCTTAACAACATTGTCTAGTTATTACATAATTTAACAATTTAATTAAACTAGTTTTAGTATTTAAAATCATATAAAAAGTTATACAAATCTTCGCTTATTCTCAGTCACACATTCTCAGGACCAAGGGAGTAATAAGAGACCATCTACTATTTAGATAATCTCTCTAAACACCTCTGCATGCCTATTTTTGTTCACTTACGGATCTTCCTAATGATTACATGTACCTATACCTAAAAAATGATCCATTTAAGTGTGAGATATTAGCTGATAAAAATGTATTTATCTAAATACATATTTTATTTACATGTTTTAGATATATTTTTAGAATTATTTTGTTATTTATCTTCTTAGTTTTATAATTAATTGTATTAATTTAGAATTTTCTATTTATTTGGATTTTTAATTATATTTGATTTTTTTTGTAAGAAAACAACTCAATGACTATTTTTTCTTGGAAGATATTTTGCACAAATTCCCGCAGTGCCTGATTTAAATATATACCTCGCACCAAAACAGTCATAACTCTCACATCTCAAGGCGAAATTTAATGGGCAAGTATGCGTTGGAAAGGGAATTGAATTATCTATAGTAAAAAAATAAATTAGGACCGCTTCCAAACTTATGACTGGCCCAAAAATATACTCGAAATTACTATTATGAGAATCTACAACAAAAGGAATGCGAACGGTCAACATAATTAAAAGCAATCAACCGTTTCCACTATTGACTAGATCCAGAAAGTTTTCAACCGTCGGTCAGGATTCTTCTCAAAAATCTTTTATGCAATGTTTTCAACCCTCATTCTCCTATAAAAGGAGGGGGACTCCACTAAGAAAGAGGTCTCAAATTTTTGTACGAAATCAATAGAGGAATTCTGTCATTTTATTTTAGTGTAATATTCCATTCAAGACCAATAAAGTTAGTTCTTTTATAAAGTTAATTATTTTATTTAAATTTTAGATCTCTCTTCTCTAGTTCTTCTTCTCGTGTTTTTTTCTTAGAGTATGAGAAAAAATAAACGAGTCATTTAATCATCACCGTCTTGGACTCTATAGAGATCCGGAATTGTGATTTATGACTCTTTTGCTTTCTTTCCTTATTTCTCCCATCCTCACCGCGAGTAGCGAGTAGTTTACTTATCGAGACAAGGGAAATAGCCCCTTAGCCATGTGTTAATCAGATCAAGTTTTTACATGACTAGTTAGATGTATGGTTTTCAATTTAGAAATCACAGATTTAAACAACATAATTAATCACTTTTATCGCTTATTAATTCTGACAGATACGACTGTGAAAACTGGGATATATAACACCTAAATCGAACTCATGAGGATTTGGATGCGACCGTAGAAAAACTCTCTTTAGGATGAAGAACAAGGATACGTGAACACCAGGACTAATGGGTTCACGTGGATTTCATCTTTTATGTTTTATTTACGAATAAAGCTCATACCTGCTTCCTTCTTCTTATCGTGTATCACTCGATTTAATTTTCACAAGGGCTAAGGTGGTAAAACACCTAAATCTCGATGCATTCCTCTTTGATTTCAAATCATTTTTAAACGTTGCTTTCAAATTTGCCCTTTAATTTTCAGCATTTTACTTTTGTTTAGATATTCTTTTATACTAACCACTTCTTCTTTTACTTTTTCTTGTTTAGAATAATCCTTTATTTTATTTGCATTAATGTAATCTTTTATTTTTATTGAAATTTCCTTTCTCGCATTAGATAAATCAATTCCCCTCAAATTAGACTTTACTTTATGCAATTCTTTCAAAAATACCAAAAAGAAATAAGTTCAAAAATAAATCGAGTTTAGAAGAAACAGATCTTAAAAATATTGTCTTGTGGGATTGACCATTCTATACTATCCTTAATCAGAAAGTAAAAAATGATTGAACTCTAGTGTAATGTTTCTAGTGAATTGGTGTGCAAATGACGCGTATCAATTTTGGCGTCGTTGTCGGGGACAACAGATCATTTTCATGAATCCCAAAATTTTTTGAAATTTTTTATTATTATTTTTATGCCTTCCGAGTAACATTCTGGAAGTGCTCTCTCCTCTTTCTGCTGAGTTTCCATTCCAGCAATATATTTTTTATGCAAACAAATATAACTGATAACTGTGCATGCGCCACCCATCGAACGATCTTACGCCGTAAGTTTTTGATCCCGAGCCAGAAAGAACTTTGCATCGCTTAAATTGACAAAGCTGTCTTAGGATGGATGAAGAGGAAGTTGCCCATAGGATTGGGTAGACACTTGCCACTCAAAGAGAGTCAATGATGGCTAAATGTGTGGCTTAAGAAGCCAACTTACAACCTATATTGCTGAGCAAGAGGCTATAGACGCCGCTCAGAGGGAGGCCTAGAGACAAAAACAACTAAAGGACTTTTCCACCTCGAAAACAAGATACGCACAACACCCAGTTGTGCCACCTGCGATCACAATCCCTCAATTAGAGATCCACATTCAGTGGATCATGATGCTTCAGGCCAATCCTTTTTCTGGGAGCAAGGGTGAAAGTTGTCAAGATCACCTCCAATGCTTCACATACCTTAGCTCGTTGACTAAGTTCCCAGGCATTTCTAAAGATGCCATAAGACTTAGACTTTTCAAATACTCTCTTTCAAGGGAAGCCAGTAGTTGGTACAATGCCATGGAGAGTCAAAAACCCCTCACTACTTGGTAAGCACTTCAAACAAATTTTTTGGATAAATACTTCCCCCTTCCCTCACCTACGAGATTAGAAGACACATTTTTTGTTTTTAATGGTCCCTGGGGAAACTTAGGAGAAGCTTGGGAAAGATTTCAGAAACTCCTCTGTCATTGGGCTGCAAAATCTCTATGTGGAATATGCCAAGGGTATGATCATGCTACCCTCCAATGTCAATATCTCTACAACACCCCAATGCAGCCTGATGTTGATCAACAAGTAGAGTATCTCAACTCTATCCATAGTAACTGGGCCAGGCTTACTACAATCCAAACAAGCCAGAAACCATCCCGGGTTTCAATATAAAAATCCCTCAGGAGCTGAAAACTCATCTAAACTTCCCCCTCCTCAAAGACCCCCACAACCCCAAGCCAACTATCGTCTACCACCAGGTTTTCTATACAATAACAACCAAAGGAATTTTAGGAACCAAGGGAATTTCAGGGGAAACTTCCAAAACTGTGGACCCTACCAAAGTCAACAATATCGAAACCTTCATCAACTACCACCACCTCAACAGAACGCCCCCACCCCTGTGGCAGAAGATAGGATTTCATCCTTAGAGAAAATCATAATAACACACCAAAAATCGACCAACACTCAGTTTGCTCGTCTCTTTGCCCAACAAACCCCTCCATAGGGACATTCGCTGGACAGCCCGAGAACAACCCAAAACATCCCAAACAACTAAAGGTTGTTTGCACTCGTTCAGGGGAGATTCATACCCCTCCCCTAGAGAAACCCACAGTTGTTCCCTTAGACTTTGAGGATGATGATGCAGTGATCATTGAAACCCCACCCTCACCTACCTCTACCGTCCCCACTCCTCCCATTCCCTCTCCTGTGGTTCCACATGTGGAAATTGACAATTTAGAAATTCCTATTTACAAACCTCATCCCCCTTATTAGGCCCGCCTAAAGAAAACTAGGCTTGACACCCGTTTTGTAAAATTTAGGGAGGCCATGAAAAAGTTGCATGTGGATATTCCCTTTCTTGATGCCTTAGCCGACATGCCAACGTGGTACAAATATATGAAATCTCTTTTGACCAGGAAGTACCACACCAATGAGCATGAGATGGTCACACTTGTTAGGACTACCTATGATATTATCCAAAGCAAGATGCCTAAAAAGAAGAAAGACCCTGGCTCCTTTGGGATTGGGTGCTACCTAGGTGATAATGCGTGCAACAAGGGTCTTGCAGACTTGGGTATGAGTATTTCTATTATGCCCTATAGTCTTTGCAGAAGGCTAGGTTTTGTTGACATGCTCCCCACCACCAAGACAATCCAATTAGACGACTCATCCATGACAAAACCCATGGGGATCATTGAAGACATACATGTAAGAGTTGGGAAGGATGCTTATGTCCCATGCAACTTTGTCATCATGGACATAAAGGAGGACTTAAGGTACCCCATCATCTTTGGTCGTCCCTTTTGGGCCACTACTCGTGCCTTGATTGATGTTGAGGCCAGAACCATTTTCTTGTGCCTAGGAAAACAAACCCTAAAGTTTAGGGCATTCAAAAGCATGTGTGCACCTATCCTCCAAGAAGAGGTCTATCTTCTTGATTGTATTGAGAAGATGCAACAATTGAGACAAGAATGGGAACTAGTTGAAGATCCCCTCCAAAATGCCCTTGTGACCCATATTGACTGTGGATTTGAAGATGATCAATTGGAGAAATTCAGACAACATCTTGACACCTTTGAGGAGATCCATAATGAGGAGTTTGAGGACCTAAAAATGGTCTCCATGGTGGATGAAAAACCTAAAAACCCCAAGGCACCAGACATGAAACCCCTCCCTGAAGGTCTTAAGTATGCCTTCCTTGATGAGCAAAAGCTTTATCCTATTATCATTTACTCTGATCTCACCCATGAATAGGAAACCAAGCTAATGATGGAACTTAGGAAGAGGAAATCTACCTTAGGATACAAGATGGATGATTTGACAGGAATAGATCAATCCATTTGCATGCATAAAATTCCTATGGTAGAAGAATACAAACCTTCTAAAGACCCTCAAAGGAAATTGAACCCCAACATGAAAGAAGTAGTGTGTCAAGAGGTTATCAAGCTTTTGATTTAAGGGATCATCTACCCCATCTCTAACTCCCCTTGGGTTACCCCAGCTCAGGTTGTTCCCAAGAAAGAGGGTGCCACAGTTGTGAAAAGTGGCAATAATGAGCTTATTCCCACTCACACTGTTATAGGGTGGAGGATGTGTATTGACTATAGGAAATTGATTAAGGCCACTAGAAAGATCATTTCCCCCTTCCTTTCCTGGATCAAGTAATAGAGTGCCTCACCCATTAACAAGAATTTTGCTATCTTGATGGCTATTCAAGTTTCTATCAAATTCCCATTAATCGAGACAACCAAGAGAAAAGGAATTTCATTTTCCCATTTGGGACTTATGCATTCAGGAGAATGCCATTCAAGTTGTGCAATGCCCTAGCAACCTTTCAACGATGCATGTCCTCTATCTTCACTGGATTGAATGAAATTATCATGGAGGTTTTTATGGATGATTTCTCCATTTATAGAGATAGTTATGAATCTTGTCTCCTTCATTTATCTCTAGTTTTGGAAAAATGTGAAGAAGCACATTTGATCCTCAATTGGGAGAAGTTCCACTTTATGGTAGCAGAAGGTATTGTTTTAGGCCATAGGGTGAGAAACTATGGCATCGAATTAGATAGAGCCAAGGTCGAGGTCATCTAAAAACTCCCACCACCCTTTTCTATGAAGGACGTTCATGCCTTACTTGGGAAAGTGGGTTTTATAGATGATTCGTCTATGATTTTTCTAAGATCACCAAACCCCTAACCAATCTCCTCCAAAAAGACACTCCTTTTGCTTTTGTCAAAGCTTGCATGGCCAGTTTTCTTTGTTTGATGGATGCCCTCATTTCTACTCCCATCATTAGGGCCCCAAATAGGTCCCTATCCTTTGAGTTAATGTGTGATGCGAGTGATTACACCATTAGTGCTATTCTAGGAAAATGTGTTGATAAAAAGCATCATGTGATCTACTATGCATCCAAGACCTTGGATGAAGCCCAGTGGACTTACACAACTACTAAAAAGGAAATGCTAGCCATAGTATATGCCTTTGACAAATTCCGCTCTTATTTGGTAGATTCCAAAAACATCATTTACACAGACCATGCAACCATTAGATATCCGATGACCGAAAAGGACGCCAAACCCTATCTTCTTTGTTGGGTCCTTCTACTTCAGGAATTTGACCTAGATATCTTAGACAAAAAGGGTTGCAAAAATGTTGTTTCCGACCATCTTAGTCACCTTGATTTCTTCAATGATGATGGAATACCCATAAATGACTCCCTTCCTGATGATAAACTATTAAAGATGGAATCCCAATATCCTTGGTTTGTGGATTATGTAAATTTTCTAGCCACAGGTGTATTGCACCCAGAATATAAGGGACATTCTAAGGCTAAATTTTTGCATGATGTAAAACATTACTATTGGGATGATCCATATGTTTTTAGATTATGTTCGGATGGAATTTATCGTAGGTGTGTTACTGAGGAAGAGGCTCATGACATACTTGAGCAATGCCACGTTGGCCCCACCACAGGCACATGAGTTCTCAGAAAATGGCTAGGAAGGTCTTGTAATCTGGGTTCTTCTAGCCTACTCTATTTAAATATTTATATCATTTTTTCCTTACTTGTGATGAATGTCAAAGGACCGACAACATATCTAAGAGAGACCAAATGCCCATGACTTCTTGGCAGAAGATTGAAATTTTCAACGTGTGAGGAGTAGATTATATGGTCCCATTCCCTTCTTCTTGTGGGTACAAATATATCCTGGTGTCTGTTGACTACATTTCAAAATGAGTTGAAGCAATCCCCACCAAAACATGTGATTCCAAGCCTGTGAAGAAGCTCTTCAAAGATATCATTTTTCCTCAATTTGGGGTACCTCGTACCATAGTGTCCGACAGAGACTCCCATTTTCTAGAGAAGATCTTGAGGTCCTTGTTGAAATGGTATGGAGTTCACCATAAGGTTTCCACCCCTTATCACCCTCATACTAGTGGTCAGGTCAAGGCGTCGAATAGGTAAATCAAGTCTATCCTAGATAAAATAGTGAATCATACTAGAACCGATTGGGCTTTAAAACTCAATGATGCCTTGTGGGCATATAGGACCGCCTACAAAACTCCCATAGGTACCACACCCTTCAAATTGATTTATGGGAAATCATGCCATCTACCCATAAAATTAGAGCATAAGGCCAATTGGGCCATAAAAACTCTAAATTTTGACTTAACTGCTGCAGGTGAAAACTATTTTTTCATAAATGCAAGAGTTAGATGAGCTCTGAATGACTGCCTATGAATATGCTAGGATTTACAAAGACAAAATCAAACTATGGCATGATGGTCATATTAGGCGAAAGGATATTAGGGAGGGTGATCAAGTTCTAATGTAAAACTCTAGATTAAGAGTTTTTCTTGGAAAACTTAAATCCAAATGGTATGGGCCCTACCTTGTCAAGCGTGCCTACCCTCATGGCACTTTTCTTATTTGGGACAAGGTTTTAGGGGAATTTATAGTCAATGACCATCGGCTCAAATGGTGCATCACCATTGAGGATTTCCTATCTTCTGAGGCACATCAACTCTCTTTACTCAAAAACCTTGACTTGTATGAACCCCCACTCCCTCCTGATCCTGTAATGGCTCCAAGGTCCAGTTTTGTCAGACCTTCTACATAAAACTAGGTGCTTATTGGGAGGCAACCCAATCATTTAACTTTTTCAAATTCTTCTAAATTTGTTCTAGCTAACACTTGTGTTTAAATTTCAGTTTTTCTTCAAGAAAAAAAAAGAAAAAAAAATCAAGAGCCAGCTACCCCATTAGGCCTACCCTGACCCCAACTCCCCTTATTGGGGGAACTACTACTACAATCCTCCTTCATCTGCACACTTTACTCCACTAGAGTGATTTTCTTCCCTCCATCTCCAGTTTAGATTTTGTTTAGGATGAATAAAAGTCTAAGTCTGGGATGGAGGTGGGTGATACGATTCTATTCCACCCCCTATCTTTTCTCTCATTTGCTTTATTTTCCCTTTTCATCATTTTGCATGTATTTGCTTTAGTTTATGGCCTTTATCTAGTCGGCCATTTTTTTCCTTAGTTGTAAAATGGCCATTATCTAGTTGTCCAATTAAGTAGACATATATCATGATACCCCAAATTGAATTTAGTAAACTTTTTGAAAAATCTATTACAATTTGCCATGTCTAAAACCACCATGTCACCTAAGACCCTTAATAACATCACTCCTTGGAATAGTTGGCAAGTCATAAGGAATCGATCAGAACCAAGCATAATTTTTCCCTATATTTTAACAAATGGATTATCTTGTTATAAAACTTGAGTGATGTGAATTATAGGAATATTCTAACTAGAGCAATGACACTCTCTTAAAAATTGTTGAAAGTTATAAGAAAAAGAACATCTCTTCATTCCTTCTATTTTTCTTCTAGAAAATAGAAGCAAAGAATCACCACCAGAAAAAAATCAAGTCTGGGGTGACACGCTTCCCAAAAATAAATTCCATACCCCTAAATGGGGCATACCATCAAAAGATGCCAAAGCACATAAGAAAAAAAATTGTGACCAATGTAGCCACAACTCCTCTAATCAATGTCTCGAGTCGAATAGAGGAGGGATCAAAGAAAAATCTTTTGTTATTTCTTCTTCATTTGTTCACACCCCTCCTTCATGTTCTTGTACAAATAACTAAAAAAATTTAGAAATTGAGAGTGTCAGAGCAACAGAAGAGGAAGCCTATTTTTCTACAAAATCTCATGTTTGAAGCAAGATGTGATAATTATTTTGATAGGGAATATAGAACTTTATGCTACGTGATTTTAGAAGATTGGGTCACTTGGCCAAAAATTAGAGGTAAGGATTGTAGTGATGTTACAAGGGTGAGGAATGATATATTGGGAGTATAATTGGACTTTATTTGTGATTTTATTTGCTTGAAGACAAGCAAAGATTCAAGTCCTGGGTATGTTGATAAATGTGTATTTATCCTTTTTATTTACATCTTTTAGATATCTTATTAGGTTTGTTTTGTTATTTATCTTCTTAATTTTGTAATTTATTGTATTAATTTAGATTTTTTTATTTATTAGGATTTTAATTATATCTAGTTAGTTTTTTTGTAGGAAATAGCTCAATGACTAATTTCCCGTGGAAGATATTTTGCACAAATTCCCACAGTGCCTGATTTAAATATATACCTCACACCAAAATTGTCATAACTCTCACATCCCAAGGTGGAATTTAATGGACAAGTATACGTTGGAAAGGGAATTGAATTAACTATAGGAAAAATATACTTTTGGACCGTTTCCGAACTTATGACTGCCCAAAAATATGCTTGAAATCACTGTTGTGGGAATCTACAATAAAAAGAATGCAAACAGTCAACATAATTAAAAGCAATCAACTGTTTCCTCTATTGACCAGATTTAGAAAGTTTTCAACCGCCGGCTAGGAGTCTTCTAAAGAATCTTTTATTTAGGGTTTTCACCCCTCCTTTATCTATAAAAGGAGGGGGACTCCACGAAAAAAGAGGCCCCAAGTTTTTGTACGAAATCAATAGAGGAATTCTATCATTTCATTTTAGTATAATCTTCCATTCAAGAGCAATAAAGTTAATTCTTTTATTTCAATTCTAGATCTCTCTTCTCTGGTTCCTCTTCTCACATTTTCTTCTTGGAGCATAAGAAAAAACAAATGAGTCATTTAATCGTCACCGCCTTGGACTCTATGGAGATATAGAATTGCGGTCTATGACTCTTTTACTTTCTTTCCTTGTTTCTCCCATCCTCTCTATGAGTAGTGAGTAGTTTCCTTATCGAGGCAAGGGGAATAGCCCCTTAGCCATGTGTTAATCAGATCAAGTTTTTACACGACTATTTAGACAGATGGTTTTTAGTTTAGAAATCATAGATTTAAACGACGTAATTAATTGTTTTTATCACTTGTTAATCTCAGCGGACGTGACCATGAAAATTGGGATTAAGAACACCTTCTTATTGTCATGTATTGCTTGATTTTATTTACGGATAAAGCACATAGCTTCTTCCTTCTTATTGTCGTGTATCGCTCGATTTTATTTTTGTAAGGGCTAATGTGGTAAAACCCCTAAGCCTCAATGTCTTCCTCTTTGATTTCAAACTACTTTTGAATGTTGCTTTCAAATTCACTTTCAACATTTTACTTTTGTTTAGATATTCTTTTAAGCTAATAATTTCTTCTTTTACTTTCTCTTGTTTAGAATAATCCTTTATTTTCCTTGCATTAGTGTAATCTTTTATTATTCTTGCAATTTTATTTCTCGTATTAGATAAATCACCCCCTCAAATCGGACTTTACTTTACACAATTCTTTCAAAAATACCAAAAAGAAATAAGTTCAAAAATAAATTGGGTTTATAAGAAACATATCTTAAAAATATTGTCCTGTGGAATCGACCCTTCTATACTAGCCTAAATCGGAAAGTAAAAAAAGAATTAAACTCTAGGATAAATTTTCTAGTGAATTGGTGTGCAAACGATGCATATCACTAGACCAATGTATGAAAATTTATCAACTAGTCATGATAAATTAGATATCTTTATCAAATAATTTACATATACGAGTGAAATGATAGATGAATATAAGAAATCATACAACATGGAATAATTTATACATAGTAAATAAATCTAATTTATCAGTCTTTTTAATTTGTTATGTCTACCATAACATATGAAAGTATCCACAATAGGTTAAAGTATTGCAACAAACTACAATCTCACTAAATATGACTTAGAGTAGACACAAGACTCTAAGTATGAAAAACTAACTCCCTGGCCTGTAACATGCCTCACCATGTCTAGTCAAAATGTTTATATTAGTTGGTTGGACAAACTTGACTCCTCATCTTAACTTGAACACCTAGGCATAGATTCAAAACACTTGAATTAGAGTCCTACATCATTGCTTCCACAAGGACTTGCTCATTGAGTAGTATCTAAACTAAAATGCCATATGTATGGTTATTTGTAGTATATCTTGTTAATATTGGTACCTCGCTATTATTAGGGGATTATCCTCACTGGGATTAAATTTCCATACCTTACCACTGTGATCCATCTAGGTCATCGTAGTTTCTTCTAGTTGGTGTGCACATTTACTCATTTACAATGGAGGCTTCCATGATGATTTGTATAACGTTCATGCCATTAAGAGTCTAGTTGACCTTTAAATTTACTAATCATTCTTATGTTGTACATTTCTTAGGTTAAATGTATATTTAACACATTCAAATCTTGTCTTTTTTCTCTAGTATAAAATTGGGTTTCTACAAACCATATTGTATACTACACGATCTGAACCAAATGAAATAAAATAGAAATATAGGATAAATCCATCCATTCTTGACTTGGAACCATACATAGTTTAAACCAACAATGTATTAAATACAATGGTGTTAATTTAGTCTCGTCTATATCAAAATGTTGGGGATATCAGTTCCTCTATACTTGAGTTTCTCATACAATCATGAATCTCAAGTATATAAGCATCTTGTAACATTCCCAAATCTAGGTGAATGATATAACACTTTCATTTTCTTATGCATTTTCAATTAATGGTTGTGATATGTCCCATTTTCCCTAATTTAGATTTTATTAAAATTCTTTGGAATCAAATAATATTAAGTTTTAGTATATCCTATTCTCTAAAATTTAGGATGAAAACACTAGTAGGGTTTAATGTGCAAATCTACAAATCTAGTACTTGTTACCATACTTTGACACTCTAGGATCATACTAAGTATAGTTTATAGAAGGAAAATTTGAATATGAAATCATGTAACAAATGGGTTAGGAAGAGAGATCAAATACATCAAATCAGGACTTACCATCCAAATAAAAAAACTGAATAAGAAACATCATCAAAAGCAAAACTTAATATTAAAGTTGGGCTTCCCATATGTTAATCAGCCTAACTATCAATTTTCATAACAATCAAATGTTATTTACACCTTAAATCCAATTGAGAGACAAAAAAGTCCTTGATGAAAGTCTAATCAATTTAAACTGATAAATAACATGCTTTTATAATATCATTTTATTTGGATTTTTCATACGTCCAATTTTCTTTATGCTCAAAACTCTCCTGATCTGATAGTCCCCTTCTTTTTGTTGACATGATTAAATAGTTAGCACATAATCTTTTTCTATGTCTCACTTCACTATATTGGTTCCCCCATTTATTTCTCCTTCCCTCTCTGGTCATATTATCTCCCTGATTCCATTTGCAGATGTGGCATCAAGTTGGTCTGAGCTCTCTAAATTTCACAATGTTTACTTGCATGTGAACATTAAAGATCCATTCTTACTCTCCACTCTCTGTTTCATCTTCCACCTTGACCATTCATTTCCCATGTCACCATTTATTCTTGTAATACCCCCAAGATGGTCCCTTAGATATTAGGAACACCGTAGACACATAGAAACCCCACCCTTGATCCCTACGTATGATATTAACCACCATCTCCTCTTGGTAGCCCACTAGAGTGTTTTGGGTTGTCTCTAATCATTACACATCACATAAAGCACACACACCTTGTCCAACACCCCCTTCAAAGATAATTGAGTTGAAATTTTGTCCCCAATGCATGTATGCTAACTTCCTTATTTCATGTTATGTTTGCATCATAATTAAGTTCCTAAGCTTTGATCGCTTCTTTTTTGGTTTTTCTCTATTGCATCAATGAGATCCTTGTGAAACTGACTAAGTCTCCCTCATCCCATGAGTTCCATCTTTGTGTCTCCCTTTGCTCCTCCTTTTCTCTAGACGTGGTAGAGGCTCTAATCTAATCAATTAGTTTCTTCAAGACCCCATGTTGGGTTTACTAGTCCATAAGACGATGAGGAATATGATCGACACCTTGATAGATGATGCTTAGTTGATTTGCACTAGATTTGATCTCACTAAGAAAATCTGTATACGAATCCTCTCATCATGATGGAAGAGAATTCAAGGGAACAAAGTTCCCCAAACCCCACTTCTTCCGACCTTGCATTACCAGGGGCCCAAGGATATTATTTTCTTTGTACATGTTCCTTTTATTTTAGGAAGACATGTCCCACAGTATCAATGACGATAGATATGCCTTGTCATTCCTAATTGATACATAATCATGAGTGAGGGTTTATATGTCAATATGACACCTCTATTATTTAAATAAAATATATAAATGTTTTACGTTGAACAAATATTAAATCATATTTGTATCAAAATACAAATATATGCTTCCTAAATTAAAAAATTTATCTAGATTAGCTGGTATGGGTTTTATAATCTAAATACAAATCTTCTGCTAAGGATGATTTTAGGTTCAATGACTTAAATGAAATAATGAATAATCCAATTTCTCATCCTTTGCAATTAGGTGTCAAAAGATCTTAAATTCTTACCTTATAAATACTTTTGAATATTTTAAACTACTTTTGAGTTTACACATTTTGGGAATTAATGACTTAAAAACCCTAATTCTTCTTCGAGGATCATTTTTAAATTGAAATATATGTTTAATATCTATTGAAAATTCTTATTCAAAGATACTTGATCATGATTGGTGTTCTTGCTTATTGATGATTGAAATTCATGAATTGATATTTATGGGTCTTATGACCACACTTTCTATATATTATATGTTCTCCTCCCTTTTATACAATGATATTAGTTGGACTTCATTTATGATCTTTCCTACTCTATATTCATGTGATTTTTTGACAAGTAATATCTATTAGTAGTTTAACCATATTTTAGGCACTGAGGTTTTGTTCCTCTTTTGGGAAATGGGTTTTTATTCCCCCTATCACATGAAATATGCTTAGATAGTAATGCTTTACACCTCATGACATGCACTGATTTTTTTTCCATGTCGTGTTTCATATGTTGGGAAATGAGGTTTTATCCCTCATTACCATGCTTGTGGATTATCGTTTCATATCCCTACTTTAGATTGCTCTAGTCTTTGTTCTAATCTACACACACTTTGTTTATATTGTTATTTGTGAAATGTTACAAGGCAAGAAGTTCCATGTTCATGATTCATCTCTCTAAGTTTTAATGTTTCAAACATATATTACTCGTTCTTTTGTGAATTCTTGATTACTTTCTCTTTATCTTACCCAATCAATATAGTTGTTGACAAGAAAACCCTTCTATCAAACCCACAACCCTATAGTGCATAAATATTTTAATTTTTGCACATATACCAATGTCATCCAATGCACATCATTCCTTTTGTATCCTCCCAACTAGGTTATGTTTCCAACCAATCCCTGATTTGAGAAGCATACAAATTTGGTCATTTAGGAACCAATACAAAAGTAGTTTGTGGAGGGAGTTCCGAGACCTAGGTTTTCATGTGTATCCAATTTGTGTAGTTTTAATATTCCTATAAAATTTTCCTTATTGTGCCATTTTAGACCATGATGCTGAATAATGTTTAAGCTTGTAATGGTTATTTTATTTTAGTTGCTATAAATCTACCGTCTCATTGTACTATACAATTTTGAGAATGAATATGCAACCATTTCCTTGAATTAATTGTTGATGCATGTTTGAAGTTTCTTGGTTTTATTTTTTCAAAAGAGTGATCCCACTATTGAAACCAACTCCTTACATTATACATGCTATATGAGCATAACAATCAACAAACCAGCTACCTCAAAAAATATCTTGTTAGGTTTATCATAGTTATATATCCTTTTTCATGAAAGGTGATCAGACTAAAGGAATGGAAATTGGATCTTCCCCATATACTAGTGCCCATTCTGGCTATTATACCCCATAAAACCTACAATATGAGATGCCACCTTTAGATCCTATTCTTAATACTTGTGAACCACAAGGTGCTCATGGGGACTAAACTCTAGTTATAGTAACCCTACACCTAGCTTTTCCCTAAGAAAGAATAAGCTTATCTTTGCAAGCTTCTTACTTGTACCATGAGGCAAAGGATTGATGCAATACCTAGTGCAGAGAAGCCCAAATAGTTGATTGTGTTTATTAAGATTCTACCACTCCACATCAAGGGTGAAGGCGAGATCGAAATGGTCAACATGGTAGATGACTGGGTTCTAGACCTAGAGTGTATTGTTAAGGGTATGGCATAGCCTCCTCATTTGAAAGTTCATATTGCTTCAAATGTTATAGAAGATCATGTCTGAGTTTGGTGGAACAACCAAACATGTCAGTCATTCACATGATACTTTTTCTATGACATGGAAAAAAATCTTCATATTTTGTGAAAAATATGTTTTATATTCAAACTTGAAAAAGAAAGAGGTGGAGTTCTACACTTTGAAACAATGGGCATTGAGTGTCTCTGAGTATGTCCAAGATTTCTTATTGTTGTAGTGCCATGCTACTAATTTGGAAGAAACCTATTGAGGCACTCTGTTTATGGAAGGCTTGAACGATCAAGTGAGACATGCCTTAGTACCACAACTTCTAGTAACTTTCCAATAAATGGTGAATAAGACATTAGTTGTTGATGCTTATCCTGTATACAAATTCTCATCACACAACCATAACAAACATGAAAGTCCTAGAGAAAATTAGAGACCTTCTAGGATCAATAGTTTGCATTAAGATCGATCTCCATTCTAGTGCCCCATGGGAAACCCTACTATTCTGAGTGGTGAATGGAACCCCATATGCCACCATTGCAGCTAGACTGGGCACATGTAACTAGGTTGTCCCCCCGCTTAGAGTGATCATACCTCAACTCATCCACCCATACATCAAAAACCAAACCGAACACCCAAAAACAACAATTGTTAGCAAGTGTAATGAAACCCAGTTGATAGGCACAAATGATGTGCCTGTGCTATAAATCTTGTGGTGATCGAAGTTGATAATGGAGTAAATGTAGGTAACCTACATCTGAATCACATCATATACCAATATCTTTTTTTATAAGTATGCTTATGATTAATACCCAAGACTATAAGAATATATTGGTGAAGTATATGCAATGGTGTGTTGTTATGAATAAATTTGTGACTTGATTCACATAATGATTTTGGCATCATATTTAGGTTCTCATTACCATGATGGTGAACTATTATATCTTATTATCATACTATATGTACATAAAAAATGTATTTTACCAAAGTTTTTACTGAACCAAGTCGCAACTTAAAGAAGTTAAAGCATTAAATAAATTCTTATAGAGGAAAAACTTGATTGTTTATACTAAATACTGAACCCTAGGAAAATATGTGATATAATGGAATAGGAGAATTTAGGTATATGTATGAGTTATGTGACTTATCAAATGTTATCCCTATGCAAGTAGTGTGTTGTAGCTTGGTCCTTTGAAGGACAGAGACTTGTATTACTTGGATTTATACCTTAAATGAGGATGGCATGACCTTAACAATGTAGAAACTTTCATGATACCTACCTTGACTAATATAATCATTTCTAGCATATGGAAAATTGAATGAACTACTTTAATTTTACCCTGATGAAGTGAGTGGTATGGTATGGGCTATACTATTCAAACAACTTAGTGTCTAGATGGTGATTGAATTTCAGGAGTGAAATCCACTTTAAGGAGTGGAGTGTTGTAACATGCCCAGATCTAGATGAATAACCTAACTCTTCCCTTCTGGCGCGTGGTTCACCAAAAAAAACATGCCCAGATCTAGATGAATAACCTAACTCTTCCCTTTGCTTATATCTTTTCGATAAATGGTGGTTTTAAGTCCTTCTTCAATTATTTAGATTGTATTAGAGTGTCTAGAGTCAAATGACATCAAGTTCTAATATATATCCAAGTATATGAGGCTTAGTAAGAATTAATAAATAAATTCTCTAGTATGGTTTTGTGTGAAAATTCACCAATCTATGAGTTTTTAGCCTAATTTAACACTCTAGGGTCATAATAAAATCTAATTTACGAATGGAAAAAGATAAATATAGAATGATGTATTAAATGGATTGAGAAGAGAAAAAATGCATCACATGAGGAATTACAATCCAAACAAAATAAATAAAATATGAAATGTTAACGAAGAACTTAATGTTAAAATTGGACCCCCATATCTTTATCAGCGTATTATAAATTTTCATATGCATCAGATATTATTTATGTACTCAATTAATTTAAGAGATAGAAATTAAATGACTTTAGTCTAATGCATGTATTGTCTTAATTATATGCTTTAATAAGGTCTTTTTATTCACATTAATCACATGTTTGTTTTGTTTTGTACTGACATTACTTCCAATATGATATAATCTTCTTTATTTTTACGTGATAAAATGGTTACTCCATCATCTTATTCTTCTCCTTGCCTTATTGTACTATTTCATCATGTGTTGCTCCTTCACTCTTTGGTTATTTTCTCTCCCTTATTCCAATTGAGAACACTTCTTTGGGTTGTTCTTAGATAGTGAATCCCAAATCCATAATATTTCTTTACTTCAATTCCTAAAACACCCACTACTACTATCCTCTCACTATTTCATATTCCACCTTGACTATTTCCTAGGGACCACCATTTTTGCTCCTAATACCCCTGAGATGATCCCTGAGATATAAAGAACACCCTGATACACACTATTATCCCACCCTTAAAACCCTGAGAATGATTATGATCGCCATCTTTCCTGCTAATCCCTGAGAGTCTTATATCTCACATCATGAATGTTACATATCACAGAAAAGACACAAACCTTCTTCAATACCCCATACAGTGTTAATGAATTCATAAATTTGCCTCCAAAAATGGTAATACCACTTTTCCCTTTGTTTACTATTTTCCCTCTTTCCTGTTGTGTTTTGTGTCTGAATTCAATCGATGATCTTTGGTCACTTCTTTTCATTTGTGTTTGCTCTATTTCATTTGTGTGATCCTCACAAACCTCACTAAAACTTCCTCATCATCTAAGTTCCCTCTATGTGGCTCCCGTTTCTCCTCTCTTGTGTTGGTCGTAGCAGGGTCTTTTACCTGACCAATTGGTTGCCTTCAAACTCTAAGGGGGTTTACCTAGGTCCTCCTGATAATTAGAAAGATGATGAACACCTTGGAAACTGATACACATTGGTTGCCTCTATGTGGCTCCCATTTCTCCTCTCTTGTGTTGGTCATGGCAGAGGCTTTTACCTGACCAATTGGTTGCCTTCAGACTCTAAGGGGGTTTACCTAGGTCCTCCTGAGAATTAGAAAGATGATGAACACCTTGGCAACTGATACACATTGGATTTGGACTAGGTTTGATCTTTCTAAGTCTAGATACAAATGTATCTTCTACATTGTGATGGAGGAACAATCAATGGAAGAAAGTTTCCATAAACCCTTCTTTTGCATGGCTTGTTTTAACACATGAATGAGGGTATTATTTTATTTGCATGTGATCCTTTTGTTTTGGTCATGTGGGTCCCAAACTATCTACAATTATAGTTATGATCTATCACACCTAGTTGATAAACAATTAGGTGTGAGGACATATCTTTCAATATGACACACATTTTCTTTAACTAGTAATTTTTTTTATAAAAAACATAGTAAATCATTAATGTATCAAAAAAAATATAAATGTATTTCTTTTCACAAAACAAATTGGATTCAATTGTATGGGTTTCATAGTCAAAATGAAAGTCTCTGGTAAGGATAATGTGATGGTTTAGTTAGTTCAGTGAATTAATGAAAAATCCAAATGCTCACATTTTGCAAATAGGTGTTGAAAATCCTTGAATTATGACCATAGAAATATTTGCAGATGTTCTAGACCAATTTTGAGGTATGTTCATCTATCCAAATTTCATTAGGAATTAATGACTCAAAAACCCTAATATTATCCAATGAGGCATCATTTCTAAATCGCATCTACATCACATATTTTTTTACTTCATGATTATGTTCTCTCTTCTTAGTTATTGAAATTATACAATTATTGTGTTAGGTCTAGTGAGCCCGCTTGCCATATTGGATTTTATCGTCCCTTTTATACATGGATATTAGTTGGATTGAAATTATGATCTTGCCTTCTCTATTATGCATGTGATACTTGGACTAGTAATATCGATTAATATTTCAACCATATTTTAGGCACTGAGTTTTTTGTCCTCCTAATACACATTGGGGTTTTATTCCCCCTTCCACATGATATATATCTAGACAATGAGATTTCATTCCATATAATAGTCACTGGTGTTTTATTTCCCTACCATGTTCTATATGTTGTTCACTAGCTATTATTCACCCTTCCATGGCTTGTGATTTATGGTGCCCTGACCTTACTTTAGATAATTTTATTCTTTGTTATCATCTATGTAATTAGTATTTTGGTTATTGGTTAAATATATAAAGGAAAAAAATTCCTTATACACGATGTATCTCTTTAAGTTGATAATGAGTCAAAATTTTCTTACTCATTATTCGGTAATTTATTCTATTAATTACTTCCTATGTATGTTTCGCATTTGGTATAATCCTCTCTTGACGGGAACACCCTTAATATTGTATGCACACCCTTATAATGTTCATACATCTTAGTTAATGAACAAATAATAGTATTGATTAGCACATATTTATCTACTCCCTCATAGTTGTTGTCCCTAACCCACCCATAATTTGATAAGTCTACAGATCGGGTCTTTGAGGAGCTAATACAGTTGTATTTCATGAAGACATGTATGATATTCCTAGGTTTTCCACTATAGACAATCTATCCAATTTTAGTAATCCTTTCATATTTTACTTATCATGTCCTTTTCAACCCGAACAATTATTAATCTTATAGTAATTAGTTAATTTTCTTCTTCTATAACTCTATATGCTCATTGTAATGTAAAATTTATAGGATGACTATGCACCCCTTTCATTTAATTAATTGTTGATTCATGTTTGAGGTTTCTTGGTTTTATTTTAAAGATAAAATTAAGGAGTGTCCCACTACTGACACCTTCTCCTTACAATGTGGTATTAGATAATAGTATTTGTTAAACTAGCCATCTAAGAAAATATCCATTTATCTTTCTGATAATTATCCATCCTTTTTTAGGAGAGGAAATCAATTTGAGGGAATGACCATTGGATTTTTCTTGTCTATCAGTGGCCCTTCTGTTTACTCTACCCCACAAAACCTATTTTATGGTATTCCACTTTCCTCCTCTTCATACCCCTAAATAATAAACTAATCATGGGCCCAACCTCTTCCTAGATTTCCTCCAAATGCTTCAGTTCCCCATTCACCTAGATTTCTTTTTAGAGCACAAATTATCCTACATTCACCAACATCTTACTAATACCAAGTGCGGAAGGATCAATGCAATCCTTGACGCAAAGAATTACACTGATTACTCCTTCACTAAGATTATGAAGATGCTACAACCCTACTACAAGGGTGAAGGTGAGATCAAAATGGTCAACAAGGTGGGTGACTTGGTTCTAGACTCAAAGCATACTTTTAAGGGTACGTTGTGCCCTTCTCTTGAAAAGTCCAATTCTCTTCATATATTATAGATAGTCCCGCCTGAGTTTAGTGGAATGGGGTCACCCATCCCAATAATACTTCTACTATGATATGGTAAGAACTTCTCATCTTACTTCATAAGAAATATGTTTTCTTTGTAGCCTTGAGAAAGAAAATAAGGATGAGTTATACAATTTGAAACATGGACACAATGTCTCTTTATATGTCCAAAGATTCTTATTATTGAAGTGATATTCTAACAGTTTGGAAGAAACCCATTGATCCACTTTGTTAGTGGAAGGCTTGAATTATCAAGTGGGATGTGATTTAGCACCACAACTTCCACCAAAAAATGTTGGAAGAGGAATCAATTGTTGAAAATTATCACAGATATTATTCCTCATCACATAGCCCTAACAGGAAAAAAGAATCCAACTGGAGAGTAGAGACCTTCTAGGTGCAACCACCAACATAGACACCATCCTCTTGGAAAGTTTTCCTTAGGAAACACTATTGTCCCAAGAGGCAACTAGAACCCCATCTACCACCACTACATCTAGGATGCACACATTTGAATTTATCGTCACCAACATTACTGTGAACCTACCCTATATTAGCAGCCATACAATAACAATTGCACCACCAACCTAGAAATGACACTGATAAGAAACTACAATGACTCCTAGCTAAGAGAGGTGCACGTGCCTATGTTATGAATGTTGTGGTTGTCAAAGTTAATAATGGAGCCAATGAAGGTGAAATACATCTAAACCTACATCATATACCATTTCCCTCTCTTTATGAGTATTCTTACTATTAATACTCTAAGTTACAATAAGATACATGATATAATCAAAATACTGAAGTATATACAATGATGTGTTGTTTTAAAGCAGTTGATGAATTGGTTTACATATTGATTTTTGTTACATGTTTATATTTTCATGGCTAGGTTTTCACATTAAACCTTTTCTTATTTTGATCAGACTATATGTATGGAAGGAAGGAAAAAATGGACTTCATTGATGTTTTTCCAAAACCAAGTTACTACTCTATAAAGATAAAAGTGTTAGATAAATTCTTAGAGAAGGAAAACCTAACCGGTTATACTAAAATCTAAACTCTAGAACTAGATATGAAACTTGAGAAGACTATATTTTTGGTATATGTATGATTTATCTTACTTATTCAATGCTACACATATAGAATAGTGGGGTGTAGGTTGGTCTTATTTTGGACAGAGACTTTAACCCTTCAATGTATACCTTAACTTAGGATGGTGTGATCTTAACAATGCAGACACCTTTGAGTTGCCTACCTTGACTAATGTAAGCACTTCTACCATATGGAAAATTGAATCAACTACACTATTTTTACCACAATGAAGATGAATGATATGATATGTGACTATTTTAACAACTTTGTGGTTGGACTATTGTATATCATCTACAAAATCCTCTTTAAGGGGTAGAGTGTTGTAATATACCTCAATCTAGGTGAATAACCAAACCCTTCCCTTTTCTTATACATTTTTAGTTTAAAGTGGTTTTAATCCCCTTTTTTAGAATTTATATTCTATTAGGAGTGTTAGAAGTCCAAAAATATCAAATTTTAACAAATATCCTATTATATGAAGTTTAGGATTAACTAATAAATAAGTTCACTAGTAGGATTTGATGTGCAAATTCACCAGTGTAAGATTTATCCTACTTTGACATTGTGGGATTATACTAAGCCTATTATGAAAGAAAAAAGACAATATTGACTAAAAGAGAGAACAAAAACATCAGATGATGACTCATCATCCAAATATAGAAATACAATGCTGAATATTATTGACATGAGAATTTGTTGTTGAAATCATATTTCTCTATTTCTTACTTAGATCGTTTATTAATTTTCACATCAATAATAAATTGTTTATACACTCAATTAAATTGAGAGAGAAAGAAATTAAATGACTAAAGTCTAATGAAGCAATTAACTTAATCACATGCTTTAATAAGTTTTGTTTGTTTTGATTTATCATGTGGCCAATTTGCTTTGTCTGCATGACTCTCGTGATTTGATACCTCTTCATGTTGTTGACCTAATCATATCGTAACCCTACCATCTTGTTGATCACCTCACCTCATTGTATACTTACAACATGTGTTGCTCCTTTACTCTACATTTTCTCTCCCCAATTCCAGTCATAAATGATTTTTTGGTTGGTCTGAGCTAGTTACTCTCAAATTCTAACATTTTGTTTCTTGCAAATCCTAAAACATCCATTGTTACACTTCATCTCTATTTCATCTTCCACCTTGACCCTTCCTTACCCTGAGAACCAGTTATGCTCTTAATAATCTCAAGATGATGGCTTAGATATCTAGAACATCGCAGTACTCACTAAAACCCCACCCTTGAACCCCGAGTATGATGATGACCACCATCTCCTCATACTATTCATTAAGAGTCTTTCAAGTTGCCTCTAGTCATTACAATTCATATAGAACACCTAGAATTGATCCAATACCCCCCTACAATGTTGGTTAAGTCATTAATTTGTCCCAAAATTAGGCATACTACATCTCCCTCTTTCCTACTATGTTCTGCATTAGAATTAAATTGTTGAACTTTGGCCACTTCTCGTTATTTATTTATTCTCTGTTGCATGAGTGTGATCCTCACAAACCTAACTACAAGCTTACTCCAAACCTAAGTTCCCTCTTTGTGGATCCCTTTGATCTTTGCTTGCTTTGATCATGGCGGATGCTCCTACCTTGTCAATATGTTACCTCAAAACCCCAATTTGGGTTCCCAAGATCCCTTGGAGGATGAGGAATCCAACCAATTAACACCTTGTCATCTGATGGTAAATTCATTTGGACTTGTTGTGATTTTTCCAAGACAAGATATAGTTGTAGCTTCTCCATAATGATGGAGTGTGTAGGGGATAAAAATTTAAAAAACCACTCTTCTTTCTTTTTATTGTACTACACTCACGAGGGTATTATATTAGTTGCAACTGTTCATTTTGTCTTATACGCATGAGTGTCAAACTATCTACAATGGCAAATATGCCCTTTCACGCCTAACCATGTGCAAGGGCATATCCATAAATATGATACTCCTTTTCGTTAAATAAAATTACTAAATGACTTAAGTAGAAAAAACCATTGTACATCACTAGTGCATCATAAAGATATATATATGTTATTGAAATTCTAAAATGATCATAATTCAAAGGTATGGGTTTTAGAGTCTAAATATCAGTTTTCCAGTAAGGACACTTTAGGATTTAATGAGCTAAATGAAATAATGAATTGTCCAATTTCTCATACTTTGTAAATATTTATTGAAAATCCTTGAACTCTGACCTTAGATGTATTTAGGAATATTTTAGACAAATTTGAGGTACGTGCATCTGTGCTAATTTCAATTGGGCATTAAAGACTTATAACTATAATATTATTCATTGAGTAATCATTCCTAAATTGACTTTTGTATTGCATATATTTTGGAAATTCATATTAAAAGCTACTTCATCATGATTAGTGTTCTATCTTGTTGTCACTAAAATTGTAGAATTATTATTTATGGGTCTTATGACCCCAATTTCCATATATTAGATGTTCTCATTTCTTTTGTACATAGATATCAGTTGAAATCTACTTACAATATTGCCTACTCTATTATACATGTGATATTTGTACTACTAATATCATACTTAGCAACTTAATCATATTTTAGGAACTGAGGTTATATTTTTTTGCCATGCACTAGGGTTTTAGTCCTCCTTCCCTATATATATATATATATATATATACATTTATATACATATATACATACACACACACACACACACACACACACACATATATATATATATATATACATAACATATATATACACACATATATATACACATATATACATACAACACACACACACACACACACACACACATATATATATATATATATATATACATACATATATATATATACATATATACATACACACACAGACACAGATATATATATATATATATATATATATATATACATATATACATACACACACACACACACACATATATATATATATATATATATATGTATATATATATGGGCGTTCATTCATTATCCACACGGGTAGCCTAGATTTCACTACCCGTCAACCCAAAAAGTAACTATATGGTTCGAAAAGTAACTCGTTGGACAAAAAAGTAACTATCATGATTAAAAAGTAACTATACGACCAAAAAAGTAAATCTATGTAGAATACAAAACAAATACATATAATTGTATATTTTTTTATAGCTGTTGCAAATCTAACTATTTATGCATAAAAAGTAACAATTTTCAAGGTAAAGTAACTCTCTACATGTAAAAAGTCAGAAACTCCAAAAAAGGTAACCAAAATAGGGGGCGGGAAGCTACCCCCACGGGTATTGAATATGTGCCATATATATGTGTGTGTGTTTATATATTTATATATTATATAATTAGGCTACATAAAAATTTTGAGGTCATTTGGATGAGTATAAGTCACTCATATGAGGGCAACAAAATCGACACATGAAACTAGTTTGAACGGCATAATTTTTGTGGTCTTCATAACACGACCTGTAAATGTCCAAATGGGCCCAAATTTTGTATATGAGCTATTCACATGATGTTTAAAAAGATCAATGGATTAGATTTTTTTTTAAAATATTGCATCATGGAAAACTACTTGAGGGTATTTTTCTCTGGATACACTCGAGTGTATTCTAGCCTGACTCTCTCTCTCTCTCTATATATATATATATATATATATATATCAACTTGTGTCTTATGGTTCCTTACCCTAATTTTGATCATAATAGTCTTTCTGATAACCTACAAGAATTTTTCATCTATTATACTTGTGAAATGTTAAAAGGGAAGAAATGCCTCATTCAATATTTCTCTCTTAGTTGATCATTCCTAAAAGTTTTGCTACTCATTTTATTATGATTTATTCTATAGATAAAATTATAATGAGGTTACATAATTAATATAGTTCTTTCTTGATGAGAACACACATAGTATTATACCTACACCCTTACGACGACCAAATATTTTAACCAATACACATATAACAATGTTATTTGCCACATACAATTTCTTTTTTCTTCTATTCATGGGTGTTGTTTATGTTTTAGGTCTTTAAGGGGCCAATACATGTGTAGTTCATGGAAAGAGTTATGAGAGACATAGGTTTCCCTCTACATCCTATCTAGTTTTAGTAGTCATGTAACATATTCCTTTTTATGTGTGTTTGGACCAAGACATTGAACAATTATTAAGTTCATAATAGTTACTTTATTTTCCTCCAAGATAACTCTAACTACTCAATGTATAATACATTTTTTAGAATAACTACACACCCCTTTCCAGTAATAAGGATATTAAGAAATAAAAGGATATCTCAAAAAAGCTTATACAAATGATTTCCTCATGAAATTGGGAGAAATGGTAAGTTGAAACAAATCAAAATAATTTACCCCAATCCATTCCAACTAATTTTTAATCTACACATCTCTTAGTCTTGTTTCCTTATTTTGCAAAATATTACCTCTTTGATTACAACACTTGATTTTCGGGTTTGGTATTGGTATATACTGATAAAACAAAGATAAAATTTCATCCATTATATTTAGTAAATCTCAAAATATAAGCATTTTTATTAGTTGTAAAAATGATGCCAACTATAGGTGGAATTGACCCAACTGCTTGAAATGCTAGTCAAAGCGACATTTGAAGTGCCTCAAACACTGGATTGTATATTCAATCGATGAATAAGGTCTAAGCAAGTTTACCTCAATGATTTTCTCCCCTCCATCTTCTAACTAAAAATTACTAGAGTTGGCACGCTAGACTAACTCGATCCTATATAAACCCTGTCATATCCTCATGATCTTCACATTAATCCCACTTATCTCTTTCCCCTTCTCCTCTCCTTCTAACTTTTAGTTCACAAGAGTCCACTCACACCTAAGTTTAACTAAGATTTTGAGATCACACAAGGCCCTAAATGAGAACCAAGGAGTCCGTTTTCTTTGATAGGATCCTTTTAAGCTTCTTGAACCCAAACCAAGAAGTCAAGAGTTTGAAGACAAACCTCTAATTCTAGAAGATTCCCCATCATTGTCATGATGCACTACAACTTTTCCTTCTCAACGAACTAGTTTGGGTGGTCAATTCTCAGGTGGCCTAATCAATGTGAGCCACATTATTAAGATTCACCCCACCTAGGTTAATATGACATGCAAACATATTGTACATATCTATTTTATCGATCATATCAATTCAACTAGGGTCTTCATCCGTAGTGAAACCATTTATTTTAATGGAATTATTCAAAAATCTAGAAACAAATATCCTATTAAGAAAGTCATGAAAATTTACGGGACTATAGAAATTCTAAAGATTTGAGATAAGATAAAAATATGTGCAATCAAATATGTGGCTAGATTTACATGTTTTTCCTTAAATAAGTAGAATGAGTTTCATGAGGTTGATCTTGATTGCATTCTAAAAAAATATTTACCGATGAGAAGAAAATTACAAAAATAGGATTAATATCTCTTAGTATGTATATAATTATCGAGACCTTGAAGCTTAATCTTATTGCTTTAGAATACACAAATACATATTTGAGTTTAATATTAGGGTTTTGAGTCTATTAGTCTAAATATAAATGAGTGCCTATATAACTTTAGAAAATTATAAAAACTCTTTCATTTGAATATCTATCTATCTAAAGCTCCAACTATATAGTTATTACTTTATTTTCTCACACACTTCTTAGGAGAAAATTATGTTGTAAATGGGATATTATATATAAGTAATTTGAAACAAATAGATATGTCGCAGATTTGATATCAAAATTTACTCATGTCATGTCACACTTTGATCATTAATAATCACACCCCATTTACTATTTTGGACCATGATGTCCTAAGTTAGAGTGTTAAGTTTGCTTGTTTTATAAGGTACTCAATGATAAGTGACAACTTGTGAACCCAATTCCATCTGACTTGTAAAAGTGGCTCGAGTTTTACATTTTAGCAATCTAGATTGATTCTGAGTTTAAAAAAATTGACCAAATGTTGTGTCTAGAACATTTCTGGGTTCTAATTTATATCTAGCATCCGAGTGGTTCCCAGGTTGGAAAAATCTTGACATGAGTCATTTCTGGGTTCTAATTTATATAATTTGAATTGGTTCCAAGGTTGTAAAAATCGAAGTCCATGCCAATTATAGGCTTGATTATTACAAATTTAACCTATACAGAATTAGAAATTTTGACACATTCAACCTTCAAGTTGATCAAAGTTTAGGTTCTGGTTGATTTTTATTTTTAATTAAGAAAACTAAGTTAGTTTCAAATAGTAAGTTTAATAATCTAGGTTGATCTTGTATATATGAAAGTGTGACTAACATCAAACTTAATTTATTATGAGTCTGATTGTCAAAAACTTTTTCACCCCTTTAAGATTTGAAACTAATGTAGACTAATAATTTTGGTCATCCTGCTCTTTTTTATCCTAATTCATAGATAATTTCATGTGACTGGATGTGGACCGATGTGAATGACCACATTGCATCTACTCTTATGGGCTTACATTGTTGGGTTTTCTTCAAAATTGGTCCGACATGGTGCACCCTCGTAGCGAAGTATTTTGAATAAAATCTAATAGGCATGCATCCATTAATATGATATTAATTTTATAGTAATTTGGATAATTAAAAAATGCTCAAAGTTCCATTTAAATCTAATTTATACATTATAAAATCTGATTTTGGTTATAAATTTCCTATTTAAAAAATGAAAAATATGTGCTTGACGTGGCCAGAGGGGTAACGCGTGTTTCACACGTTCCTTGTGCTTGGTCTTCCAATGTAGGACCCAATATAGGTGGTTTTGAGTGGGGGCGGGTGTGTTTTGGGGTGAGGTAACATGGGGTAGGTAAGGGGGACAAGTGAACTGATTTGATATATCTTGGTGAGAAAATGAGTGGGAAAATGAGAGAGAAATTTGTATCACGTTTAACTTTCAACCTATACTGTATTTTTTGATGAAATAATAACTATTAGATTGGTTACAAAATATACAATCAAATAAGAGTAATATCTATATACTTTGATAAAAATAATCTAGTACATAAAAAAATTTTGCACGTTACAAATTGGGTGCAATACAAGCAAAAGAGGGTGCATTGTAAAATAAATAGGTGCATTGATACAACACTAACTGAGTGCAATCACGTCTGAACTGGGCACATTCAAGTTGAAACTGGGCACATTCAAGTCCAAACTGGGCACATTCAATTCCAAGCTGGACACATTCAAATCTGAACTAGTCAGAATCAAGTCCAAATACTTAGTGTATTGACACAACACTAACTGAGTGCAATCATGTCCGAACTAAGTGCATTCAAGTCAAAACTGGGTGCATTCAAGTCTAAACTAGGCACAATCAAGTCTAAACTGTGTGTTGAAGTCCAAACAAGGCACAATCAACTCAAAATTGGGCAAAATCAAGTCCGGATTGGGTGCATTCATGTCCAAATAGGGTGCAATCAACTCTAAATTGGCACAATCAAGTTTGAATTGGGTGCATTCAAGTACAAACTAATCACACGGGTATAATCAAGAAAAAGAAGATGATGATGTTCATGATGATGATGATGGTGGTGGTGGTGGTGGTGGTGGTGCATTGACAAGTAGGCACATTATAACACTAACTAGGCACAATCATGTCTGAACTGGGTGCATTCAATTAAGCTCAAGTCTGAAATAGGTGCATTCAAGTTCAAACTGGGCACATTGGATTGATTGTGGGTGTAATACATGTCAAACTTCATCTATTTTTATCATTTTTTCATAATATGATAATATTGATCTTGTTGTAAAGTATTTTTTGAAAGGATTATAATGGTTTTTATTAAAAAAAACTCATGATGGATCAAAATTATAAGCAAAAAAAAAAAAGTTATTTAAGAAGGAGAGAGAATGAGAAGGGGAGGGGAACGGGGTGGGGGTAGTTACACCTGCATGTGAAACACGCGTATAACCCCCCGTGCAAGAAGGAAGTATAGCTCTTCTAAAAATAGAACTATATTTCCTTCACATGCAGATGAAACTGCCCCTTCCAGGCAACACGGTCCCCCCTTTCCCTCCCCCCACTCACTCTCTCTCCGGCTATTTTTTATTATTTTCTTATAACTTTTCATCTGTAATGAGTTTTTTCATAAAATAAAAACCATTAGATTCCTTACAAAAAGTACTTTCCAACAAGACCAATATTAGCATATTTGAAAAAAATAATAAAAATAGAGGGAAATAAAAGAGGTATAAAATGATAGAGGAGGGAAGTAAATATGGAATAAAATGAGTGAGGAGGGAAGATAATGAAGAATGAGGTTAGTGCATGTATTGCATGTAGTTTGACATGTATCACGCCCACAATCAATCCAATGTGCGCACTTTGGACACAAACATGCCCAATTCAGACCTAAATGCGCCTAATTAGGACATGATCGTGCCTAGTTAGTCTTCTAGTACGTCAACTTGTGGCGGCCCATCACCCTAAACAAGGTTACTCAAAACAAAACAGATGATCAACTGCTAATTAACAACATAACCAGAAAAGAGGGTAAATTAAAACTGATTTAAAACATTGCCGTCATGCTCAGAAACATTTATATAAGGATCCAACAACTTGCATATCAACACATACCATATCAGATATATACATGTATGTCCAATGGACTCTTCCACAACCTTTATACAAAATCATTTGTTCCACACATACATGCCATATACAAACATCAAAATACTACCAAAATGTGAATCAATATACATATCATCTGCTAACATCCCCTGCTTGGACCTAAGAGTACATGGACAACTCTAGGACAGACTAACTTTTTTCCAACCATCTGCTCCTACTTCTCTTCAGGATGCTCTTCCTCACAACCACACTCCAAAAAATGTTGTTGACGATCACCTAAAAAGATGTGGTGACGCATAAGGTGAGTCCAACGTCCGAGTGAGAGATATAACTCTCAACAACAATTATTGATTACATCAGGGTACATTATTAAAAAAGTTAAGATGATTAAATAGATTGAGCAAGTTAAATAGATAGGCATAAAACATGCATAATTAACAAGTATATAAAGAAACAGATAAGATAATCATTTACTAAACTATTGACTTATCCTATTGCATTGTATAGCAACATAGAAGTATATGAAACAAGGAAAGGGTTATCAACCAATGTGAATCATGTTTAACCCTAAGTAGATAAGCTACACATCTAGATTAAGTCTTTTATTAAGCCTTGGGGAGTTTAAGGTATACCACTCAAAGTACAACTACCCACTTCTAAGTCAAAATCAACTTTATATAAGATCTAGGAGAGCTGGAATCCTAAGATCTCAACTGCCTTTGGTTAGTCAAGTTGCAAGTCGACCTAGTCCACCCTTAGTATGTAGGTCATGGTACTAGTAACTAGGGTATACAAACCCTAACACCTGAGGTACAACCAAAATTGTTCTCCAAAAAATCATATAAATTGAACTATAATCATCGAAGATATGACCTCAACCATGATCCTACCGAGTTATTACCACAACCATCCTAAAAAAGCACACATATACTCAATGGTATATGACTTTAAGATTCCATTAGAGGAATACTCGTTTCACCATCCAACAAATCCTAACACTGGAATAGATCTACGTTATAGGGCACCACATTATTAGGGTTTCACTTGATTAGTTAATGCCAATTGGGTGAGTTAAGGTTGCATCAATCATGGTACATACAAATCCAAAAAGAGTTCTACAAAAACATGGTATGTTGCAACTTCAAATGGTATAAAACGTATGAAATATAATTATTTTCACATCATCACAAGATACCAATACTTGTCACATCATGATAAGGACCACACCTTCATAAGGGATCAACCATACCCAAGGGTCATTAAAACTATCACATCATTCCCTATAAGAACATGCTTATCTTTGCATGCCTTACCAATGCTCGTCAAAGCATCACCATACATGTGACATTTAAGTTCTACATAACATTGCATTTAAGAGCTTATTATGCTCATATGGCTACACATTAGGGTTACAAAAACATTGAGAGAGAGAGTATTTCTCATCATACCAAACATACAGGGAAGCTAAATATGATTAACCATCATCACCTATTTGTATTAGGGTTAGGTTCAACAAGATAAGTCGAATTAATGTCAAAAAACAACACTCAAGGATAAACCATAACTCTTAGCATTTCCATAGGGTCATATAATGTATAAGGTCAAACATAACCATCTGATTCTATACAACCAAAACTCTTGACCCATGCTCATATGATCAGAAAACCCATCAACCATAGAGTCTGGAAATCTCATCGACCATGAAGTCAGAACCCTTGGTGACCATAGAGTCACAAAATCTCATTGACCACGAGGTCATAACCCTTGGCGACCATAGAGTCAAAAAATCTCATTGACCATGAAGTCAAAACCCTTGGAGACCACTAGGGTTAGGAAACTTTGGTTACCGCTAGGGTTTGGTAACATTGGTGACCTTTAGGGTTAGGTAACATTGGTGACTGTTAGGGTAGGTAACATTGGTGACGATTGGGGTTAGGTAACATTGGCGACTATTAGGGTTAGGTAAGATTAGTGACCGTAAGGGTTAGGTAACATTGGCGGTCATTAGGGTTAGGTAACATTAGAGACTGTCAGGGTTAGGTAACATTGGTGACCGTTAGGTTTAGGTAACATTGGTGACCTTTAGGGTTAGGTAACATTGGCAAACATTAGGGTTAGGTAATATTGGTGACCATTAGGGTTAGGTAACATTGGTAGCCGTTACAGTTAGGTAACATTAATGACTGTTATGGTTAGGTAACATTGGTGGCCATTAAAGTTAGGTAACATTAGCATCCTTTAGGGTTAGGTATCTCATCAACCAACTTGAAGCCAAAACCTTAGCGACCACATAGAGTAAAATCTTGGTGATCATCAAGAGAGATGAAAATCTTGGTGACCACATAAATAAAAATCTCATCGACCACATTGAATCAAACACATATGCAAGGTCTAGGGTTTCTATCTTTAAGGAAGAAACATGCACTAGATTTAGAGGTACATTAGGAAAAATCATATATTCAAGATCTATCATCTAAGCTCAACCCTGGGCAAAGATGACATATTTCCACTTGGAACAACATTTTAGAGCAAGATCATGTGCATGCAAGACAAGAGTAGGCAATAATCATGGAGAAAGTTATATAACTCACCTTAGAGATGATGAAGAAGCTCCAGACAACAAGGTATCTTGAGTAAAGAAGACAAAATCCCTATCTTGAGCACTCCACTTAGCCAAGCTAGCTCCTTCGACAAAAAGGGAAGCAAAAACCTAGGTCAAGGAAGCAAGAAGGAGGTGTTCTTCAACTACTAGTTCAAGCTCCACCATGGATCTAACCAAGAAGAAGAGAGAGGAAGGTAGGGAAACAAGATAAAATGAAAGAAAAGAGGGATATTTCACTTACCAAGACCAAGAAGCAAAATAAGGAAGCACCAAAAGACCTCAACAAGGGTGGATCCTAACCCTAGGTGCACATGCAAGCAAGATCAGACAAGATTCTCCTGCTTTGGCTCCTCCTTCTCTACCAAGCAAGGGGGATGAGCTCCAAGCAGCAAGGAAGAAAAGAGGGAGAGCTAGGTGTGTAAGGAACTTGTATGCACACAAGGAGGAGTTATATAAATCTTAGAGTTGGAGAGATATAGATGAAGGGAGAGGTGTCAAGTCATGCATGCCATGTATCTAAAGTCAAAACATCTCACCCATGCAAGCATCTCATCCAAGCAACCAGGTCAAACATGTTGATCACAAAACCAAATGACCACAATAAGAAAACTTGGTAACCAAGGTGATTGGAAAACCAATAGACCATCAAGGGCCAGAGATCTTGTCTACCACAAAGAAATCTAGGTGACCAAGATGATCAGAAAACTCATCAACTGCCAACCCTAAGAATGTCAGCCACTAAGATGAGTCAGAAGTCTCATTGACCGCCAGCCCTAGGAATGTTGGTGATCGCGATGAGTCAAAAATATCATTGACTGCCAATCTTACATATCTCATCAAACCTTGGTGACCTCCAACATTTGGTGGCCCAAAACTCAAGGTCAACCGTTGAGTTAGGGCATCAAAGAGAGAAAACCCTAATCTCAACACACGACTAGATGTCATTCCTCAAACCAAGATGTAACAAGGCATCCCAAAGCACAATTATATCAAACATGATATGAAAACATGTGAGGCACAACAAGCATGTGACAAATTGCAAGAAAACCCTAGATATGGGTAAATTGCATAAAATTCCAAAATAAGCACATATTTGCATAACTTGATCAAATAGTGTCCAAACTGGACCAAACTTGAAACTTAAGCTTATCACATTATATCAGAGCACATATTAGTAATTAGGGTTTAGAGAATCCAATTATGATAAGCAAGCATGTTCAACTAGAAGGCAATGTCTGGGGTTTTACAACTATAAACCCTTAACATGGATTTCGCCCCGAAAATCCTACATAAACAAAGATGGGTACTTCCTACACATATCATACTCTAAATTCCACATGGATTCCTCCACACCATAGTGATGACACAATACCTTCACTAAGGATATCTCCTTCTTCTTCTTCTTCACTCTCCTATCCAGGATCAACACAGGTTCATCAATATACAACATGTCCTCCTCCAGCTCAACCTCGACTAGCTCCAACATCTACTCTATATCAGGGTGACACTTCCTCAACATGGAGACATGAAAGACATTATGTAACCTGTGCAACTCTGGCAGTAACTCCAACTTGTATGCCACCTTCCCAACACGTGTCAAGATAGGGTATGGTCCATAAACATAGGAGCCAACTTACCCTTCTTACCAAACCTCTTCTAAGGGGAAACCTTAAGGTACACACGTTCTCCAACTTGGAACTCAAACGCTCTATGGAAATTATTGGCATAAGAATTCTGTCTATTTTGAGCTTCTTTCAACTACAATTGTATCACCTGGATCTTCTCTATAGTATAATGCACTAGCTCAGGACCCAAGAGCTGATACTCACTTATCTCATACCAACAAAGCAGTGACCAACAACGTCTCCTATACAAAGCCTCATATGGTGCCATATATATACTCCTCTGATAACTGTTGTTGTAGGCAAACTCAATTAAACTCAGGTGCACATCCCAAATGTCAAGAAACTATAATACACATGCCCTCAACAAATCTTCCAATGTATGAATGGTCCTTTCTAACTGACCATCTATTCGTGGGTGAAAAGATGTACTAAACCTCAGATGTGTCCCCATAGCTGTATGCAGACATTCCCAAAATTGACTAGTAAAGTGTGGGCCTCTGTTGGATACTATTGTAATTGGAATACCATACAAACAAACTATCTCATTAACATATATTTGTGCCAACTTCTCTACTGTATATGTCGCCTTGACTGGAAGGAAGTGATCTGACTTAGTCATCCTGTCAACTATTACCCCAAATAGAATCATAACCTTTGGTTGTCCTAGGAAGACCAACCACAAAGTCCATGGTAATATGATCCTATTTCCACTATGATATTGACAAAGGTTGTAATGTCCCTGTAGGCTTCTGATGTTATACCTTGACCTACTGACAATCAATCACTTAGCAACGAACTCTGCCACATCACGCTTCAGACCTGGCCACAAGTACAAATCCTTCATATTGTGGTACATCTTTGTACTGCTAGGGTGCATCAGGTACATCGAGGAATGAGCCTCCTCAAGAACCATCTTCCTCAGACCCTCAAAATCTAAAGCCACTGTCCTGTTGTGAAAGCAAACTATTCCATTCTCTGACTCATGAAAACCATCGTACTTCTTACTGCCTAACTTTGCCCTGATAATCTGTATCATGGTATCATGCTACTGTGCATTTCTGATCTGTTGCATCAACGTCGACTTCACCTACAAGTATTCCAACAATCTTGTCAGCAAGGAAACCTCCAACTATACGTTCATTTGACAAAGTGATACCAACATGTCCCTCTTGTGGCATGCCATGGAGTGTAACTGTGCCTTATTCATAGATGATGACGAGGATGCCTTCCTTATCAGTGCATCATCCACCACATTCACCTTCCCTGGTTGGTAGTCTATTGCACAGTTATAGTCCTTTATCATCTCCATCCATCTTCTCTTCATCTTGTTCAACTCCTGCTTTGAGAAGATATACTGAGTGTTCTTGTGGTCGGTACAAATCTAGAATTTCTTCCCATACAAATAGTGCCTCTAAATCTTCAGGGCATGAACCACTGCTTCAAGCTCCATGTCATGTGTTGGGTAGTTATCCTCAAGTTTTTTAATCTATTACAAAGCAAAAGAAATCACATTCTTGTCCTGCATTAGCACGCATTCCAAGCCATTCTTCGAATCATCACAAAAGAAGATGTAACCTTTCCCTTGCTTTGGCAGCACTAACATTGGAGCACTGGTCAACTTATCTTTCAACATATGTAAAGAACACTATCACTTGTCATCCTAGACAAAAGGAACACCTTACAACACTAATTTTTTAATGAATCTCCTTTAGTATCCAACCAAACCTAGGAAACTTCAAATTTCAGTCTGTGTCTTAGGTTTTTCCCATTCCAGTATAGAATCTACCTTCTTAGGGTCTACGAAAACATCCTTAGTATATATAACATGACCTAGAAAAGACACCTCGGTCAACCAGAACTCACACTTACTGAAGTTGGCATACAACCTGTGTTGCCTCAACAACGTCAACGCCTAGCAAAGATGTTGTCCCTGGAGTGTATCAAGATATTGTCTACGAACACAACTACAAACTGACCCAGATACGTCATGAACACCCTATTCATCATATCCATGAAAGTTGTTGGCGTGTTCGTTAACCCAAACAACATAACCATGAACTCGTAATGACCATACCTAGTCCTAAAAGAAGTTTTAGGTATGTCATCCACCTTGATCCTCAGATGGTGATATCCTGATGGGTAATATCTCTATGGGTTGGGTTCCAGAAACAAGATTGATATCAAAATCAATCTCTCTAGGAGGGGGAACACTAGGAAACTCCTCACAAAAGCATCCTCAAACTCTCACACTATAGGTACCTCCTAGGTACTAGGACCTCCCCTCTTGGTATCCACAACATGTGCTAATAAGGCCTCACACCCTTGTCTCATCAATCTCTATTCCATCATATCTAACTCCAAACACATAGGAAGAATCTTCCTATCACCTTGGAAGATTCACAAAAAATCTCCAACAGAATGTCGCCACCTTGGTACTAGAACCCAAAACAACCTCAGACTTCTCCAAGGTATCCATCCATAGGATCACATCGAATCCATGCAAATCAAGTGGCATTAGATCCACTTAAATGTTGCATCCATAGAAAGAAAGAATGCAAGATGGACACACCTCCTGCAACTCAGCGAAACCAGCAAAAGTGGTTTCTAGGAAAAGACTATCAATCTACTATAAACAAGTAGATAACAACTACTTATCACCAATCTAGTGATAAAAGAGTGAGTCGCACCCGAGTCAACCAAAATAGATATGAAAGAACAAGTAAATAAGTTAGAATGAAAAGTTCCATCTGACCTATCATCACCCGTGGATTGACCACTCCCTCTGGGTCACTTATAACATAGAATCTAGTCATCGCTTGTTGTCGTCTACAACCCCTACCAGCTGGCCTAGAAGATAATACCTGCGATGTCTGACCACATCCTCTACCACCACCACTACTATACTGTTGCTGCTACAAACCTTGTTGGCTCTACCTCAGTTACTGTGTCACTTCTTTGTCCTTCATAGGGAACATCCACCTCATATGCCCTACTTTTCCACACTTGTGATGAGTTCTCAAATCATATTGCGGCCTAGACGACCCTATCTGATACTGACACTACACTACACGCTCGTGCTGGCAGAAACTATGACCCTACCCTTACTCAGGGACCACTATGACTGTACTTGTGGTCTCGACTTAGAGAAAATAGATCACTGATGTGACCATGCTGGTGAACCTTGGCTTCTTAAAGCCACCAGATAATTGCACTTGGAACTGAGCTGGCCCCTTCTTAGAGTTGACGTCACACTTCCTAAGAGTAGACCTCTCATTCCTCTTCATGGACTCCATAAAGGTAGAAAATCTCTCTCTATTGTTGAAAGCATACAAGGCCTTAGATAATTTGATGCCTAGACCCTTCTCAAACCTATAGATCCTCTCCTTCTCTGTTGCTTCCATATGAGGGAAGAACCTCAAAATCTCTATAAACTTCACCTCATACTTGTTGATGGACATCGATCCCTAACGTAACTTCTCAAACTATGTTGTTTCCTCAACCTGATACGTCTCTGGGAAGTAACAGCTCACAAACTCCCGTTAGAACTCTTCCCAACCTATAACAACTCCAAGTTTTTCTCCTCTTCTATGGACTGCTACTGACCAGCACTTCCCTTCAACAAGTAAACAACATGCTTTAACTTGTCCTCTTCTAGAATTTTTAAGATCTTGAATGCCTTCTCAAGCTCTGTCAACCACATATCTACGTCAACTATGTCTATTGTATCCACATACTTGATCGCTCCCACACGTTTCAACCTCTCAAATGACTTTACAGAACCCTGAAATTCCACATTAGGGATGTCTGTTCTTGCTTGAGGTATGGGTGCCTTGTCTACTATGTGCATAATGATCACCATGAGAAGTTGAAACATGGATTGGAAAGAAGGATTTGCCATGGTTGCAGGGTTGAATTGAGGCATCACAGGCTGTTAAGGCCCTATCACTGGCACTCTATTATCATGTGATGGCCTCCTACCGCCACCTCCTGGCACGACATAGCTACTCCACACAAGCTCTTAATGATATATAGACATATATGCATGAGCATAATATATGATTAGATATGTTGGATTACATAAGAATAAACACAAAACCTAAGTCCTATGTCCATGTAGACCTGGAGAACCTAAGGCTCTGATACCAACCAAATTGTGAGTCCTCGTCACCCTAAATGAGATTACTCAAAATCAGACACACGAACAACTTGTAATTAACCACATAACCAGAAAAGAGGGTAAATTAAAATCGATTTAAAACATTAGCATCATGCTCAGAAACATTTACATAAGGGTTCTAACAACTTGCATATCAACACATACCATATCAGGTATTTACATGTATCTCCAGTGAACTCTACCACAACCTATATGTAAAAGCATTTGTTCCACATATACATGCCATATACAAACATCGACATACTACCAAAAACTCAAATCGATATACATATCATCTACAAACATCCCCTTCCCGAACCTGAGACTAAAGGGACGACTCTAGGACACACTAACGATTAGCCAACCTTCTACTCCTACTATTCTTCAAGCTGCTCTTCCTCACCACCACACTCCTGATGGCATCACTGACAACCACCCAAAAGGATGTGGTGAACCATGAGGTGAGACCAACGTACAAGAAAGAGATATAACTCTCAACCACAGTTATTGATTACATCAAAATATAATATTAAACACGTTATGAAGATTAAACAGATTGAGAAAGTTAAACAGATAGGCATAACAACAAGCATGATTAACAGGTATATAAAGAAACAGATAAGACTATCATTTACTAAATAGGTGACTTATCCTACTGCATTATATACAACTAAGTAGTATAAGAAATTAGGCAAGGGTTATCAAGCTATGTGAACCATGTTTAACCCTAAGTAGATAAGCTACAAGGATGGATTATGTCTTTTTTTAAACCATGGGGAGATTGAGGTATACCACTCAAAGTCTAATTGACCGCTGCTAAGTCAAAATTAGTTATATATAAGATCTAGGAGAGCCAGAATCCTAAGATCTCATCTACCCTATTCAGACGCAACAACATATATAGTCAAGCTACAAGACAACCTAGTATGCCCTTGGTATATAGGTCACGACACTAGTAACTAGGGTATACAAACCCTAACATCTGAGGTACAACCGTAATTGTCCTAAAAAAACATATAAACTGAACCATAATCATATGAGATACAACCTCAATCGTTCTCTTGTCGAGGTATAACTGCAACCATCCTAAAAAACCATTCATATACTCAACATGATATGACTCCAAGCTTTCATTAGAGGAATACTCATTTCACCATCCAACAAATCCTGACACTAGAATGGATCTATGACACATGGAACTACATGATTAGGGTTTCACTTGATTAGTTAATCTGAATTGAGTGAGTTAAGGGTGCATCAATCTAGTTACATACAAACCCTAAAAGAGTTCTACAAAAAACATGGTATGTTGCAATTTAGAAGATTTAAAACATCCAAAATATAATTCTTATAACATAACCACAAGGTACCAATCCTTATCACATCATGGAGAGGATCACACCTCCATAAGGGTTCAACCATACCCAAGGGTCATTAAGACCATCACATCATTCCCTATAAGAACATCATTATCTTTCCATGCCTTACCAAGGCTCATCAAACCATCACCATACATGTGACATAAAAGTTCGACATAACATTGCATTTAAGAGCTTATGATGTTCATATAGTAACACATTAGGGTTACAAAAACATTGAGAGAATATATTTCTCATTATACCAATCATACAAGGAAGCTAAATATGATTAACCATCATCACCTATTTGTATTAGGGTTAGGTCAAACAAGGTAAGTTGAATTAATGTCAACAACACTCAAGGATAAACCCTACCTCTTAGCATTTCCATAGGGTCATGAAATGTATAAGCTCAAACATTACCATCTAAATCCATACAACCAAAACTCTTGACTCATACTCTAATGATAAAAAAAACCATCAACCATAGAGCTAGAAAATCTCATCGACCATGAAGTCAGAACCCTTGGAGACCATAGAGTCAGAAAATCTCGTCGACCATGAAGTCAGAACCCTAGGTGACCATATAGTTAGAAAATCTCATCGACCATGAAGTCAGAACCCTTTGAGTCCACTAGGGTTAGGAGACTTTGGCATCCACTAGGGTTAGGTAACATTGGCGACCGAGGGTTAGGTAACATTGGCGACCGTTAGGGTTAGGTAACATTGGCGACCGTAGGGTTAGATAACATTGGCAACGGTTAGGGTTAGGTAACATTAGAGACCGTTATGGTTAGGTAAATTTGGTGGTTGTTATGGCTAGGTAACATTGGCAGCCATTAGGGTTAGGTAAGATTGGCAACCATTAGGGTTAGGTATCTCATTGACCAACATGAAGCCAAAACCTTATCTAACACATAGAGTGAAATCTTGGTGACCATAAAGAGAGAGACAAATCTTGGTGATCACATAAATCAAAATCTCATCTACCACATTGAATCAAACACATATGCAAGGTCTAGAGTTTCTATCTTCAAGGAAGAAACGTGCACTAGATTTAGAGGTACATTAGGAAAAATCATCTACTCAAGATCTACCATCTAAGCTCAACCCTAGGCAAAGATGAAATCTTTCTACTTGGAACAAAATTTTATAGCAAGATCATGTGCATACAAGACAAGAGTAGGTAATAATCATGGAGAAAGTTATATAAATTGCCTTAGAGAGGATGAAGAAGCTCTAGACCGCAAGGTATCTTATGTAAAGAAGATATAATCCCTATCTCGAGTACTCCCCTTGGTAAATATGGATCCTTCTCTAAAAAGGGAAGCAAAACCCTAGGTTAAGGAAGAAAGAAGAAGGTGTTCTTCAACCACTAGTTCAAGATCCACCACAAATCTGACCAAGAAGAAGAGAGAGGAAGGTAGGGAAACAAGAAAAAATGAAGGAAAAGAGGGTGCTTTCACTTACCAAGACCAAGAAGCAAAGAAAGGAAGCACTAAAAGATCGGCCAAGCTTCTCCTTCCTCGGCTCCTCCTTCTCCACTAAGCAAGGGGACGAGCTCCAAGCAGTAAGGAAGAAGAGAGGGAGAGCAGGTGTGTAAAGAACTTGTTTGCATGCAAGGCAGAAGGTATATAATGCTTAGGGTTGGAGATAGAGAGGAAGGGAGGTAATAGTACATGCATTCCATGTGTCCAATGTCAAAACATCTCACCCATGCAAGCATCTCATCCAAACAACCAGGTCAAACATGTTGATCACAAAACCAAATGACCACAATAAGAAAAATTGGTGACCAAGGTGATTAGAAAACCAATCAATCACCAATAGTCAGAGATCTTGGCAATCACCAATAAATCTTGGCTACCAAGATGATCAGAAAACTCATCGACCGCCAACCCTAGGAATGTTGGTGACCAAGATGAGTTAGAAGTCTCATCCATCGCCAACCCTAGGAATGTTGGTGACCTAGATGAGTTAGAAGTCTTATTGAACACCAACCTTAGATAGCTCAAGAAAACTTGGTGACCTTCACGTTGGGTGGCTCAACACTCTAGGTCAATTATTGAGTTAGGGCATCAAAGAGAGCAAACCCTTATCTATACATAGGGTTAGATGTATCCCTCAAACCAAGATGTAAATAGGATCCCCAAATCAAAAAAATTTAAAACAAGATACGGAAACATGTAAGGTACAATAAGAATCTGACAAATTTCAAGAAAAACCCTAGATATTGGTAAATTGCATAAAAGTCTAAAACAAGTATATATTTTCATAACTTGCTCAAAAAGTATCCAAACTGGACCAAACTTGAAACTTAAGCTTGTCACATGATATCAAAGCACACATTAGGGTTTAGTTAGGGTTTTAAGCATCCAATTATGATAATAAAGCATGTTCAACCATAAAGCAAGGTTAGGGGTATTACACTACTTGTCAAAGCAGCAACATCGACATCATCGTCGTCGTCATCATCGTAATCTTCCTTGTTATCATCATCATCATCAACATCATCAGCATTACCACCACCACCACCACCACCACCACCACCACCACCACCACCATCATCATCATCATCATCATCATCATCATCATCATCATCATCATCATCATCATCATCATCATCATCATCATCATCATCATCATCATCATCATCATCATCATCATCATCATCATCATCATCATCATCATCATCATCATCATCATCATCATCATCATCATCATCATCATCATCATCATCATCATCATCATCATCATCATCATCATCATCATCATCATCATCATCATCATCATCATCATCATCATCATCATCATCATCATCATCATCATCATCATCATCATCATCATCATCATCATCATCATCATCATCATCATCATCTTCTTCTTCTTCTTCTTCTTCTTCTTCTTCTTCTTCTCTGTGGGACCATAACCTTACTTGAATGTTTGAACATTCTTAATTACCATAATTAGATGCTTATAACTTTAATCTAACCTTGTTATATGCTTTGTAATCATAATACAAGGTTAAGTATCAAGTGTGGTCCGATGTATACAATGTTTGAGCAAGTTATGCAATTTTATGTACATTTTGGGATTTTCTATAATTTACCCAATTGAGAGGTTTTCTTTGCAATTTGTCACATCAAATATGTTCATTAGATGTTATATTATCTTTCTTTATCTTTGTGAGTCATGGGGTGCTCAATTGTACCTTGATTTGATGGTGATTTTCTTTAGGGGTGAATTAGGGTTTAACCCCCCCAATGGATGAGCCACCTTCAAGTCCAACAAACGATGGTGTTACTGTTAGATGATAAACCATCAGTCATTAAATGGTGGTAACAGCTTGTAGTGGCCCCTAGATGGGTCAGGAGGTCAATGGTTCATTCTGGTTTGGTTTACTTGAACCAACAATTCACTTAAATGGATGATCAACGGATGGTTCAACCACCTATTGACTTAAACCATGAACAAATGATGGTACCTTCAACCAAACTGAGATGAATGGCCTGGGAAACCATCAACCGATGGTCCATCAGTCCCCAACAACTGGTGGACCTACTACATGCTTATCCGCGGAAGATTGGTGCGCTCCCGCTAGAGGCTTACAACACCGGCCAACTAGGGTGGCCGAGTGCAATCCACGAGGTCGGGAGGCACGGGGTGATGGGATCTTTACTTTTGAAATTTGTATGGTCCCAGATCGAGTCTATCACTAAAACTAAAACAATTTCCCCGCAAGCGTACGGGGTACCATTGTAGTATAGATCAAGGGCAAGATGTGGGGTCGAACCACAGAGATAGAGGGGGCTCTAGAGTTAGAAGGCGTAAGCTATGTTCCTTTTGCGGAGATTAAGGTTTTTAGGGTTTAAAGGTTGGTTGGTTGTTGATCAAGCTAAGTGAGCAAGTAGGAAAAGCAAAATGAAACTAAGTTATCAAAAGACTAAATTAGCAATCTAAGTTAACACGCTATCTAAACAAGAGCAAGAACAAACTATACTAGACTAAGCAAGCAACTAGCAATTGAGAGCCTAAGTTAACCACTAATCAAGATCAAAGACCTAAATTAACACTTAGCTGGCAAAACTAAGCAATCGACTAAGTTAACTAAAGCAATTGAACTACACTAGCATTAATGAGCAAACTAGGCAATTAGGGTTTTAAGCAATTAGATGAAGGAGGTGGGCCGTTTAAGAATGTGACCTTGACATTAATTGGGGGATGTCACCATAATAAGCAATAAGCATATTTCATTCTAGACTACCAAACCAAACAACAAGGTGGGTGCTATGAGGATGTACCCTATGCTACTAGTTGGAGAACTAGGGTTAGGTGTAATTCTCATAGGACTTACCAAGTCTAGGTCTCTAGGATAAGTGGTATTAGTCAATTGAGGACCAAGGGTAAGGATGGAAGTAGAGATGAGGAAATTTGACCTCATGCCACTAGCCACCTCAGCCTTTAGGAAATCCTAGGCAATTGCACTAATCACACTTATACTAGTCACTTAGAACTCACATTTGCATGTAGGAAGAAGGTGATTATGTAGGAAGATAGAGGGCTAGCTAGGGATCCGAATTAAGGACCTAGGAGCCAATCCTATGATAGCTACATAGAAACCAACACCCTAGAGGCAAATGACTTCTAGCACCACAAGGCAAGTAATTAATGTAATTAAACAACAATCACATACACAAGTAATGGGAAATGAGATACAAGCAAAGGCAATCATCATAGAAGTGAAATATGTTCATTACAAATTATATTCCCCCAACATGGTATCAAAGTCACATTTTTGCCCCAAACAACCCACCCAAGGGGGGATTAGCTATACATGATCAAAACATAAACAAACGAGAAGGGAAAGAGAGTAGGAAACGCCATGGATGCTTGATGAAGCTCGACTTCTTCACCTCCTTGCTGCTAGCCACGATCCTCCTCCTCCAATGGTGCCCAAGAGCATGGAAATGGTGGAATGGATGGATAGAAACCTAGAGAAACTAGGTTTCTATGGTGGAAATGAGTGGAAAGTGGGTGGAAATGGGATTTAATGCAAGGAAAGTAGGTGGATGGGAGTAATGGATGCAAGGGAGCAGTTGGGGGTGGCTACGAAGTGCTCTCTCCCGAGCCCTAGAAGCAACTAGTGCTTATATAGGGGCTAGGGCTAAGTGGGGGTAGAATAGGAAAAGTAGTGGAAAGTTGTATAGGTTTTGGGGTGGTAGCACGGCCGTTCTGGGCAACACGGCCGTGCTGGGTAGGAGTGGGCACGACCGTGGTGGAGGAGAACGGCCGTGTTGGCTAAGTGTTAAATCAACAGGTTGATGGGTGAAAACGAAGGCTGGTAGCATGGCCGTGCTGGACAGAACGGCCGTGTTGGGGACTAGGTAGAACGGCCGTGCTGGGTAGCACGACCGTGGTGACAGAGTTGTGAGGAGGTCATTCTAAGCAACACGCCCATTCCATCTTCATCTCGCACGGCCGTGCTGGTCAGCACAGCCGGGGTGTGGTCTTCGTAGCACGGTCGTGCTGGGCAACACGGACGTGGTGGCTGACTTGCTTGAACTTCAATAATTTGTCGATCAACCTATAATTTTGCTCAATTGCCAGTATGGCCGTTCCATGGCACCACGGCCGTGCTGGGGTCTTCTAACACTAGCATGGCTTCAAACTTCATAATTCTTGGATGTCTTTGCTTGGAGACGATTCTTGGCCATTGGAGGTAGGTTGAGGGAGACTTCAGGGCCTTCTTTGGGCCCCTCCTTGAGTGGGGGAACCCTAGAACTCCCTTTCTCTCTCTCTTCCATATAAGCATGGTCCAAGTACCTGAAAAACAGCACAAAGAACATCCATAAGAATATTTGCGATGATAATCATATTGGGGAGAATAACATGTAATTCTAATGCATTTGAATGTGATAAAGATACAAACTGACACATGATACAACCCTAGAATAGGGTTGGATCACCACCCCAAACTTGAAACATACTTGTCCTCAAGTATGCTCCAACTCAATCTCTTTTCCATTTTCCACAATCAAAAGATATGACAAATGCAATATGATGGGTGACAAATGCTAAATGGGATCAATGGTGACTAGGTACATGAAAATCACTTCCCTCCTCTTCTACTTTCACAAACCAACCATGAAGAGAGCACAGAGCACATGAACTTCGCATATAATGCATGGATTGCACAAGTTATCAATATCTCATCCATAAGGTTCCGGGTAGACCATTTCATGATGATGTTAATCGCTGATGACTAGGAGTGTTGTTTCACCTTCATGCGTTCAACCTTATGCTTCAAGTTATTCCAAATGACCCACATGGCTGCGGAAAAGGGATAAAGTGAGCTAGGTTTGAAGTTTCCTAGATCAATGGGTGTGAAAGAATGAAGAAAGGGTTGCGGTAAGATTCAGAGTGCTATTACACATTCTTATTTTCTTTATTTGAATGCTCTTAAACAGGAGCATCCTTTTATTTTATTTTTGCTTCTCTTTTCCTTTTTCTTTGCCCTTGGTGTAGGTAGGGCACATGGTGGATAGAGTGAAGTGAGGAGATAGAGATGTGGCCCCCCAAACTTTTGGAGGTGGCCACGGCTAATATGTGCACTTTGGCATCTTTTCATGAGACGGGGAGGTATGAAGATGATGGAAGAGTGGTCAGGTCAAAGAGGGGTCGCTTGGCATAATATTCCACATAAGGTCTCCTACATGAAAACTAGTCCGACACTTCACCATAGATATCACATCACATGAATGAACCAAATGAAATCCATATATCAATCAAGTAACTCCACAAACATTAAACGTTCTATGCTTGCTCGGATCATAATTCAATCAAACCAACACATTCCCAAGGGAGGTGACGAGCATGTAAGAAGTCACTCATTGATACCACATAGCACTTCATCACATCATATCATCTTGTATTTGTCAAAAAAAGCAATTTCATTCAATATGGTAAAGATTGAGTCAAAACACGCTTTTTGGACAAGAAAGATCAAATCTGGGCAAAATTGGCCAAAAAGGTGCCACATTGCACTAAATCACATTCAAACCCAATTTTAGGTAAAAAGCAAGCAAATCCTAGCTAAAACATGCAGAAATTAGCAAAAAAAACTACATGAGATGCAATGCATGGCTAAAAAAGAAATTTTTTTGAAAAATTACTCAAAAATGTAGAAATCAACTACATGTTATGCAAAGATGTCAGCAAAAGACAATCTAAACTAGGTGGGTTAAACATCAAACAAACAATGATCAGGTGAAACAGACAACTGTCAAAATAAGTTGAAAACAGAGGGCTTACCGCCCTACCACCCCAAACTTTTGAACCATGCTGTCCTCAGCACGAAACTAAATCTTAGGGATGATAGGGTAGATGTCAGGGTTGTGGTGGTGTGGGGTCCTGCGACGGGCCAGACTGTGGAGGAGGCTGCTGGTAGTAGTGGCCCTAGTAGTCCACCTGTGGAGGCGGGTATGTCTCCTGGTAGCTAGAAATTGACCCCCAGAAATCCTCCCCCCATTGGGGGTTTCTTTGTGTCTGCGCATGCTGGTACTGATACATGTGGTTGATTTGGTGATGCATCTACTACTGATCCAACCACATGTCCTGTTGCATTTTCTGAATCCCTTCCAACTGTGCATGGATGGATGCCATATCATATGTATTTGTCAGAGGTGGCTGCGCCTCAAACTCTTCCATTCTCGGTCTTGTGAGGCATGGATGCTCAAATGATCACTGCTATTCTGGCATGTTTGTTTCCCCCTCTTCATCAGGTAAGGCTACACTTGGTGCTCTGTATCTCTCTCTAGGGGTGTTTTCCTCATAGCGTGATAACAGATTGAGAAAATCATCCACAAGCCCTGCATCCCTGAGTAAAAGAGGGGCATGGTAAGGGAGTTCCAAGGTGATACCAGGGTAGCCGGGGTTCAACACATAAATTTTTTTGTCATCCTTGAGGGATATCATCTGTAACCTCGCAAGATAGTTTAGGTCCACATATTTGTTTCCATCTACCTTGGTGAGCCCTTCCAGATTGCATCCCAACGCCCTCGCCAAAGTGGTGACAATCCCTCCCATGATGAATGGGTTTTTACTTTTGGATGGGATTGTCTTCACATGATCAATAAACATGGCACCCACATTCACAAACCCCTCATTTACAACTGTAGCTATGAGAAAAAGGTCTTTCTGGGTGCCTGATCCTTGATTATCATAGCGACCAAACACGGTATTTGCCAGCACTTTTTGCAAATATCTCAAGAGTGGGTTGTGGATCTTGCTCGTTTTAGATTTCCCTGAAGAGAAAGTAGATTCTCCTGTGATCGTCTTCCACATCTTGGAATAATCTTCCTTACCATTCTTATCAAATCTTCCCCCGTCAAATTTCCTTGCCATTTCTGGGTAGGGGGCAAAGATTGCATTGATCTGAGAGGCGTTGAGGACATGTGTTGAGCCGTTTAATTTGAACCTGATAGCATCCTCTCCTCGATACTGAACCTTCTCTAAGGTTGCGAAGAACTCACGAGTGATCTCCAAGTATGCTTCTTCGACCTTAGTTAAAATATCATACAATCCACATCGTTTTAGATGAAAACCAAAACTGAAATTGACACCTATGGCTTCCATTGTGGGCACACATGCATATCTAGTGGCAATCACCCTTCTTGTCATGCATTCAGGGCGAAGGGGTTTCACTGCTTCGCTTCTTGCGATTCCTCTGCCATAAGTGGTTCCTTGTGGTTGCTTTCCCACCCATGTGAGTCTGTCCTCCTCTAGTCTTGATAGGATATCCACTGGTTCATCCTCCAATTCCTCGCTCTCAGTATCATCCACTTCTTCTTCTTGATATGTATGTGACCCCGAACTTGTGTCCAAGTTCAAGGGAACTCTTTCATTGCTTCCACTGGGTCGGGCAGATGATGTCGAATGCCTTGCTGGAGCCGGTCGTGGCGGTAGGCGTGAGGACGGAGCTTCATTAGTTTTCTTAGTCCTTCACTCACGGGCCGGTGCGATGACTTCAATAGAATCCACCATATTCTCCAACTCTTCTTCTTCTTCCTCCTCCTCTTCCCCAGGGTTGCTATAGCTTGGATCTGAGAAGTGCTCGCTGGAGGGAGAGTGTAGTCGAGAGGTGCTCATCGACGCCGACCGTCCAAAGGAACGTGAAATTGAATTGGACGGTGAGGAGGCAGTGCCGGACTGCTGTGAACTGGCCGCTCGTTTGGATCTTCGTTTGCCCCCGGTGAGGATGCTTGTGGTATTCTGTACTCCTTTATTGATCGCTTTGCCCATGCCCTTCATGATTGCAAGATTCTTTGACGAAGGACGAAGCTAGCACTGGAAAAATGCAGCTCTGGCCTGATGGGGTGGAATTTGCGTGTAGCTAGAGAAATCGGTGGTGATGAACGGTGGAAATCGAAGCTAGAGGTTGGGGAAAATGATTAGGGACCAAAGGAACCTCAGATCCAGAGTTTGGGAGCAAGAGGAAGTGATTTGGGGGTGTAGGGAACTCGCCCTAATCGCCAGAAGTCGCGACACGGCAGTTCAGGTTCACAAAAAAGAACGAGGGGTCGTGTTGGGTCGGGGTAGATTTTAGGTTTATATGGGCCAGCACGGCCGTTTTGGTCAGCACGGCCATGTTGGTTTTATGCCAACACGGCCGTTTTGGTCAGCACGACCATGTTGCCAAGGGCCAAAATCTTCAATCAACCTATTGGATGCGTCTTTATCAGCACGACTGTTCCATTTCAGCACGAACGTTCTGGTCTGGTTTCAGCACGACCGTTTTGATCAGCACGACCGTGCTACTCTCTTTCAAGTCAAAACTCATAATTTCATCAAAACTTTTCGAAACTCATCGTTTAATCGTCATGAATGATCTTTTCTTGGTGGAATATCCACCACCTTGACTGAATGTGCCTCAATCTTCAGCTTGAACCTGTTCAACCTATCATTCCATCAAAACTAAAAACAAAACTATCAAGCACAAGTGTGCGTGTGTGTATTTGTGTAAAACAAAACTGAAGTATAGAAAAGGAAAAGGTTCAAGAATCTCAAACCACGTGGGTTGCCTCCCACTAGCACTAAATTTAACGCCTTCAGCCAGGCTTATTGATTGTTGGACTTTTTCACTTCTTCGGGACTTTCAAGAGATCCTTGTAGTAAATCCCTTTCTCATCCTCATCTAAGCATTCCTCTTCATCGAATTCTTCTTCTACAAGCATAACAATATCGAAATCTTGGTCGGCCTTGTCCGGGCCGACCTCAACAACAAATTTCAGCCTTTTCCCATTAACGGCGAATTCCTTAGCTCCTTCTTTTGCACAAATGACCACTGCCCCGGATGGATACACCTTCTTGACAAGGTAAGGACCTTCCCATCTAGAACGAAGCTTTCTGGGAAAGAACTTCATCCTTGAATTGTATAGCCATACCCATTTGCCGGGCTCAAACTCTTTCTTCTTTATGATCTTGTCATGTAGAAACTTGGTTCTTTCCTTGTAGCCATGTCTCTTTAGCAGCCCTTCAAACGTGCGGTGGATGAAATGACTCCCGCCATCGCTAATCATAGCCCTTGGAATACCAAAACGGCTAAAGATGTTGGATTTCATGAAATCACACACCACCTTGTGATCATTTGTCCTTGTTGCCACAGCCTCAATCCATTTTGATACATAGTCTACGGTGACCAAGATGTAGACATACCCGAAAGAAGAAGGGAAAAGACCCATAAAGTCAATCCCCCAAACATCAAACACTTCTACCACAAGAATAGGTGATAGAGGCATCATGTCCCTCTTTGAAATGGTGGCCACTTTTTGGCACTTGAAGCAACTCTTGCAAAAGTCATGAGCATCTTTGAACAATGTCGGCCAATAGAATCCACATTGAAGAACTTTGGCGGCCGTGCGTTTCCCTCCAAAATGGCCTCCACACACTCCAGAATGGCACATAGATAAGACTTCTTGCTGCTCCATCTCCGGAATGCATCTCCTAATGAGTTGGTCCGGGCAATACATAAAGAGGTGAGGGTCATCCCAAATGTAGTAATTTTTTACCATAGCAAACAATCTCTTGCTTTCCTCTCTTGTCCACATGCTCGGTATCCTCCCACTGGCTAGGAAATTCGCTATGTGCTTGTACCATGGCTTTTGGACATATGAGACTAAGAGGAGTTGTTCGTGTGGCATTGTCTCTTTGATTGGACTTGTCATATCAAAAGGTCCATCAAGGAGGGAGAGATGATCTGCAGCACCATTTTCTATTCCTTTCTTATCCACAATTTCTATGTCAAATTCTTGGAGAAACAAAATCCATCGAATCAACCTTGGCTTTGAGTCTTTCTTGGACATGAGATACTTCAACGCAGCATGGTCCGTGTAGATTGTCACTTTGTTTTGCAAGAGATACGGCCGGAACTTGTCAAGAGAGAAGATCACCGCAAGCAACTCCTTCTCAGTAGTCGTATAGTTTCTTTGAGCATCGTCTAATGTTTTGCTTTCATAATAGATATCATGAGGAATTCGGCCAATGCGTTGACCCAGCACAGCCCCCACCGCCATATCAGATGCATCCGTCATGATCTCAAATGGCAGAGAGAAATCCGGGGGCTACATGATAGGAGCAGAGATAATCCTTTCTTTTAAATGATTGAAGGCTTCAACACATTTGTCATCAAACTGAAATTCAACATCTTTCTCAAGTAATCGACAGAGTGGTCTTGAGATTTTGCTAAAGTCCTTGATAAAGCGCTGGTAGAAACCTGCATGTCCCAAGAAAGATCGAACATGTCTTACGGTCGAAGGAATGTCGAGTGTAGAGATAAGGCCCACCTTGGCCTTGTCAACTTCAATCCCATCTTTGGAAACTCAGTGTCCCAGAACTATACCCTCAGGTACCATGAAATGACTCTTTTCTCAAGATAAAACTAAGGGAACTTTCACACATCTTTCCAGAACAATAGCTAGATGTAGCAAGCACTCATCAAAGGTTTTCCCGAAAACTGAAAAATCATCCATGAAAACTTCAAGTGACGAATCAAGCATGTCAGCAAAGATTGAGGTTACACATCTCTGGAAAGTGGAAGGGGCATTGCACAATCCAAATGGCATTCTCCGATAGGCAAATGTACCACTTGGAAAAGTGAATGTCGTCTTTTCCTGGTCCGCCGGATGCACATCAATATGAAAATATCCTGAGTATCCGTCAAGAAAATAGTAGAAGCTCTGCCAAGCCAATCTCTCTAAAATCTGATCAAGAAATGGGAGTGGGTAGTGATCCTTCTTTGTCTTTTCATTGAGCTTCCAGTAATCAATGCACATTCTCCACTTGGATTGCTCTCTCACCAGCATAAGCTCACCATCGGCATTTTCTGCAACCGTAATCCCGCCCTTCTTGGGCACAACTTGGATGGGACTCACCCACGTGCTGTTAGAAATGGGATAGATGATCCCTGCATCAAGCAACTTAACAACCTTTTGAGTTACAACGTCCTTCAACTTTGGGTTTAGCCTTCTTTGCATTTGTCGGGTCGATCTCACATCTTCTTCTAAGTATATCTGATGCACACAAATGGAGGGGTCAATCCCTCTCAAGTCAGCAATAGACCATCCAATGGCTTGGATGTTCTTCCTCAAGATTTCCATCAAGGCATCTTCTTGCTCAGGAGAGAGAATGGAGGAAATGATCACCGGGAGGGTGTCATTTGAGCTAAGGAAAGCGTACTTCAATCCTTCAGGAAGTTTCTTCAACTCAAGAAAGGGGGGTTCTTCAAGGGAGTTCTTCAAAGGTGCAGAAATAGAAGGGAGGTCCTGACTTGCAGCCACTAAGGCTAGCTCACACTCTTCATCTTCATCATTGTCATCAGGGAACTCAACAATTGGTTCAAGACCTCTACCTTGAGTGGCAGTCTCAATCCACGCAGGTAGGAACTCTTCAACAATCTCATCTAGGCATTCCACCAAATAACAATCTTCTTCGGTGGCCCCTATCACTTCATCTATAGTAGAAGACTTGAAGATGTTCTACCGGATCTTCATGTGCATGAATGTAACATACATGGTCCCAGTCCTCACATGGATCACGACATCAGCTGTGGCTAAGAAAGGTCTCCCCAAGATGATTGGTACCTTTCTAGCCTCTTTTTCCATATCAAGAATGATAAAATTGGCTGGGAAGAAGGCAGAAGTATCCTCATCAAGACGGACCAACACATCATCCACACACCCTCTAGGCGTCTTCACAGATTGGTCGGCCAACTGTAGAGTGCAATGGGCTGGCCTCAACTCCCCCATTTGGAGCTCAACAAATAGATCATACGACATCAAGTTTACGCTAGACCCCAAGTCAAGAAGAGCCTGGTCTATGCGATGTGCTCCGATGTAGCATGAGATGATGGGAGCATCGGGGTCTTTTATTTTTCGGGGATTGGTGTGTTGGAGTATGGCGCTCACTTGCTCAGTGAGCTTGATCTTCTTAGGCGTCCTCCCTGTTGTCTTTCTTTTGAAGGTGCACAATTCCTTAAGGAACTTTGCATAGGACGAAATTTGCTTGACTACATCTATAAGAGGTACATTGATTTTCACTTGCTTGAAGATCTCTAAAATATCTTCTGAATGCTTCTTCTTTTTCTTTACAGCAGAAGGCTCCTCAAGTGCATCAGGATATGGAGGGATTTGGGACCCCAATCGGTCCAAATCAACAGTATCATCCACTGGTATCACTGGAATCACAGTATCACGGATCGGTATCACAATATCAATGCTCGGCGTCACGGTATTAACACTGCCTCTTATCACAGTATCATCCATCTGCATCTCAGTATCAACCTGCTCAGCCTCAGTGTCATCTCTGCCAACAATTGTACCATGGGGGCTCTCCAAAGTCCTGCCACTCCTCGACGTAGTCACCGCCTTCACATGCTCATGGGTGGTAGGAGAGGGAGCTTATGGAGGTGGTTGTGGCTGTTGGGGTGGTGGAGGCCTTTGGTGAGGAGAGTTGGGATTTTGAAGAATGAATTGGGGTTGCGGTTGTTGTTGTGGTGGGGGTGGTATTGTGGAGGTGGTTGTTGGTAGGTGTGAGGTGGAGGTGGAGCATATTGATAATTGAGTGGCACTTGAGGAGGCGAAGGAGCATAGGGGTTTGGTGGGGCTTGGTAAGATGGTGGAACATAAGCACTCGAAGTGTTCCCTAGAAAAACCCCATCATTGTTCGGATTTGGTAGTGGTTGAGATGGAAGTCTACCTTCTTCCCTTCTAGCCAAAGAGAGAGAAATTTGATCCAACCTCTGCTCAAGACAGTTTATAGATTGCCCATGTGCATTGACATCTTTTTTAATTCATCTAGGCTCCTTAGCCTTCTTAGTACCTCGTCCTCGAACTTGGAGTTGTAGCGTGGCTTTTGTTGCCTCTGTCCTTGTCCATCCTCGTTCTATTATTTCCAGGAGAAGTTGGGGGTGGTTCCTCCACTCGGGGGTGTAGGAGCTGAACATTGGGCCCTAGTTGTTGTGGCCACCAAAGGAATGTAAAGCGTTGACTTCCTCGTCTACAGTATCCACAGCCATTGCGGGTTAGCTAGAAGAGCCACCCACTTGATTCTTCATCATTCGCATCATATCGGCCATCATTTGCATCATGTCGGGGTCGGTGGCATTGCGTGCAGGAGCCAGGGAGGAAGGGGGAGGGGTGTAGTTCCGGTCGCAATGCCCCCCTTTAGTGGAAGCTCGGTGGCGTGAATTCTCAGCGAGATGCTCAAACAATGGCCATGATTCCTCGGGCGGCTTTGCCATGAACGTGCCCCCGCAGGAAGAATCTACGTTGTTTTGGCTTTGCTCCTCAAGCTCGGTGTAGAAGGCCTGAACTAGCTGCCAAAGAGGAACCTCATGATGAGGGCAGTCACGAAGCAACTTCTGGAACCTCCCCCACGCCTCGTGGAAGGGCTCGTTCTCTTTCTGGGCGAACGATGTGATGCACCTTCTCATGTAGGATAACTTGGCGATGGGGAAGAACTTCTTGAGAAACTCATTCTTCACCTCATTCCAAGTGACCAACTCTGGCCTCGATACATACCACTCCTTGGCCTTCTCTTTGAGAGAGAAGGGAAAGAGCGTCCTCCTGATTGAGTCATCGGTCGTGGCTGGCATGCGGAAGGTAGAGCGCGTTTCAAGGAACGCGTCTATGTGGTGGTAGGGGTTCTCGTTCTCCATACCGAAGTATGTAGAGAGAAGCCCCAAGAGTGCCGGCGGGATGGAGAACTGTTGACCTGGCATCTGGTCAACTAGAGTGTCGATGGGGGAGTTGTAGTTCCTCGGCGTGAAGTACTCAGAAGCGGGCGATGTGGCGGTGGAGGTGGAACATTCAGTGGCGGGTTGTTCTCAGCCATCTCGGCCTCTCGGTGTAGGTTGTGGTGAGCTTGACACCTTCTTCTCCCAATCTCGGGGTTGTAAACCACCAAGTCGGTGCAATTCGAGTGCGTGCTACACATGTACAACTGTCACCTGCACAAGTCACAAACAAACAACAAGGAGCCAAGTTAGTGAACCAATATGCAAGAGTAACACAAAGAATAAAAATAGCAATGGTGAGGGAAAAAGGAAAGTCTAAGCTACACTATCTAACTAGGCCGAGCGCCTCTGTCCCTGGCAATGGTGCCAGAAATCTTGGTGCGCTCCCGCTAGAGGCTTACAACATCGGCCAACTAGGTTGGCCGAGTGCAATCCACAAGGTCGGGAGGCATGGAGTGATGGGATCTTTACTTTCGAAATTTGTATGGTCCCATATCGAGTCTATCACTAAAACTAAAACAATTCACCCGCAAGTGTACGGGGTACTGTTGTAGTATAGATCAAGGGCAAGATGCGGGGTCGAACCATGGAGATAGAGGGAGCTATAGAGTTAGAAGGCATAAGCTATGTTCCTTTTTTCGAGATTAAGGTTTTTAGGGTTTAAAGGTTGGTTGGTTGTTGATCAAGCTAAGTGAGCAAGTAGGAAAAGCAAAATGAAACTAAGTTATCAAAAGACTAAATTAGCAATCTAAGTTAACACGCTATCTAAACAAGAGCAAGAACAAACTATACTAGACTAAGCAAGCAACTAGCAATTGAGAGCCTAAGTTAACCACTAATCAAGATCAAAGACCTAAATTAACACTTAGCTGGCAAAACTAAGCAATCGACTAAGTTAACTAAAGCAATTGAACTACACTAGCATTAACGAGCAAACTAGGCAATTAGGGTTTTAAGCAATTAGATGAAGGAGGTGGGTCGTTTGGGAATGTGACCTTGACATTAATTGGGGGATGTCACCATAATAAGCAATACACATATTTCATTCTAGACTACCAAACCAAACAACAAGGTGGGTGCTATGAGGATGTACCCTATGCTACTAGTTGGAGAACTAGGGTTAGGTGTAATTCTCATAGGACTTACCAAGTCTAGGTCTCTAGGATAAGTGGTATTAGTCAATTGAGGACCAAGGGTAAGGATGGGAGTAGAGATGAGGAAATTTGACCTCATTCCACTAGCCACCTCAGCCTTTAGGAAATCCTAGGCAATTGCACTAATCACACTTATACTAGTCACTTAGAACTCACATTTGCATGTAGGAAGAAGGTGATTATGTAGGAAGATAGGGGGCTAGCTAGGGATCCGAATTAAGGACCTAGGAGCCAATCCTATGATAGCTACATAGAAACCAACACCCTAGAGGCAAATGTCTTCAAGCACCACAAGGCAAGCAATTAATGTTATTAAATAACAATCACATACACAAGTAATGGGAAATGAGATACATGTAAAGGCAATCATCATAGAAGTGAAATATGTTCATTACAAATTATATTCCCCCAACATGGTATCAAAGTCACATTTTTGCCCCAAACAGCCCACCCAAGGGGGGCTTAGCTATACATGATCAAAATAGAAACAAAGGAGAAGGGAAAGAGAGTAGGAAACACCATGGATGCTTGATGAAGCTCTACTTCTTCACCTCCTTGCTGCTAGCCATGATCCTCCTCCTCCAATGGTGCCCAAGAGCATGGAAATGGTGGAATGGATGGATAGAAACCTAGAGAAACTAGGTTTCAATGGTGGAAATGAGTGGAAAGTCGGTGGAAATGGGATTTAATGCAAGGAAAGTAGGTGGATGGGAATAATGGATGCAAGGGAGCAGCTGGGGGTGGCTAGGAAGTGCTCTCTCCCGAGCCCTAGAAGCAACTAGTGCTTATATAGGGGCTAGGGCTAAGTGGGGGTAGAATAGGAAAAGTAGTGGAAAGTTGTATAGGTTTTGGGGTGGTAGCACGGCCGTTCTGGGCAACACGGTCGTGCTGGGTAGGAGTGGGCATGGCCGTAGTGGAGGAGAACGACCGTGTTGGCTATGTGTTAAATCAATAGGTTGATGGGTGAAAACGAAGGTTGGTAGCACGACCGTGCTGGACAGAACGACCGTGTTGGGGACTAGGTAGAACGGTCGTGATGGGTAGCACGGTCGTGGTGGCGGAGTTGTGAGGAGGTCGTTCTGAGCAATACGCCCGTTCCATCTTCATCTAGCACGGTCGTGCTGGTCAACACGGTCGGGGTGTGGTCTTTATAGCACGACCGTGCTGGGCAACACGACCGTGGTGACCGAGTTGCTTGAACTTCAATAATTTGTCGATCAACCTGTAATTTTGCTCAATTGCCAACACGACCGTTCCATGGCACCACGGCCGTGTTGGGGTCTTCTAATGCTAGCATGGCTTCAAACTTCATAATTCTTGGATGTCTTTGCTTGGAGGTGATTCTTGGCCATTGGAGGTAGGTTGAGGGAGACTTCAGGGCCTTCTTTGGGCCCCTCCTTGAGTGGGGGAACCCTAGAACTCCCTTTCTCTCTCTCTTCCATCTAAGCATGGTCCAAGTACCTGCAAAATAGTGCAAAGAACATCCATAAGCATATTTGCGATGATAATCATATTGGGGAGAATAACATGTAATTCTAATGCATTTGAATGTGATAAAGGTACAAACTGACACAAGATACAACCCTAGAATAGGGTTGGATCAAAGATTTAAGCCATGGACACATGGAGAGATGCTTGTACACCTCATGTTTTCTTCCATCCTTATCCATGGGCAATATCAACCTCTTCCTTGCCCAAGTACATAACCTTTGCTTGCTTTCTATTTCCTCTAATGTAGAGCACCCATCTTTCTTTGTTTGTCTACATTTATAGTTGGTACAAGGTAGAAGATGACCCCCTTTTTGAAGAAGAAGGTCTCCTAGAGCTCCATCTAGCCCTACCTAGGGTTTCCAAGGTCATCTCCTAGGGTTTCTGACCAAGGCAAGTTGTTTTCTTGCTTCCTTCTTAGTTTGTCTTGCTCTTCTTCTTCCTCATACCTTCCTCCAAGTTGGAACTCTTCTGTTCCATTTTAAAAGTTGTTCTACAGCTCAAGACCCTACCTTTCTTGTTTCTCATATCTAGGGCTTGCTTCTTGTATGGAGAAAGGTGCTAGATGGCCGAGTTTAGAGCAAAATATAGGGTTTTACTACCTTTGTGGCTCAATTTTCTTGCTTCTAGAACTATTTTGATATTTTTAGAGGTGAGTTATATAACCCTCTTCACTTTTTGTTTCTTACTACAAGCTTGCTCGCATAAGTTCTTACTCTAAAAATGAAGATCTATGCTTGTAAAAGATAACCTTGCCTAGGGTTTCAGTTTTTAAGGTGTTTTTTGCTTAGTTTCTAGCTTTATATTGATCTAAAACTCTATACACGACCTTCTTAAGGAAGAAGATGACTTGGCTCAGGTTGTCTTGACAATCGATGATTCTAAGCACCTAACAACCGATGGCTTATACCTAGGTTTTAAAGCTAATTTTCATCCGATACATCATCTGATGGTAGTACCCTTGCAACAATCGATGGTGTTTCTATCTTGAAAATTGATTGTGGTGACTAAGGGTGTCAACCTATGGTGACAACCAATGGTCACCCTTTTGGCTAGGTTTTGGCTCAATTATGAGCTTAATGATATCCCACTAAGTACCCTAATGATGTTATCAATGAATGATGATATTAGCTTAATATCTGATGGTGTTAAATGAATATAGTTCTGATCTAACAATTGATGGTGATCTAATGGTCACAACCAATGGTGGATCAAGCCTCCACAACTTATGGTGAGTTAAGGATGTAGTTGTAGCATCAATAAAGCCTTAAACGAATGGTTTATTGGGTCACTTAATACAATGTTTGGGCCTATATTCCAATTAATGGTGTTAACCTATGATCCTGATCCAATGGTTAGAATCTAACAATTCTTCATATAATACTTTTGAATAAAGTATTTGATACAATGGTTGGAATTGTATGCTTCAACATCCAATGGTTTGGATGAAACTTATAGTATTACATGTGAGCGCTAGTAATCTAAATTTGATGATTTTCCTTATGTGATCAAATTAAAGAGCTTGATGGTTGATATGATGGTGTAACCACCTCGCTTCCCGTAACCCCCAATTAAGGAATACCAAGAAGTAGGAGCCGCTATCCCAAAATAGGATCAATGGTTTTGCAAATAATAATAAATAATTAATAAATTCTACCAAAGACTAAGCTTGAAATAGGATAAAAATTGACTTTTCACATACCATTCAAAAATAGGAAACCGGCACTTATACCCACTGTAGAGTTCTATCAAACTAAATCCTCATTTAATAGATTATCTTTATCTTCACAAATGCCACTTTACTATTTGTCACTTTCAGATATTTCTAAAACGTCGACAAGCAAAACTTTGGTCAGTATAAATGAATATACCAGTATGTGGTGACAACCAAAATATTGCACATATATTCTAACAACCTAATCACAACAAATAGTTGTTAACAATGGAAGATTACATTTTTCAATATGACTTCTCAACCACTTTTACTCATACTCTGGGATACCCTATCTTAGGGTTTAGTCCTTTCAAGGGGCTTAAGGCTACCTTCTCCATCCTAAGCTTGGTACCTGGGGTCACCTCTCTGGGTGCTCGGTGGTTTTCCCTCTGGGGCTTGACCACCTCTAACCTTCCCTCCGGGTTTTGGTCTCTCATATTACATACAGAGACGGTATGTAGGTCCGGGCAAGTCATATATATACTTAAATTGTGATAATCATAATCACTTTAAAGATTGCAAAAATAAAATCATCCAAGCAGTTTATTTCTGTGCAATCGATAAAATGTCAAAAAATGTTGGGAAACTAAAGCGAGTACTCATAATTAACAACATACCTAATTTGGAGATTTCATACAAAATAAGTACAGTCTAATTCAATCAGGAAATCCAAGAAAGCAATCCAACCAATCACATAAGAGAATAGAATCATGAAAAGCATGTACAACCTATTTACTACATACTCATCAAGAACTTACTTTATTAACTTGGAATTACTTTCTAGGGTTTCTAATCTGAATTTGGGTTTCCTTAGGGTTCTTTAGATCTATTTTACAACTTTCCTCTTTTATGTCCAGAAAACCCTAAAACAACAATTATAGGTTCAAAACCCTAATTACTCACTTATTCACATTAAAACCTTATTTATCATCAATTAACTTAGGATCATCCTAATATCATCTTATACAAAGGATTTAAAAATTTATCTCATTAAAATTCATTATCACCTATATTAGGGTTTCTTATCCCATTAATGCACTTTATACATATGTAACCCTAAGTTAGCTAATTAAGCACATGGATGATCTTCTTAGACTCAAAACATATTTTTCATTAACAATAGGTTAATATGTACATACAACATCCATATGACTTTTTTCCGATTTCATTTATCATCAAATTAGGGTTTCTTATTCATAAGAGTACTAACGATGACAACTTACACACTTTTTGAATTGAAAATATATTAAGGATTCAATACTATTTTTATTGGGTTCCTTGCATTTTTTTGATCAATTTTCATATATAACATGTCTTGATTAGACCTACCAATAATTAGTTATGATTTTCGTGAGATAATTACCTTTCAGCCAATCGTTGGTTGCCACGTCAGCCCTGTGGCTCCTTTTCCCTTTTCCACGTGGACTGGCTTCTATGAATCACTACTAGCCACCTAGGCAGCCTGCTCCACGTGAGCAAGGCACTCGCCCAGTGGTTTCTTACTCTTTTGCCCTTATTCTCGTTCACAAACGTTGGGGGGGGGTAAGGAAGTTTTTTCTTCCTTTCTCATCTTCAACCTTCATCCCTCCTTTTTCTCGATATAGTACCATGGATGGTCAATGAAGGTGTTGACTTCTACCAGCATGTCTCCTCTTTCACTCACAAAAGGTCCCCCACCTCCGCCCTTTCCCACTGGACCCAACCACACCCTCAATTGGGTGAGTGGTGGTCATAGTTGGTTGGGCGGAGAAGCTTTGCCTGCCATAGTCTCCTCGACGACAAAATGGTGTAACTAGAAAAATGTTTAGCGTGAGATGGCTTGCAGCACTCAGCCGAATCTGAAGAAACTAACCACAACCTAGTAGGGGGTCTAAGGCCCCATATATATAGGTCTAGGCATGGCGGCCGAGAAGTCATGTTTTCCAGATTTGGGCAAAACACTTGTAGGCTACAAAACCTCATGAAACTTAGGATAGACCAACTCAGACTGGTCTCCTAATTCCATTGGATAAGTCTCCTAAACCAGATGTGCCTTGGATCGTAAGAGTTTTGATCAGATAAACCTCTACTCACTATTCGTTGGTTCCCCCTTTCCAATATGAGGTAGGAGACGATCTCATGATTGTCATATCCCCATCCAACGGCTGACATTGGATGTGACACTCACCTGGGCCGGGCTTAAGATTCCTGGTTCAAATCGAAATGTGACAATTCACATTAATATATTAGTTAATCATTCACTTTAGGGAAGCTTAACAAATGCATAAATCTCTACTCTTTCACCCAATCATTTCCAAATTTTAAAGGAAAGTCCACAATGACTTAAACTACTTGTGTGCTAAGTTTGGGACTCAAATTTGGGATTATAAGAGAATTTTCTTCATACACAAGTTATCACTTATTAAGGCATATTTTATGCATATTTTCTCTCTCCAATTCTTTAGTTCTCTTTATTTGGATTCCTTTTACTGTTAGAAACCTTATGGATTCGAAATCTCATCCATGATGATTTGATCATCCATGTTTCTACATATTTCTTATATTTTCATCGTTATCTCAAATTTTCTTCTTAATAATGCATTATTTGATTTCTTCTTTTTCTTTTAAACATATTGGACTCGTTAACATATTATGGTCCATGAAATCACATGCACAAAGGAAATATTGCAAAGGAAACCCATTCAATACACATATATCATACAATTCCCATAATCATACATTTATTGGAGAAATTGCATCTCAAACCATTCAAGCCCAAAAATTGGGGTTGTAACATCCTTCCCCTCTTATAAGAATTTTCCCCTCAAAATTCCACCAAACATATAATCAATTCAGGATAAAACTTTTCCATGTCCATCATCAGCTCCCATGTGGCTTCATCCTCTCCATGGTTCTTCCAAAGAACCTTTATCATCTTATGTTCTTACATTTGAGTTCTTTCACCTTGGTATCTAGAGTCTTCATAGGTGACTCAGGCTATGTCAGCCTCCCTTGAAGCTGAATAGGTTCAATTCTCAATATATGGCTCGGGTACATCACATAGTGCTCAAGATCGAACACATGGAACACATCATACATCATATTATCCTAAGGGGTAAGGCTTAAACATAAGCAACTCCACCAATCCATCTCAAATGGACCCATTTATCAGGGACTCAACTTTCTTAGCTATAGCTCAGAGGGTCAGATTCTCAAAATGCATGCTTGCCCACAGTGAACTACATGTCAGTCTACTTCACATTAGCACACGACCCCTATCGATCTTGGGATTTCTCAACCATTGCTTGATCAAAGTGACTTCAACTGCATACAATATGGTTTCTCTGACTTTCACAAGGTCCTCTCACCGACATAACCCTAGTGGAGCGGTGACCAATACGGCTTCCCTCGCAAAGCTTCATACATCTTGATACTGGCTATGGTGGCTATCACAACAAGAAAACTCTGCTAAGGGCAGGAACTGCTCCCATGAATCAACCTGAACGAGCACACATGCTCTCATCAGACCCTCTAAAGTCTGGATCATACTCTCTTGACTGTCCATCAGTCAGGGGTGATATGTTGTGCTAAACTTCAAACTGGTATCGAGTTCTTCATGCACCTGCTTCCAAAACATGGAAGCAAACTTAAAACCATGCTCAAGAATATTAGAACTTGGATCATGGTGTAGTCAAACCATCTCTCTCATAAATATATGGTTCAAGTAGATCTGTCATATTAGAATGTGTCGAGTTGGTAAGATGATATACCATAACCCATATTGCATCATGGCCTCTCTTGGTCCAGGGGAGACTCATCACAATGTCCATGGTGATCTTCTCCCATCCCCCCTCGGGGACTCCTCAACATCTGTAGCAACTCACTGGGTTACTGGTGTTTAGCCTTCACCTTTTGGTATGAATGGCAACTGGCCACAGGAAACTATATATCCTTCTTCATCCCAGGTCTTTAAGGTACCTCTGCAAACCTTAACGATCTTGGTAGTAACATGGTATACAATGTACTTAATATCATGAGATTCTTGTAGGAGATGATTCCTCAAGGGTGACTCCTAAGAATCCTAAAACGATCTAGTCATGGGTCCCACCACCTTCTTTTCCTGGGAGGTGTATCTGAGGTTCTTATAGCAATCCTTTTATCTCAACAAGCTCTAGGCTGGCTAACTGAGAACCACCAACTTGACCAATGGGTCTGGTTGTATCTGGATGTTAGCCACATAGGTCTAGTACTCTAATGGTCACATAGTCTACCTAGAAACCTCTCTCAGCTCTCTCCACTGGCTAGACAAGACAACGGTACACCGGAGCTGTGTCTTGGCTAAGAGCATCTGTTACCACATTATCTCCCTTACGTGATGGTGAAAACATAAACCTTCATATACTCCACTCATCATCCTTGTCTTGGGTTTAGGTCTATCTGCATCAAGAGAACTTTGAGCTGTTACTCCCATCATCTCAGTTATCAAAACCAAACTGGTAACTCAAAGATTCCAAACTACTATGGATAGGTACATTCTCATATTACCCCTATTCTTATTATGCTCTCAAATAACCTATCCAATATATTCTCCAAAGGGTGTGGTTCTTCCTTCAATTCTCAAATATCATAGAAGGGTTTCAACTCATATCACCTCAATCTTTAGTACATGGCATGCATTGTGTCTTGTCTCTTACACCCATAACAATATGGAATAAGAATTTGGCTGCAGTCCAAATATAGAATTCGTCCAGTTCCAAGAGTAAAGATGGTGCACCACACATCACCATTACACTTTCCAGTCTAAGTTGAAACATACTTCTCCTCACTCCACACCATGAACTTCTCAACTCTATGTCTACACCCATGGGAAGACTTTTCCCATCACTTTTGGGCCTTAACATCTCTCTTATGTACAATCCTTAGTCATTACCTCAATGTCTCTAGGGTGCCGGTACTTTTGGGGTGATCTGACCCTTATGCATCTAGGGAGTGCCTCTCACATTTACCCCTTAGGCCCCATGAACTTATGAAGGTTCCAACCTCCTAACCCATGGTCCTCGGGCAAAGGTAGTTGTTACCTCCTGACCCTAAGGTCTCGTGCATCTAGGGAATAGACAACTCCTACTTCCATCGATCTTATCCCTTCCTGACCTTAGTATCAACTTAGGATTCCATCATAGCACATCTCATTCTTGGATTCTTACCCAAATATCCATCATCTCTCTAGCACTCATGGTTAACCTTTCATCCTTCATAGGGATCATGGCGACCTACCTAACATAGTTTGGCCCCATACAGGTTACCTTTCAGGGAAAAATATCCTTATGCCCCTTAAGATGGTCATACACGCGTCTATAGATCCTTGCTCATATTATTTGCTTTTACACTTAGATCATCAAGCTCTTATAAGTGACCTCTTCAGGTTGCCTTAAACCTAATCAAAAGTTGATGCTCACCCTAACATGCAGGGTCCCTCCCCAGTCGGGAGAAAACTATCACTTGATTGTAACAAAGGTCAAAAAAGGTTCTTACCTCCCAGGATTTACATCATCATGTATATGCTTAGCTCCTAACATGATACTTATGCACGTATCTAGCAAGAAGACAACCTACTAAACCATGCTAAGTTCCTTAGTATGTCATACATATTCATCATTCCTCAAGGTCGAACTAATATCATACATGCATATCTCACCAACCCGTGAGAGTGGTTCATCAAACATATATCTCCATTCAAGTGGGGTTTCCTTTTTCTCTAATACATGGGGGATGCCATACTTAAATGTTATGAACTCAAATAGCCTCGTGAGCATCATGTACACCATGTAATTCTACTTCCCCTCTTTGGTCTAGGAACCCTATATTCACCTCTTATGCTTCAGTTGTCTAACTTCATGCTCAGTTGTTCAACCATGAACCAAGCCTATACCAGGTAGAACATACACATCCTAACACTCTTCCACGTGAACAATGTTTAGAGTCCTACACCAAGACAACCGACTGGGTGCAAGGCCTCACAACTTGTTACTATACCCCTTCAGTGTCTATGTAACTCTCCTTCCTTCACCTAAAAGGTAGGCACTCATATCATCCATACATCGGTTCAAGAAGCCTCTTTCTCTTTTCTAAGGCTTGATTCCTCTAAAGGCAACCAAGGTACCTAAAGCCTCTAAGGATCCTACGTGAGGCAACCACATACATCATTTCCAGGTTCATCTATTCCAAGCCACATCATACCCAAATTCTCATGATTCCTCATGTCTCGGAGTCAAGGTCTCCAACCTTCTTCACCGGGTCTCGCTCTCCCTCAAGAGATAACCCTACAACTGGTCCTACCACTGGAGGTTCTCTCTCAGAAGATGGGTCAGGCTCATAAGGATATACGTCTATCCTCACATGGGTGAAATGTACTAATAAAACTTATGTTTGGCCAAGATAATCTAAAGCTCTACATGTCTATCTCGTAAAATATTAGGCATAAACTATCTAGCTTAGGGATAAAACCTACTGCCAACCTTGCGGTCATTATCTTCTATGTATGTGCATGCCTCTTTTCTAATCATATATATTTTTTAGGGTTCCTATATGGTCACCACTAACCTTCTCGATGAGGGAGTGATCCCTCACCCTCAACATGCATGACCACCCAAGGTCGGAATACCACAAGGCACTAGGGGTCAAACAACCGCACATAGTTTATGTTTCTCATGCACACTCAAAGCCTCTACATAAAGCATGCATGTCAAATCCATGTACATGCATGCATGGTCAACTATGATATACAACTCATCATGTCTTCTCTTTTGCTATCCACTGCTTACGATATTAGGTTGAGCATCATCCTCAGAGGATGCTTTAGGTCTCTTCCTCTTCCTGGACGCTTATTCCTCCAAGGCTATCACCCTCCTCCTCATCCTATGAGGAGGTCTATCCTTAGAGCTCTCCTGAGGGCATGGCCACACAGGTCATGCAACCTAAGCATGTAACTAAACTTAGCCTAAGTTTTTTTTTGGGTGAACCGAGCTCCTTGTATTACTATTTTTGTGTTTTTTTTTGTGTTACATACAAGTATAGCTATCCATATGACAGGAAAAGCTATTTACAGGAAAAAAAGGAAAAGAAAAACCACTGAAGGACAGGGATCCAAAATCAACAGAAGAAGAAGTAGAGCAAAAGAACCAAGGATGTCCATCAAAGGGTTGGAGAACCCGAATAGCTGAAGCAGCAAGATAGAACAAGAGACACAACAACAGAAACTGCAGCACCAAACAGTAGAAAATGTGCTCTACAAAACAACCTGCTCAGCCTTCAAGGGAACGAAAATCTTTCAGAATAAGCTCCCAGATAGAAAACCAATCATTTTATCTATTTGAATGGACTCTGAGATTTCTTTCATTCCAGAGCCAATACAAAGTACAAAGAGTGATAAGATGATTCCTCTTAGATATGCACGGCTAGATCACTACAGGAATTCATCTTAACAGGGAAATTCAAGCAGGTCATAGCTTTATCCCAAATTAAGCAAGAGAAGTTGCACTTGAACATACAGTGTGTCGTATCTTCCTCACTCATTTTGCAAAGGAAACAGTAGGAAGGAGTAGAAATTCCCATTCTTCTAATGTAATTAGTGGTGAGAAGTTTATCATACCCCACTTTCCAAGCATGAATAGCAAATCTGCTAGGAGCTATAAACCGCCAAAGACATTTGAAAAAAATATTAGGCTCACTTCTAAAACAAACAACATCCCAAATGTCCCTTAGTCTGATGGAGGGCATCCCATTAAAGGTGATAATATCAGGACCAAGCAAAGGTTTATCAAGCGAAGTCAGAAGGTCGTGCAGATTCTTGTGAAGTCTGGTATCATTAAGAATCCACATTCCGTCTGCTATCAAACAAGATACTTTACAAAGAGGGTACAAACCTAATTTGATAATACTTTGCCTACCTAGCACATCCAACACAAAACGAACATTAGGGAGCCAAGGATCACCCCAAAAAAGAGTATGATTACCATCACCAATTCTGAAGTTGATGTGCGATTTCAGATAATCCCTTTCCTTGTTAATTCTATTTATGAGCCAAGAATAACTGCCATTATCATTTATAGACCAATATGTATTTTTACTGAAATACTTCTCATGAACCCATTTTATCCAGAGAGAATCCACTTTTCTTGCTAGATTCCAAGCATGATGAATGATAGAAGAAAAATTGATTTCTCTAAAAGAACGAATATTTAAACCCTCTTCATCCTTGGGCTTTGTAATGGAAGACCATTTGATCAAGTGCACATTAGAATGATTTTCTGAACAGCCCCAGATGAAATCCCTGATGAGCTTCTCGATATCATCAATAACAGAGCTTGGAAGAGGGAAGCGATTGGACCAATAAAGACTAATAGAGGACAAGGTTGATTGAGCTAATTCAACCCTTCTCTCCATAGATAGCAGTTTAGCTTTCCACCCATAAAGCCCGATTTTAATTTTATCCAGGAGAGGACCACAATGCTCCCTTCTTAATTTCCCAATAAACAAACGAATTCTGAGATAATTTTGCCCAATGCAACCTTCAGGATGTTAATAAAATTTTCTTTCTTAACTCCAGTACTGAAGATGATCGAACTTTTATCAATGTTGCAATTAAGACCAGTAATCGAATAAAAATCATCAAGAATATTTTTGAGAGTTTGAGCACTATCTTCATCAGCTTCCATGAAGACCAAAAGGTCATTGACAAAGATTAAGTGAGAGATAGCCAGATTTCCAGAAGCGCGGAGAGGTTTGAAATCACCATTATTAACAACCCTATCTATTAACACAGAGAAGACCTGCATCACCAAGACAAAGAGCTGAGGGGCAAGAGGATCACCTTGCCTAATACCATTACTAGGTTTGAAAGAATTGGTAACCTCCCCATTAACCAAAACCTCATAAGAAATAGTTTTGAAGATCTCCTTTAACCAAATGACCCAGCAATGGGGAAAATCCATAAGTTCGAGAATGCGAAATAAGGAACCCCAAGAAACATAATCATACGCCTTTGATATATCCAATTTGAGACAAATTTTATGTTTTCCCCCTTTCTTATTAAAATCATGAATGATCTCATTGCTTAAAAGAATAGCATCATGTATGCTACGCCCTTTGATGAAAGCACATCGACTATGACTAATAATAGAAGAAATGACTCCTTGAAGCCTATTGCTTAGAATCTTCGTGATAATCTTGAGAGTAACATTGCAGAGAGCAATCGGTCTCCAATTCTTGAGATTGAGAGAGTCCTTAGACTTAGGAATCAAGGAAATAAAAGTTTTTTTGGTCTCTTTTAGCAACCTGCCAGTTCTGAAAAAGTGGGAAATGCCTTCAAAAACATCCACTCCAATAACGTCCCAGTAACTCCTAAAGAACATACCATTATAACCATCTGGTCCCGGGCATTTGTCAGTATTAAGAAACTTCACAATATCCTCAATCTCCTTAGGGGTGACCAATCTGTCAAGGTGAAGTCTATGGACATCGTTCAACTTGGTGAAATTAAGACTATCAAGAAGAGAAACATTATAAATGTGCCTACTGTTAAAGAGATTGAAATAAAATTTTTGAATGTGGCTTTTATTATTATTGAAATAAAACTTAACCTAAGTTTCTAATCATCAAAACTTATGTTCATGACATCTTTCTTACATGCTTTTTATTATTTGCTAGAGGATTCCTTAATCCTAATCATGCTTGCCCTGAACTCAGGAGGGTGGGGGAGAGAGAGAAACCCTAATCTCTTAATGATATTCAAAGAATGGGGTAGATAAGGGATGAAGGTAGATGAGAGAAGACCGAGAGGTATTTTATTTCGAGTCAGATCCTCTAATTTTGGCCAGGCAGTCACGTAGAATCTAGGAGTCCTCGTAGACTGACTAGTGGGGTGGAGGAAAATCTTCCCAGCCCTTGGATCGTGATCCTTTTCTAGACACCTCCATCATTGGATAATTCTCTAATAACTCCCTTGGGATTTAAAGATTTTGTAAAATTTAATAATTATTAGAGATTAAATGGAAAACCATGCTCTGATACCAAATGTAGCAAGCCCACTTCCTAGTAACCCCCAATTAAGGAAGACCAAGAAGTAAGAACCGCTATCCCAAAATAGGATCAATGGTTTTTGCAAATAATAAAAAATAATTAATAAATTTTACCAAAGACTAACCTTGAAATAGGATACAAGTTTACTTTTCACACACCTTACAAAAATAGGAATCTAGAACTTCAACCCATTGTAGAGTTCTATCTAACTAAATCCTCCTTTAATAGATTATCTTTATCTTCACAAATGCCACTTTACTATTTGTCACTTTCAAATATTCCTAAAATGCCGAAAAACAACATGTCAGTCAATATAAATGAATATACTGGAATGTGGTGAAAACCAAAATATTGCACATATATTCTAACAACCTAATCACAACAAATAGTTGTTAACAATGCAAGATTACATTTTTCAATATGACTTCCCAACCGCTTTTACTTATACTCTGGGATACCCTCTCTTAGGGTTTAGTCCTTGCAAGGGACTTAAGACTACCTTCTCCATCCTGAGCTTGGTATCTGGGGTCACCTCTCTGGGTTCCCGATGGTCTTCCCTCCGGGTCTTGACCACCTCTGACCTTCCCTCCAGGGCTTGGTCTCTCATATTACATCCAAAGATAGTATGTAGGTTTGGGTAAGTCATATTCACTTTAAAGATTACAGAAATAAAATCATCCAAGCAATTTTTTCCCATGCAATTGATAAAATGTCAGAAAACATGGGGAAACTAAAGAGAGTACTCATAATTAACCATATACTTGATTTGGAGATTTCACAAGAAATAAGTACAGTCCAATCCAATCGGGCAATCCAAGCAAGCAATGAAGTCAATCACACAAAAGAATAGAATCCTAAAAAGCATGTACAACCTATTTAGTACATACTCATCAAGAACTTACTTTATTAACTTGAAATTACTTTCTAGGGTTTCTAATCCGAATTAGGGTTTCCTTAGGGTTCTTTAGATGTATTTTACAATTTCCTCTTTTTTGTCCACAAAACCCTAAAACAATAATTATAGGTTCAAAACCCTAATTACTCATTCAAATTAAAACCTTCTTTATCATCAATTAACTTAGGATCATCCTAATATCATCTTATACAAAGGATTTCGAAATATATCTCATTAAAATCCATTATCACCTATATTAGGGTTTCTAAACCCATTAATGCACTTTATACATATGTAACCCTAATTTAGCTAATTAATCACATGGATGATCTTCTTAGACTCAAAATGCCTTTTTCATTAACAACAAGATAATATGCACATAAAACATCCATATGACTTTTTCCCAATTTCATTTATCATCAAATTAGGGTTTCTTATTCATAAGAGTACTAAATATGGCAACTTACACACTTTTTGAATCACAAACATATTCAGGATTCAATGCTATTTTTATTGGGTTCCTTACATTTTTCTGATCAATTTTCATATATAACTTGTCTTGATTAGATCTACCAATTATTAGTTATGATTTTCGCGAGATAATTACCTTTCAGCCAATCACTAGCTGCCATGTTAGCCCTATGGCTCCTTTTCCCTTTTCCACATGGAATGGCTTCCGCAAATCACTGCCAGCCACCTGGGCAGCTTGCTCCATGTGAGCAAGGCTCTCTCCAAGTAGTTGCTTACACTTTTGCCACTGTTCTCATCACAAACGTCAGGGGGTAAGGAAGTCTTTTCTTCCTTTCTCATCTTCAACCTCCATCCCTCCTTTCTTCTCAATACAACACCATGGATGGTCAACAAAGGTGTTGACTTCCGCCAGCAGGTCTCTTCTTTTGTTCATAAAAGGTCCCCCACCTCCACCCTTCCCCACCAGACCCAACCACAGCCTCAATCGGGTGAGTGGTGGTCACAGCCGGCTGGGAAGAGAAGCTTTGCCTGCTATGGTCTCCTTGAAGACAGGGGTGAAAAGACGATGTAATTAGCAAAATTGTTAGCATGAGATGGCTTGAGGAACTCGGCTGAAGCTAAAGGAACTAACCATAGCCTAGAAGGGGGTCCAATGCCCGATATATATATAGGTCTAGGCATGGCAACCGAGAAGCCATGGTTTCTAGATTTGGGCAAAACACTTGTAGGCTATGAAACCTCACAAAACTTAGGATAGACCAACTCGGACTGGTCTCCTAATTCTGTTGGATAAGTTTCCTAAACCAGTTGTGCCTTGGATTGCAAGAGTTCCGAATGGATAAACCTCTTCCCCCTTTCCAATATGAGGTAGGACATGATCTCAGGATCATCAGATCCCCATCCAATAGCTGACATTGAATGTGACACTCACCTGGGTCGGGCCTAAGATTCCTGATTGAAATCAAAATGTGACAATTCACATGAATATAATAGTTAACCCTTCACTTTAGGGAAACTTAAAAAATTCATAACTCTCTCCTATTTCATCCAATCATTTCCAAAGTTTAAAGGAAATTCCATAATGACTTAAACTACTTGTGTGACAAGTTTGGGACTCAAATTTGGTATTATAAGAGAGTTTTCTTCATACACAAGTTATCACTTATTAAGGCATATTTTATGCATATTTCTCTCTCCTATTGTTTTATTCTCTTTATTTGGATTCCGTTTACTATTAGAAACCTTGTGGATTTGAAATCTTATCCATGATGATTTCATCATGCTATCTTTCCACATATTTTTATATTTTCATCGTTATCTCAAATTTTCTTCTTAATAATGCATTGTTTGATTTCTTCTTTTTCTTTTAATCATATTGAACTCATTAACATATTATGGTCCACGAAATTACATGCACAAAGGAAATATTGGAAAAGAAACCATTTGATACACATAGATCGTACAATTTCCATAATCATACATTTATTGGAGAAATTGCATCTCAAACCATTCAAGCCCAAAAATTGGGGTTGTAACAAATGGCTTGCTTAAAATGTACAACCAATTATGGGTTTTAACCCCACAACCTATGGTGCCCCTTTATGTTATTAAACAAGGGGTGTTTAGAGTTTAATGGTGACTCTTTCTAGGTCACAACTCGATGGTTTTACATATGGTTGTTTAAGGTGTTTACTTATGTAAATAACCAATGGTCTTACCTTTTCAACATCTAAAGGTTTTGGGTGATGTTGTGGTATGGTGATTTGGGTTGAATGATGAAGGAACCAATGGAGGTTTGCTCTTAATAAGGTAGTCTTATATTTTCAATCACATGAATAAAAGGTATAATAACCATATTGTGTTGATATTTAATCCTAATGTGATATAGCTTGTTGCACTTAATCCTAATGAACTCAGGTGATGATAATTAACTATGGTCAGCCTTCCTTAGTGGAATAATAGAACAATGGAGTGCTATCTTATTGTTTTGGAACTCTAGTAAACTATAACCTAATGGTCACACCTTGAGTTATGTGTGGATCCATACGTAAGAATGGTGTGGAATGTGATGGTGATGTTGTGCCTGGTGCATCCAAGATTATATGAGGATGCTACAGGTTAAGGTTTATGAATGAATGTTGAACTATAACTTTAATGTAACCTACCTAGCTAAACCTAACCCTAATGCAATTAGATAATGGTGATTAATCATGATATCCTTTCTTGAATGATTAATATAATGACAAAATATCCTTAATGATTGATGGAAACTCCATTGTGTTTAATTGGTGGTCATCATAGCTTCATGATCTATGTTTTCTTATGCTAAACTTGTGCATTATAAGAGTGATGATGGCCAATCATATATAGCTTCCTTATATGTATATATAATAAATGAATGCTCTTATTTCTAAGATACCCCTACAATGTTATCATGTGAACATCTTTTAGTTTGTTAATGCAAACTATGTTGAGCATGTGCATCACATGTGTGGTGATGTAGTGAGCCTCGTTATAAGGCATAGAAAGATAATGATGAACTTGCAGGAAATGATATGATGGTCTTAATGACCTTTGGGCATGGTTGAGACCTGAATGAGTTGTAATTCTCTTATGTTGATAAGGGTTGATACCTTGTGATATTGTGCTAAGGATTTATATCTTGTGATAGTATGATGACAAATGTAGTCTCATGAAAGGCAACATAATAGTATCATGTGATGATGATGTGATGGCAAGTATAGTCTCATTATTGACATGTGAATACTGCCCTGTGATGTTGAGATGAGAATTTATGTATTACATGTATTATATCTTCTGAAATTTTTATATATCAATATTTGCTAGAGATGAATTAAGGTTTGTATGCCCACTTGTTTGATGCAGCCTAATTCACCCAATTGGCAATAACTAATCAAGTGAAACCCTAATCATGTAGTGCCCTGTGCCTTAGAACCATCTTTAGTGTTAGAACTTGCTGGATTGTGAAACGAGTATTCCTAAGGGAAACTTCGAGTGCATACATAACATGTTGAGTATGTGGGGTGCTTGTCACCCTGACACCAAGTGTTTTAGGAGGATGACTGTGGTCATACAGAGCCTACTTTTTGAGAACGACTGCGGTCAGGCCTTGTTGATTATAAAATGATGTGATTCGAGGACAACTATGGTTGTAACTCAGTGATTGGGTTTGAATACCCTAGATGATAGCATCGTGACTTGTACCAAAGTGGGCTAATTACAAAACTATATATCGATGTCTTATAGATTGACTATACATCATTGTGGTGTAGACTCGTATAGACCGAGTATGAAGAAGATCTTGGAGTCTGACTCTTCCTAGATATTGTATGGCACTAATTTCTACTAAGTAGCAGCCAGTTGGATTTGGGTGGTACGACTCTAATCCTCAGAGAAGTAATAAAAGATGTAATACAACTGTGTAGCATATCTATTTAGGGTTATACACAAAGCTTCACATTGGATGATAACCCTTGTTTTCCTTTCTTAAATAGAGATTATGTATGGTATAATAAGAGATGATAGATATGCTTATGTTGTAGTGATGCTCATGTTGTAAACATGCTTATGTTTTCAGATATACTGACATTGATAATTAAGATTATTCTATTAGCTATGTTTAATATTTCTAGCCATGCATCTATAATTAGAAATGATTAAACTGCTAATCATGCTTATGTGGTTAGTTGTGCTTATGATGTTAGCTCTACTCATGGTGTAGACTTGTTCATTTTATTAAACATGCCAATATTGACAGTCATGTTATGCTGCTAGACATATTTATGACGTTGAGATGCTTATGCTACTAGATTGCTTGTGTTGTTAGCAAGGCTTCTGATGATAGTCAAACTGATGAAGATGATTGTTATTAAATGCAATCCTATGAAACTTGAGTAGATATCTAATAAAAGAAATGGATTTATCTATTACCTATATATACATCGATCAACATACTTGTTGCTAAGATTATTTGCTTGACCTTTTTAGCATGCTTGAAATGTTCAATCTACTCAATTATTTATTAAATACTCCAATTGTTTAGTAATTTACTGTTTGATCTGATGTAATCAATATCTGTTGGAGAGAGTAATATCTGTCGCTAGGACTGGATCTCACCTTGTGGGTTACCACATCTTTTTAGGTGATTGAAAGCTGCAATAGTAGTATCGTGACAACAAGGAGAATCTGAGGTGTTGAACCCTAGAGATGATTGTTTAGTTGTCTAGTGTGTCCTAGAATCATCCCTGTACTCTCAAGTCTAGGTGAAAAGTTTGTATACGGTGTTTTGATTGAATAGTGTTTTCAATAGCATGTTGATGCTTGTATATGTGGAAAATATAGTGTTCCTTTGTAAAGTTTATATTGTATCTGAGGCTACAGAGCATTTTTAAGAGATTTTGGCATTTTAAGAATTTAAGCAAGTTGTTGGGCTTTTATGAAAATGTTTCTAAGCAATTGAGAAATATTGAAATTGGTTTTAATTTACCATATTTTCTGGGTTTGTGTTTAATTATTAAGTAATCGGGTTTTATTTTTTGAGTAATCTCGTTTAGTGAAACATGTTCTCACAAGTTGGTATCATAGCTCTAGGTTCACTGAGTGTGCAGGAACACTAGGAATTAGGACTATGATGATGCCTAAGTTAGGAACATGACATAAAACATGGTGCATGCTGCATAATCTTAGTACTTGGGTGCCCTGGCCATGTATTCAGGTATTCAAAAAAAGGTAAGTATGGAACTCTTAGATGGGTATCTTTTTTATGACTCTGATCAAGTAGTCATTCTGAGACAATCTAAAGAGCCTAATGAATAAGAAATAATGGTGCATATATCTCAATCTTACCTAAAAGAAGATGAGAATTACATAATAACCTATCAAAACTTGAATATTTAGTAACTATTAAGATAAAGATAGAACACCATGAAACCTAAATATGAATACAAACAAGCTAAAGAGGAATTCTTGAAGCTGTAATTCAAGAACATAATGAAGTAAAAGATAGAAAAGTATGTGTTAATAAAGTGATTCAAGGTATAAAATCCACATAAGAAGGAAAGACCTCCTGTTATAAGTATAATATGAGAAGATGAATGAGAACATGATAGAGGAATCAAGCAGAACCTGATTTAATTTCAAACCAACATGTGTGTGTAAGAAAGTGTTAATGTTATTTATGCATGGTATGTGAAAGAAATCAAGGGAGAATCTCCTTGTTTAATGAAGAAAGTATGGAATATGATGAACTATTCCTTGATAAGTGGTTGAAAAACATGATAATATGAGAGCACATACATAAGAATGATGAAGAGTTAATGAGTAAAGAACAAAGAAATTTGATAATCTTAATGATTCCTATGCTGATTGAAAGGAACCAGAGATGAAAAAGGTAAAATGATACAAAAGGAGTTGTAACCTACATAATAAAGATAAATTGGTTACCTTTTTCTAGTGACCCCTGGACAATGTTGTTGTGATGAGGGAAGTGTGTTTCCCTTTGTGTTTCTTCTTTTTTAGGCATAGCCTTCAAGTGGATCTCATGCCACTTGGTACACGTGGATTCACTATAATCTTGGGATGGATATCTTGATATGATGTGTGATTGCCTTGGACTATAGTTCCAAGAGCTTTATATTTTGTATGATCATGCTTTTTGAAACTTCTAAGAGTTATGGGGATTCCTCCTATATGTTCTTGGCTGGTTATGATGTTAAGGAAGTGTATGAAACTAGGATATGAGTTCTTTATTACACATGTGGTGTATACCAAGGTAATGAATCCCAGTATCTAGAGTGTACCAGTTGTATATGAGTTAAAGATATCTGTTAGATGAGCTATCCAATGTTCCTCCCCATTAGAGTGAGTGTGTGAGAGAGAGAGTTGATGTTGATCCTCCAAGTATTGTTTGAGAAAAGAGGAGTGATTCTATAATGTTGTGTATGGTCTGATGATAGTTGGGCAAGACCACTATCCGGAATAGATGGTTTGTTGATAAGTAGATATGTGTTACCATGTTCCTTTAAGATAAACCTAGGATCAAAATATCAATGAATAAGAGTTATAGTGGATGACATAGGATACATGACCATGATGAGTTTAGGGTTATGTCATTTAGACTAACCAATGCAACAACAATGTTTATAAATAAGAGGAACAAAGTTCTCAGATCATGTCTCATAAATTGTGACAAGTTCAACAAGAGTGAGTTGGGGGTTAAGTAGAGTATCCTCTTGGAATTATTATACATCTGTTAAGTGTGTTTATGTGAATCCTGGTGAGATGAAGACAATATCGTTGCCTTACCCGTAACAAGGTCAACCAGGAAGTTATGTTTGTTAACAGGTTGTAGACAAGTGTATAATTCTTAAACTAGACAGATGGCCAATCCACCATAGAGATCATTGAGGAATCTTGTAAGAACATATGCTATTAGTTTTTAACAAATAATGCTCACCTGATTGATTGAGTTGATAATCACAACAACATCCAAGGAGAATAAAGATGAAACCTTGTGGAATTACATATGATAAGAGATACATGATGTTCCGTGTTTGGTAAAGAGCTAGTAAGTATGGCCTCTGAGTAAAGTGTGGTAAAATGGATAGAATAGACCAAGACAACAGTTAGAGTCCCAAGTTGAAAGGTACTACCAGACCAGTACAGATGGCACAATAGTTCCTATTTTGAACCAAGATGACATGCAAGAGTTAAGGGAGAAGAATGTGACTTCTTTGAGAATTATGTGACATCACTATGAGAGGAAGGTAACCATGTAGAAGATTGAGAATGAGGTTTATGATAAGTATCTATCTTTGTCTACCTTGGATTTTGGGGGAGAAATCCCTATTCGGGGTTTATGGTTGTGAGACCCTAACCTTACTTAAATAGTTGAACATGCTTTGTTACCATAATTTTATGCTTAGAACCTTAGTATAAACTTATGATATGCTTTTTAATCATAATAAATATTAATTTTCAAGTTTGTTCCAATTTGGAAACTGTTTGAGCAAGTTATGCAATTTTATGTACATTTTGGGCTTTACTACAATTTACCAATTGAGATATTTTCTTTGCAATTTTTCACATAAAATGTGTTTCTTATATGTTATATTATCTTTACTGTGCTTGGTTAGCCATGGAGTGCTTAATTGTACCTTGGGTTGATGGTGATTTGCTTCAAGGGTGAATTTGGGTTTACACCCCCATGGATGAGGCACCTTCAAGTCCAACAAATGATGGTCTTGCTGTTAGGTGAACAACCATTGGTCATCAGATGGTGGTAACAATCAATGGTGAACCCTTTATGGTCAGGAGGATGATATCTCATGCTAGTTTGGTGCACTTGAACGAACGGTTCACTTAAATGGACACCCGATGGTTCAACCACCTATTGACTTAACCATGAACAAATGATGGTACCTTCGACCAACATGTGATGTCTGACCTGGGAAACCCTAAAAAAATGTCCCAGAAGTCCCCAACAGCTGGTAGACCTGCTGTTTGCTTGTCCATGGAAGATTTAAGCCAGGAACACATGGAGAGATGCTTGTACATCTCATGCTTGCTTCCATCCTTATCCATGGGCTCTATCTACCTATTCCTTGCCCAAGTATGAAACATTTGCTTGATTTCTCTTTCCTCTAACCTAAAACACCAACCTTGATCTATTTGTCTATTAAAATAGGTGGTCCAGGGTAGAAGACGACCCCCATTTGGAGAAGAAGGTATCCTAGAGCTCCATCTAGCCCTGCCTAAGATTTTCAAGGTCATCTCCTAGTGTTTCTGACCAAGGAAAGTTGTTTTCTTCCTTCCTTCTCCATTTTTCTTGCTCTTCTTCTTCCTCAGACCTTCATCCAGGTCAAAACTCTAGTATTTAATGGTAAAAGTTATTCTAGAGCTCAAGACCCTACCTTTCTTGTTTCTCCTATCTAGGGCTTGCTTCTTGTATGGAGAAAGGTGCTAGATGGCTGAGTTCAGAGCTAAAGATAGGGTTTTCCTACCTTATTGGCTCGAGTTTCTTGATGCTAGAACTCTATTCATATCTGTACATGTGATTTATATAACCCTCTTCACCTTTATTTCTTTCTACAAGCTTGCTTGCATAAGTTCTTGCTCTAAAAATGAAGCTCAATGCTTGTAAAAGATTACCTTGCCCAGGGTTTCAATTTTTATGGTGTTTCTTGCTTAGTTTCCAGCTTTAGATGGATCTTAAACTCTTTAAATGACCTGCTTAATGAAGAAGATGACTTGGATTAGGTTGTTTTCTCAATCGATGGTGCTAAACACCTAACAACTGATGGCTTATACCGAGGTTTTAAGGCTGATTTTCATGCGATACATCAACCGATGGTAGTACCCTTGCAAAAATCGATGGTGTTATTGTCTTGAAAACTGATGGTGGTGAGGAAGGGTGTCAACTAATGGTGAAAACTGATGGTCACCCCTTCAATCAGGTTTGGCTCAATTAGGAGCTTAATGATAAACCACTAAGTACCCTAATGATGCTATCAATAAATGATGATATTAGCTTAATATGCGATGGTGCTAAATGAATATAGTGTTGATCTAACAACCGATGGTGACTTAATGGTCACAATAAATGGTGGATCAGGCCTACACAACTTATGGTGAGTAAGGATGTATTTGTAACATCAATTAAACCTTAAACCAATGGTTTCTTGGATCAGTTAATGCAGAATTGGACCTATATTCCAAATGATGGTTTTAACATATGAACTTGATCCAATGGTTAGGATCTAACACTTATTCCTCTAATAGTTTTGAATAAAGGACTTGATCCAATGGTTGGTATTAAATAGTTCAACATCCAATGGTTTGGATTGATACCCATAGTATTACATGTGATTGCTAGTAATCTAAATTTGATGGTTTTCCTTATGTGATCAAATTAAGGAGCTTGATGGTTTATATGATGGCTTGCTTAAAATGTACAACCAATGATGTGTCTTAACCCTAAAGCCTATGGTGCCCCTTTATGTTATTAATTAAGCGGTGTTTAGAGTGTAATGTTGACTCTTTCTAGATCAAAACTCGATGGCTTTACATATGGTTGTTTAAGGTGTTTACATATGTAAATAACCAATGGTCTTACTTTTTCGACATCTAATGGTTCTGGGTGATGTTGTGGTATGGTGACATGGGTTGAATGATGATGGAACCAATGGAGGTTTTCCCTTAATAAGGCAGTCTTACCTTTTCCCTCACATGAATAAAATGGATAATAACCATATTGTGTTGATATGCAATTCTAATGTGATATATCTTGTTACACTTATAACTCAAGTGACGATAATTAACTATAGTCAACCTTCCTTAGTGGAATAATAGAACAATAGAGTACTATCTTATTGTTTTGGAACTCTAGTATACTATAACCTAATGGTTACACCTTGACTTATGTGTGGATCCATACTTGAGAATGGTATGGAATGTGATGGTGATGTTGAACCTGATGCATCCAAGATTATATGGGGATGCTATGTGTTAAGGTTTGTGAATGAATGTTGAACTATAACTTTAATGTAACCTACCTAGATAAACCTAACCCTAATTTAAGTAGAGAATGGTGGTTAATCATGATATCCTTTCTTGGATGATTAATATAATGATGGAATATCCTTACTAATGATTGATGGAAACTCCAATGTGTTTAACTTGTGTTCATCATATCTTCATGATATTTGTTTTATTATGACAAACGTGTGCACTATAAGAGTGATGATGGCCAATCGTATATAGCTTCCTTATATTTTGATATAATAAAGGAGTGATCTTAATTGTTAAGATACCCCTATAATGTTACCATGTGAACATCTTTTAGTTTGTTTAATGCAAATGATGCTGAGCTTGTGTATCACATGTGTGGTGATGTACATGAGCCTTGTTATAAGGCATAGAAAGATAATTATGAACTTGAAGGAAATGATATGATGGTCTTAATGACCTTTGGGCATGGTTGAGTCCTGAATGAGGTGTAATCCTCTTATGTTAACAAGGGTTGATACCCTATGATATTGTGCTAAGGATTTGTATCCTCTGATAGTATGATGAAAAGTGTATTCTCATGAATGGCAAGAGAATAGTACCATGTGATGATGATGTGATGACAAGTATAGTCTTTTGATTGGTAGGTGAATATTTCCCTATGATGTTGAGATGAGAAATTATGTCTTATATGTGTTATATCTTCTGAAATCATTATATATCAATGTTTGCTAGAGATGAATTAGGGTTTGTATGTCCACTTGTTTGATATAGCCTAATTCACCCAATTGGGAATAACTAATCAAATGAAACCCTAATCATGCAGTGCCTTGTGCCATAGTACCATCTTGAGTGTCAGAACTTGTTGGATGGTGAAACAAGTATTCCTAAGGGAAACTCAGAGTGCATACATAACATGTTGAGTATGTGGGGTGTGTGTCACCCTGACACCAAGTGTTTTAGGAGGATCAATGCGGTCATACCTAACCCACTTTTTGAGAATGACTGTGGTTCAGTCTTAGTGATTTTAAAATGATGTGATTGGAGGACAATTGTTGTTGTACCTCAGTGATTGGGTTTGAATACCCTAGATGCTAGCGTCGTGGCCTATACCAAAGTGGGCTAGTTATAGGATTATATGTCACTGTCTTAAATATTGATTAAATGTCACTACGGTGCAGACTCATACTGACCGAGTATGGAGAAGATCTTGGAGTCTGTCTCTTCTAAGATCTTGTATGGCACTGGTTTTGACTTAGCAGTGGTCAGTTAGATTTTGGTGGTACGACTCAAATCCTCATGGCAGTAATAAAAGATGTAATACAACCGTGTAGCATATCTATTTAGGGTTATACAGAGCTTCACATTGGATGATAACCCTTGTGTGCCTTCCTTACTTAGAGATGATGTATGGTATAATAAGAGATGATGGATATGCTTATGTTGTAGTGATTCTCATGTTATAAACATGCTTATGCTATCAGATATACCGATACTAATAATTAAGATTAAGTTGTTAGCTAAGTTTAATATTTCTAGCCATGCCTCTATAATTCAAAATGCTTAAAATACTAATCATGCTTATGTAGTTAGTTGTGCTTATGATGTTAGCTCTACTCATGATGTAAACTTTTTCATTTTATTAAACATGCCAGTATTGATAGTCATGTTGTGCTGCTAGACATATTTATGATGTTGAGATGCTTATGCTACTAGATTGCTTGTGTTGTTAGCAAGGCATATGATGATTGTCAGATTAATGAAGATGATGTTATTAAATACAATCCTATGAAACTTGAGTAGATATCTGATAAAAGAAATGGATTTATCTATTACCTGTATATACATTGATCAACATACTTGTTGCTAAGCTTATTTTATTAACCTATTTAGCATGCTTGAAATGTTCAATCTGCTCAAATGCTTATTAAATACTCCAACTGCTCAGTAATTTACTGTTTAATATGTTGTAATCAATATCTATTGGAGAGAGTTATATCTCTCACTGGGACTAGGTCTCACCTCGTGGGTCACCACATCTTTTTAGGTGATTGACAGTAGCCAGCAAGGAGAATCTGAGGTGCTGAACTGTAGAGATGATTGTTTAGTTGTTGAGTGTGTCCTAGAGTTGCCCATGTACTCTCAGGTCTGAGTGAAACATTTTTATATGGTGTTTCGATTGAATCGAGTTTTCAATAGCGTATTGATGCTTGTATATGTGGAAAATATGGATAGCGTTTCTTTGTAAAGTTTATATTATAGTTGAGGCTACAGAGCATTTGTAAGAGATTTTGGCATTTTAAGAAATAAAGCAAGTTGTTGGGCTTTTATGAAAATGTTTCTAAGAAATTGAGAAATATTAAACTTAGTTTTCATTTACCATATTTTTTGGGTTTGTGTTTAATTATTGGGTAATCATGTTTTATATTTTGAGTAATCTCATTTAGTGAAATGGGTTATCACATTCTTCTTCTTCTTCTTCTTGATTTCACCCAGTTGCACATGTATTGTATCTAATTTGACATGTTAAACCCCCACAATCAATCTAATGTGCCCAATTTGGACTTGAATGCACCCAATTTGGATTTGATTGTGCCCAATTAGAACTTCATTGCATCCAATTTGGACTTGGAGGGCTAGTTCAGACTTGATTGCACCTAGTTTGGTTGGACTTGATTGAGCCTAGTTAGTAATGAGATGTGCCCAATTCTTCTTCTTGATTGCACCCACTTTCACTTGAGCCAGTTCAGACTTGATTATGCCCAATTTGGACTTGACTGCGCCTAGTTCAGACTTGATTGCAACCAGTTAGTATTGTAATGCACCTATTTGTTAGTGCATCATTATCATCATCATCATCATCATCATCATCATCATCTTCTTCTTCTTCTTCTTCTTCTTCTTATTCTTCTTCTTCTTCATCATGATCATGATGATGATCATTATCCTGATGATGATGATGATCATCATCATCGTCATCATCATCACCATCATCATCATCATCATCATCATCATCATCATCATCATCATCATCATCATCATCATCATCATCATCATCATCATCATCATCATCATCATCATCATCATCATCATCATCATCATCATCATCATCATCATCATCATCATCATCATCATCATCATCATCATCATCATCATCACACTACTACAGAAAATGCTTTTTACAACAGGAGATAGACAACAGTTCTGATGATTGTGTTGTAGTTAGCATACTTATCACAACAATCCCATTTTTGTGTTGTATATTGTATATTTTATACAACGCAAGTCATTTACAACATGCCAAACCTGTTGTAATATAGGAGGATACTACAACAACTGCTAAAGTGTTGTAATAGGTTGTAGTATCACAACATATTCAAAACCGTTGTAAAAGATGTTATTTACACAACATATTTTGACCTGTTGTAATAGTCACATGTTGTAATAGACCATCATTACACAACGCAGACTCACCCATTGTAGTATGTATTAATTATACAACATGCATTTACATGTTGTATTTGGTACATGTTGTAACAGACCACCATAATACAACATATTAAAACTCATTGTTATATCCCAACATGAGACAACAGACTCCAACCTGTTGTTATATATTATAATTACACAACATGTTGTAACATGTTGTAATATCCTCACATAAAATATCGTTGTAATAGTCCTCCATTACACAACGTAAACTAAACCATTGTAATATACTATAATTACACAACATGATATCACCTGTTGTAATAGCTACATATTGTAAAAGACCATAGTTAAACAACACATCATATACACTTAATTCTCTGAATTTTTCAATTATTCGCGTATAATATATGTGTTTGTGTATCCATTATAATATTCGCGTATAATATTCGTTTATATATATATATATTAATTATATACTTTTAAACATCACTATATAATTTTGATATTGTATCCATTACATTTTCAATACTTCTATCTACATTTATATTTCATTAATACATAATATTTATAAATGCAGATAGAAGTATTTAAAATTAATGGATACAATATTAAAATTATATAGTGATGTTTAAAACTATAGAAATAAACATACACACACACACACACACATATATATATATATATATATATGTATATATTAATTCTATAGTTTTAAACATCACTATATAATTTTGATATTGTATCCATTAATTTTAAATACTTCTATCTGCATTTATATTTCATTAATTCATAATATTTATAAATGCAAATAGAAGTATTTTTTAAAACTAATGGATACAATATTAAAATTATATAGTGATGTTTAAAACTATAGAAATAAAACATATACATACACACACACACATATATATATAAATATATATATATCAATTCTATAGTTTTAAACATCACTATATAATTTTGATATTGTATCCATTAATTTTAAATACTTCTATCTGCATTTATATTTCATTAATACATAATATTTATAAATGCAGATAGAAGTATTTAAAATTAATGGATACAATATTAAAATTATATAGTGATGTTTCAAACTATAGAAATAAAACATATATATATATATATATATCAATTCTATAGTTTTAAACATCACTATACAATTTTGATATTGAATCCATTAATTTTAAATACTTCTATCTGCATTTATATTTCATTAATACATAAAATTTATAAAAGCAGATAGAAGTATTTAAAATTAATGGATACAATATTAAAATTATATAGTGATGTTTAAAAATATAGAAATAAAACATATATATATATATATATATATTAATTCTATAGTTTTAAACATCACTATATAATTTTGATATTGTATCCATTAATTTTAAATACTTCTATCTACATTTATATTTCATTAATACATAATATTGCAGATAGACGTATTTAAAATTAATGGATACAATATTAAAATTATATAGTGATGTTTAAAACTATAGAAATAAAACATATATAAATATATATTAATTCTATAGTTTTAAACATCACTATATAATTTTGATATTGTATCCATTAATTTTAAATACTTCTATCTGCATTTATATTTCATTAATACATAATATTTATAAATGCAGATAGAAGTATTTAAAATTAATGGATATAATATCAAAATTATATAGTGATGTTTCAAAACTATAGAAATAATATATATATATATATATATATATATATATATATATATATATGTTTTATTTCTATATTTTTAAACATCACTATATAATTTTAATATTGTATCGATTAATTTTAAATACTTCTATCTGCATTTATATTTCATTAATACATAATATTTATAAATGTAGATAGAAGGATTTAAAATTAATGGATAGAATATTAAAATTATATAGTGATGTTTAAAACTATATAAATAAAACATTTATATATATATATATATTAATTCTGTAGTTTTAAACATCACTATATAATTTTGATATTGTATCCATTAATTTTAAATACTTCTATCTGCATTTATGTTTCATTAATACATAATATTTATAAATGCAGAAAGAAGTATTTAAAATTAATGGATACAATATTAAAATTATATAGTGATGTTTAAAAATATAGAAATAAAACATATATATATATATATATATATATATATATATATTAATTCTATAGTTTTAAACATCACTATATAATTTTGATATTGCATCCATTAATTTTAAAGACTTCTATCTGCATTTATATTTCATTAATACATAATATTTATAAATGAAGATAGAAGTATTTAAAATTTATTGAAAAATATTAAAATTATATAGAGATGTTTAAAAGTATAGAAATAAAACATAGACATATATATATACATAATATTTATAAATGCAGATAGAAGTATTTAAAATTAATGGATACAATATTAAAATTATATAGTGATGTTTAAAACTATAGAAATAAAACATATATATATATATATATATATATATATATATATATATATTAATTCTGTAGTTTTAAACATCACTATATAATTTTGATATTGTATCCATTAATTTTAAATACTTCTATCTGCATTTATATTTCATTAATACATAATATTTATAAATGCAAATAGAAGTATTTAAAATTAATGGATACAATATTAAAATTATATAGTGATGTTTAAAACTATATAAATAAAACATATATGTATATATATTAATTATATAGTTTTAAACATCACTATATAATTTTGATATTGTATTCATTAATTTTAAATACTTCTATCTGCATTTATATTTCATTAATACATAATATTTATAAATGCAGATAGAAGTATTTAAAATTAATGGATACAATATTAAAATTATATAGTGATGTTTAAAACTATAGAAATAAAACATATATATATATATATTAATTCTATAGTTTTAAACATCACTATATAATTTTGATATTGTATCCATTAATTTTAAATACTTCTATCTGCATTTATATTTCATTAATACATAATATTTATAAATGCAGATAGAAGTATTTAAAATTAATGGATACAATATTAAAATTATATAGTGATGTTTAAAACTATAGAAATAAAACATATACATATATATATACATAATATTTATAAATGCAAATAGAAGTATTTAAAATTAATGGATACAATATTAAAATTATATAGTGATGTTTAAAACTATAGAAATAAAACATATACATATATATATATATATATGTTAATTCTATAGTTTTAAACATCACTATATAATTTGGATATTGTATCCATTAATTTTAAATACTTCTATCTGCATTTATATTTCATTAATACATAATATTTATAAATGCAGATAGAAGTATTTAAAATTAATGGATACAATATTAAAATTATATAGTGATGTTTAAAACTATAGGAATAAAACATATACATATATATATATATTAATTCTATCATTTTAAACATCACTATATAATTTTGATATTGTATCCATTAATTTTAAATACTTCTATCTGCATTTATATTTCATTAATACATAATATTTATGAATGCAGATAGAAGTATTTAAAATTAATGGATACAATATCAAAATTATATAGTGATGTTTAAAACTACAGAAATAATATATATATATATATATATTAATTCTATAGTTTTAAACATCACTATATAATTTTGATATTGTATCCATTAATTTTAAATACTTCTATCTGCATTTATATTTCATTAATACATAATATTTATAAATGCAGATAGAAGTATTTAAAATTAATGGATACAATATTAAAATTATATAGTGATGTTTAAAACTATAGAAATAAAATATACATATATATATATATTAATTCTATAGTTTTAAACATCACTATATAATTTTTATATTGTATCCATTAATTTTAAATACTTCTATCTGCATTTATATTTCATTAATACATAATATTTATAAATGTAGATAGAAGTATTTAAAATTAATGGATACAATATCAAAATTATATAGTGATGTTTAAAACTATAGAATTAATATATATATATATATATATATATATATATGTATGTATTTTTTTTATTTATAATCATATGCAAGGAATCCCAAGACTCATTGTCTCAAAGAAAAGTGAGGGAATCAATAAGCACACAAACAGGAAATTCAAAAACTAGAAAAAATTGTGATGAAGTCTCAAGTCCCGTCAAGCCAACATGCAAAAAGCCTCCAACGAAGCTGAAACTGTTGATGGTGTATGTGGAAGATGATGAGAATCATAACATCTCTCTTCAGATGTCTGAAGATGTAGTAGGTTACACACATGATGTTATGACCCACTCCAAACTTAATTAGTAAGTACCTCGATAGAGTAAAGCACCTTGATTAGTGCTAAGTATTTTGTTAAACATTACGGTTAATTAAGATAAGTTAAAATGTGAATCAATAGTTGAGATTGAATCATCTGAGGTAATTAATGATAATAGCAATGTTGATCGTTAAGCTAATTAAGTTGAATAAAGTACTCTAGAAGCAATTTGTGCTTTGATCCAGTGTTATAGTCTAATTAGGATTTAGGGTGCCCCGACCACCTAGAACGATGCCCAGCTGCTTCCAACCGACCTACAAAAAAATGAAGAAGGGCAGGCGGATTTAGGGCTCCAAGCTCCCAGCCGGCGACACAAGCTTATTCCACCTTCCTCCCACGTTCATTCCTCTCTCTTTATTTCCTAAAATGGAGGCACCCCAACCTGCACGAGCAGCGTCGACCAGCAGTTAGGCGCACAGCCAGGGAGCCGTCCTGGCAGTAAAGCACTAGGGGGAAGGCGTCGTTGAGCTCGGCCGTGAGGATTAGGCACGAATCTGTAGCACCCAGCCAAGCTTTCCTCCTTCCTGTGCGTGAAAAGCTGCTACAACTATAGCACGTTCAATCCATGACAGTCCTAAGGTTGAAGAAGACAACCCAACAGTGAGTAGAAATTCACCTCCCCCTTGCATCGATTAGCTCTGAATTAATCTACTGCACGTTTTTGCTGATTGCACACTTTCATTTATAATTGTCTCTGATAAGTAAAATCTGGTTATAAGTTCTTTGCACGATTCCTGTTGATTGTTGGCTGCACGATATCAAGCAACTAATCCGCACAGTTTGAATTATTGATGATTTGCACAGTTTCATCCTGGAGATGGATGCACAGTTGGGGATTTGACTGTGTTTGCTCGGTCTGCTGTTTAATGTAGACAACATGTTACTGATAGCACGTTGGCCTGTTTGGCTGATCTGCACATATGAATAAATGTCAGGCTGCACGGTTAGGAGCAGCTGAAGCTGCATGGTATAGAATTAATTAGAGCTGCACGGTCTGGTTAATTAAACTTGCACTGATTAATATTAACACCGGTAGGCACGGATTTTGAGGACAAGGAATGTAAAATCTTAACAGTAATTAATGAAGTTTGAGTGATTAACCCCTAATTAAGTGATGAGATGCTCAAGAAATCATTTGGAATTTCAATTAATATTACTAATCTATGTCATGATAAGTAATTATAAACTTAATCAAGTTATGCGATGCATAATTCAAGATTAGGATTGTTGCACATGTTTATATATTAAATCTTGCCACAACAAGTAATTTAACCCTTAATTGAATTATGTGATGCACAATTTAGATTTGGGGTTGATATGCATGATTTTTGAGGAATTTAGATAATTTACAAGTGTTGTTGACGATTTCATACATATTGAGTAAATAACTCTTGATAGTGTGTTACAGTGTTCAATTGTATGATTTTGAATAGGACTCATAAAGTTTATCAAAAGAGAGATGTGCAGTATAGGAAGAATTTGAAATGGGAAATGATCAAGGTAATTTACCATTTTGATCTAGAAAACTGATTCACCAATAGAAGTATTGTTCTAGTTTCTTCAGATTCTGCTACTTGATTTGATATGGTGTTATTTTTACAAATGCTCTTATTTTTACATATATCGATTAGATCTTCTTCGGGTCAATATCATCAAGGGCATCCAAGGACAATTGTTGTTATAACCCCAATTTTTGGGTTCAATTGATGAGAAATGCAATTTCTCATATTAAGGATAATTGAACAAATAATGATGTGATTTGTTTTGAATAATTGGATTTCGTTTAAAATAGCCTTGTTATTTGGTTTGTGGGCTTTATTGGCTATTGGGCCCAATAAAAAGGAAAATAACAAAGGAAATTCAATCAGTAAATGGAAAATTGAATATTTGAGAAAAGAAATAATGGAAACTTCTAGAAGGCAAATCCAAAGAGGATTTCATGCCTCTTGGATTCCTTGGGTTCCAAGGAGTCTAAAGTTGCGAAGAAAAATAAGAAAAAGAAAAGATTATTCTATGTATTCCTTTATGAAGAAAGAAATTGGGAAATAACGGTAATATGTGGAAAATAAGTGAAAAAGGGGTATAATTGAGTTTCCATGGTGGAATTTCGTATCCCAAGGTTTTCTTATGATAGAAGGGATGCCAATGAGGAAAATAGAAGGAAAATAAAAAGAAATTCTCAAAAAGATATATTTTTAATGAGAAATAAACAAGATAATGTGAAATAATGCATTTAGATGCATCTAGAAGGATAATAAATATCCTTGGAAAATGATTTCGAAATAACAAGTTTTCTTGGGTGCCAAGGAGCCCCAATAAAGGAAAAGGAAGAGAAAATACCTTAATTATAAAATAAAGAGGTAATGGGAATACATAACCCATTAATTTTGTAATATGGATAAAAGGGAGTATTTTTCTATTAAAAGAAATAAATGATTTCGTGATAAATAATCCAGAGTCAAGTAATAAGAAGATAAAGGAAAGGATTTTCGGAATCCTATTATCACAAAAAAAGGGAATATCAAAGAAATAAGAGAGAGAGAGAAGCTTGCTTCCTAATGAAGGGATTTGATTCCTATTAGGAAAAGACCTTGCACCTTTGTGGATGCACGTCTTGGAGTGCGAAGACTCTCCCCTATATAAGGGGTTGGCCTTCTGGTTTGAGTCCCGAAAGGGATCTTGCACGCATCTCTTCCTTCTCTTCTTGTTCTTCCACGATCAAACCCTAATCCAAGAAGATGGCTCTACCTCATGCGCATCGAATGTTTGGGTATAGTCGGGATGGAGTTTAGGTTCCCACGAGGTTGGGGAGGGACTTTAACATCGTGGCCCTGCCCTAGGTTGATCGTGGTAGCCGAAACTTTGCTGCTACGGCAGCCGCGCACAGCAGTCATGTTCAGGCCAAGCTGGCCGCTATGGCTACAAGCTAGGGCACCCAGCTAAGCGTCGAAGGTAGGCGGAGATGGGGGGAACATCCCCGATGATCACCGGACGATGGAGAGGGAGAAGCACACGCGAGGTGGCTGCAGAACGCGGCTGCTAGGGCATCTGCGCCGCGTCTGCTGGACGAGGAAGATGAACAGATAAAGAATGGAATAAAATGCCCCTCTGCGGGTTATGCAAGAAGAACTTAAGTGGAGGGCAAAATTGGAAATTCGTTATGTTTTCCAAATCGCGTGAGGCGTTGCACGGGCTGAGATGACGTGGCGCTTTTCTATTGGCCGAAAGTAAGTAATTTTGTTAAAATCGTAACTTTTTAATGGTAACTCCATTTAGGACAAGTTATATATGTATTTTGATCAGAAAAATGCAAGGAATTCATTAAAAATAGTTTTATAGCCTGATTCCTTATGCAATTCGAAAAGTAATGAAAGATATTAACTTTAATGTATTAATGGTAAAGAAACCCTCTTTGATATGATTAAAGTGATTAATAGGGTTTAGTGGATCAATAGAATTGATATTAACCTGTTAAATGCAAAAAGGTGCATTGAGTTCAAAAAGGAAGAACTTTGCACACGATTAGTTTAATTTAGAGTTTATATGCTTGAAATTGGAAAAATACATAAAGTTATCATCTTTAATGGTTTAATTAGTGAAAAACCCTTGAAATTGATGATAGTTGAATATAGTGATGTTCTTTGAATGTTTAGAACAAATATTAACCTGTTGATAATAAAAGGATGATAATTGCACATAATTGGCTTAAATTAGGGTTTCATATATCTAAGTTTGCATTAATGGGCTTAGAAACCCTAATTTAGGAATATATGCCTTTTAATGATTTAATTGTGCAATTACATGAATAATACAATGTTATGTTGTTATAAATCCAATTTAAGTACCAAAGATCTTTAATGTGAATTATTTGTATAATTAGTGTTCCCTAGTGTACAAAGTGGAAATAGTGATAAATACGGTTCATATATGTGAATTGAACTACAATGAAATACGATTTGTCAATTTGAAAGAAATAGAAGGTGATAATTAGCCTTAATGTTGTGTATATGACCTAAAAGGATAAAGGTAATAATTTTGGTGTAAAATAAACATATTAGACTTAATTGACATGCAATTGTGCATATGATGCAGAAATTAGGGTTTGTGAACTAAAAGAGCATTAAAAGTGATAAATGCCTAATGAAGGCTAAAACCCTAATAACACCCTAAAGTCGTCCTAGAAATCATAAGGAGAAATCAAAGTTGATCTTAAGGATGTTTGAATAAAACAATGACACTTGGATGTTATGCATTATTTTCAGGATTTTGTTGAATGCCTGTTAATTATGTTGAATATTAAATGCATGGACATCAAGTTGCTATGGATCAGGTATGTGGTTACTCTTATGGCTATACCGCTTTAGCTTCCCGGTGGATTCCCGAAATGTTTAATCGCATTGAATGCAACTAAACTGTTGGATGTTTATTTATTTCATGCAACATATAAAGTGACTACGATTATCACTATAAAGGTGCATAATATAACTGGCTAGATCCGGGTCCACCTCTGTTACTTTGAAAAGGCTAAAAAGGGGTAATCCTAGAGTAAGGTCTAGGTTACCGTGAGTTAGAGACTCTTTAGCAAATCCCGAGTTAAGGAGTGGACTACTTACGAGTAGTGCCATGTGACTCAACCCTAGAAATTGGTTCACTTATAGGTGGACCATGAGGGGTCAAATGGGGACAACACAGAGGATAGGGTACCCTTGGATCGCGGAGTTATATCGAGATGTAATCTTGGTTTTTAAACAAGTAATTGAATGATTACATTGTTATCATAGTTGCATGTTTATTGTTTTCCCCCACATACCAGCTACGGCTGACCGACGTTTTGTTTGTCGGCGTTTTAGGTACAATGAAAAGAACAAACAGTAAAGTGGCACATGTGATACTAAATGAGAATTAAAGTGCAAAGGAGGATTAGATAGATTAGTATCGGTACGGATAGAAGAATAGAGATCCAAGTTTTCGAAAGGTATGTAAAGAAAAATTTTATTACCATTTTCAGTATAGTCTGTTAGAATTTAATAATTGTTTATGGTTATATGTCGAACCTTTGATCCGGGATTAATGGGTACGGCTCAACCTCTCGGTTTCCCTTAATTTGGGGTTATCGGGAGGTGGGGTCGTAACATTTGGTATCAGAGCGTAGGTTCCTCGTCTAACCATTAATAATTATTAAATTTTACAAACTCCATAGAACCCAAGGGAGTTATTAGAGGAGTATCTGAAAGACGGAGGTGTCTAGAAAGGGATCACGACCGGGGGCTGGCAAGATTTTCCTCCGCACCGCTAGTCGGAAAACGAGGACTCCCGGACCCGTGTGACCGCCTGGCCAAAGTCTTAGGGTATGAATCGAAATAAGATACCTTTAGGACTTCTCATCTTATTCATCCCTTCTCATCACAAAATTCTGATAAGGATATAAAGGATTAGGGTTTTCTTTCTTCTCCTCACCCTCTTGAAGTATGGGTAATGTTAATAAGGTTTAAGGAATCCTCCATCAAATTAATGAAAAGCATGTAAATAAGATGTCATGGACATAAGCTTAATAGATTAAGCGCAAATTAAAGAATAGATACATGCTTAAGTCGTATGACATAAGTTGTCATATCCTCGGAATAGACCTGAGAGTAGACCTTCTTGTCAGGAGGATAAGTTAGTCTTGGAGATAGAGATCTCCATTGCAAGTAGAGACCTGGCACATCCTCTGAGGATGATGCTAACCCTAACCCTAAGTGATGGTTAGAGAGAGATGAGTTGGACCAGGTGATGAGTTGGACCAGGTGTTTGAAGGAACATGCCTTTGGGATGCCATATGATCCATGGATAACCTAACACCTTTGGCAACCCAACCCTGGGAAGGATCGTGCATGTCAGGGTAAAGGATAACTCCTTAGATGATGAGGTTAGTGAAGGACCTTAGAAATCCTATGGGCTTGTGCTAGTAGGGTACAGTTGGCACCTGGGGCACGTCTTAGTGCTGACATTAGGGTGAAACCCTGGACAAGGAATTATGATAGAGCATAAAGGGTTATGGATAATCTCGAGCAACCCTAAGTTCGAACCTAGGCTTCGCCCATGTAGAGTACGCTTTTGAGGATGAACCTTCATGAAGAGAGGAGCTCTAATGGTGAGGTTGAATGTAGGGTTATCCCTAGAGAAAGCAGGAAACCTCGCAATAAGGTTGGAAGCCTAAAACCCTGAACTAGGGATGATAGTGGTTGCTTCATGATCGATCCCTGAAGGTTGATGATATCTTGGTTGTCTTTAGAAGGACCAAACCCTAGAGATAGAAGATGAAGCATCTGGTGCCTATGTGGCTACGGTAGGGAGAAGAGTTCCTTAGACCTAGAAAGGTGTGGTAGCAGGCTATGAGGCCTTATACCCTGTTAGTTGTCCTTAAGGAGGACCCAACCCTAAGTGTTGATCGAGAAGAAGGAGGATAGGAAGTGCACGATATGCCTTTTCCAGTTTGATTCATGGTTCAGAGATAGAGCGTGAATTTGGACACCTAAAAGTGAACCTAGGGTTCCTAGGCCTAAGAGGGGAAGTGGTATACCTAATTCTCATGATGACAATTAATTTTCTATAGTTTTGAGCATGGTACGCCTCATGAATAAAGGAAAAGGGAAGTCCCTTAAGTTTAAGGTATGTGTAAGGAACCCCTCATAGCTAAGTTGATGATAAATGAAGGTATGACCTCGATCCAGCAATGAGGAAAGAGGACAAGTATGACCTAGTATGGTTCAATAAGTGATCTGCTTGTGCCTTAATGGTTTGCTAGGGTTAAGTAGGCTCGGGTGGATGTAAACCCTGGACCTAAGAGCTTTTGTGACCTTAGAGATAGTTTTCCTCCCATCCTGGGAGAGGAACCCCTTCGGAAGGGTGAATATCAGTTTTGTTGGTTCAAGGTAACCTAAAGAGGTCTCGTAGGATCTTGAGAAGTTCAGAGAAAAGTACATGGTATGAGAATGAACCTATAGACCCGTAGATACCCATCTCTATTGCATGTGTTACCATGGAGGTAACCAGTATGGGGCTTGACCAAGGTAGTCAGGTTGCCATAATACCTATGAACAGATGAGAGTCAGCCCATGAATGCAGAAAGAGAGATGATGAAGACTTGGGTAAGGTTCTAAGTGAACATGTACTATAATGAATAATCCTAAGTCTATCCTAGGGTCAGGTAGGTATAAGACCGACGAAAGTAGGAGTTACCTAATTCCCCAGTTGCACATGACCATAGGGTCGGGAGGTAACAGCTATCATTGTCTGAGGGCCATGGGTTAGGAGATTGATCACCTTCATGAACTCATGGGACCCAAAGGGGCAGATGAGTAGGGCACTCCCTTGATGCATGAGGGAAGAGGGATGACCCCAAAAGAGTCGGTACCTTATGGACCTAGAGGAGTTGACTAAGGATATAAACCTCGGTAGGTTCAAGGCTTGTTCGTTATCATGATGTCTGTGATGTGGAGACATATGCGGCACGTTGCAACTTAGATTTAAAGGTGTACTGGCAAGGTGGGATGTACCATCTCTACTCTTGGAACAGGAAGAACTCTGTATTTGGACTGCAGCCAAATGCTTATTTCCTCTTGTTATGGGGGTGAGAGATAGGACATTATGCATGTCATACACCAAGGATAAGAGATGATGTAGGATGGAGCGTTGCCACGAGAAATGGGGATAGAGAAGATATCTTACCATGGTAAAGTGAATGAATGATGGATGGCTTGCAAACACTAAGAGGAATGAGGTATTCCCCTTATGAGGAAGTTTCTATGATGAGCTATGTAGAATTTACAAGTTATACCAGGTTGAGTTTGATCACCATGATGATGGAATCAGAGAGTGTTCTTATGAAGATGAACATATAGTTTAAGGTGACATGATAAGCAAAATACATGGAAGTGTAATGTTACCTAAGGATGTGAAGTGATAATGAATGATCTGATTAAGGCTTTGTTGACTAGAAGTTGGAAGAGTTTGTTTGGCTATCCCTAAGTTTGAAAAAGAGAGGTGTTTGGATAACACTCAGATGAAACAAGATGCGTTGAAAAGTTAAGGGGTGTTTGGTTAGCCAACCTAGTTCTTGATGCAATGAAAGGGTGATGGTAAAACCTCAGATGTACTTCTTTGGAAGAGAAGGTGATGAAACCCCGACTAGAGTGGTTTAGGGTTTTGAGGAGTTGATCTTGAAAGAATCATGACATACATGGAGTCATGGTTGGAGACCATCATACACCGTGGAAAATGGCAATAGCACCATAGATGCTTAAGAAGAAGTTGCATGTGGTTTATGACCATGCAAGCCAGGAGGTAAAGGACGAATCCCAATAACCCAGTGTATTGATATAGAGGACAAAAGAGTCCCTAAGAGGGAATGAGAGCTCAACACTATGGATCTTGTGATAGGTCTTCCCTGGATCGAGGAAGGTCGAGATACAATGTGGGTTATGGTAGGTCGCCTTACCTAGATAAGGAAGAGTTCTGTTAAGGGACAGATGCAGTTGAACTACCCATGTGAGAGACGGTTCAACTACACCATGAAGCGAGTTCAAAGGTTCTTGAGTTTGACCTAAAGTTCACTTCCATAAAGTGGAAGTAGGTACATGAAGAACTCAATGTTAGTATACTTTATCACCCCTAACTATGGTTAGTATGATCCAGACTAAAGGGTCTGATGAGGGCATATGTGCTCATTCAGGGTGATATCTAGAGACAGTTCTTGTCCTATGAAAGATGTGACAATAACCACCATAGCCAGTATCGGGTTTTATATGAAGCTCTGTAAGGGAGGTTGTGTCGGTCACCACTTTAGTAAGGTAATGTTGGTGAAAGGACCACATGATGGTTAGAAAATGACCACATGATGGTCAGAAAAAGGGGACCCCAGTACGTGTAGATGAAGTCACTTTGGTTGCGCAAGGGCTGAAAGGAGCCTAGAGACGATGAGAGTCATGAGCAAATGCAAAGTAGACTGACATACAAGTTACTGTGGAAGAAAATGTGACATGAAAATCCGACCCCTCTAAGTTATATCTAAGAGAGCCGAATCCCCGATACATGAGTCCATTAGAGATGGATGGGTGGAGAAGGTTAGGTTTGACCCTACCCCTCAGGATAGAGTAATGGGAGATGTTTTCCATGTGTCCAATTTAGAGCACTATGTGAGGTACCCCGACCATGCGCTGAGCAATGAACCTAGTGAGCCCCAAGGGAGGCTGACATGGCCTGAGTCACCTGTGTAGTTTATAGACGCCAGGATGAAAGAACTCAGAGAAAAAGAATATGTGATGCCATGGGTACGGCAAAGCCACATAGGGGCCAATGATGGATATGGAAAAGTCTTATCCTGAATTGTTTGTTTGCTTGCCTAAATTTTGAGGACAAAATTGCTATAAGAGGGGAAGGATGTTATAACCCCAATTTTTGGGTTCAATTGATGAGAAATGCAATTTCTCATATTAAGGATAATTGAACAAATAATGATGTGATTTGTTTTGAATAATTGGATTTCGTTTAAAATAGCCTTGTTATTTGGTTTGTGGGCTTTATTGGCTATTGGGCCCAATAAAAAGGAAAATAACAAAGGAAATTCAATCAGTAAATGGAAAATTGAATATTTGAGAAAAGAAATAATGGAAACTTCTAGAAGGCAAATCCAAAGAGGATTTCATGCCTCTTGGATTCCTTGGGTTCCAAGGAGTCTAAAGTTGCGAAGAAAAATAAGAAAAAGAAAAGATTATTCTATGTATTCCTTTATGAAGAAAGAAATTGGGAAATAACGGTAATATGTGGAAAATAAGTGAAAAAGGGGTATAATTGAGTTTCCATGGTGGAATTTCGTATCCCAAGGTTTTCTTATGATAGAAGGGATGCCAATGAGGAAAATAGAAGGAAAATAAAAAGAAATTCTCAAAAAGATATATTTTTAATGAGAAATAAACAAGATAATGTGAAATAATGCATTTAGATGCATCTAGAAGGATAATAAATATCCTTGGAAAATGATTTCGAAATAACAAGTTTTCTTGGGTGCCAAGGAGCCCCAATAAAGGAAAAGGAAGAGAAAATACCTTAATTATAAAATAAAGAGGTAATGGGAATACATAACCCATTAATTTTGTAATATGGATAAAAGGGAGTATTTTTCTATTAAAAGAAATAAATGATTTCGTGATAAATAATCCAGAGTCAAGTAATAAGAAGATAAAGGAAAGGATTTTCGGAATCCTATTATCACAAAAAAAAGGGAATATCAAAGAAATAAGAGAGAGAGAGAAGCTTGCTTCCTAATGAAGGGATTTGATTCCTATTAGGAAAAGACCTTGCACCTTTGTGGATGCACGTCTTGGAGTGCGAAGACTCTCCCCTATATAAGGGGTTGGCCTTCTGGTTTGAGTCCCGAAAGGGATCTTGCACGCATCTCTTCCTTCTCTTCTTGTTCTTCCACGATCAAACCCTAATCCAAGAAGATGGCTCTACCTCATGCGCATCGAATGTTTGGGTATAGTCGGGATGGAGTTTAGGTTCCCACGAGGTTGGGGAGGGACTTTAACATCGTGGCCCTGCCCTAGGTTGATCGTGGTAGCCGAAACTTTGCTGCTACGGCAGCCGCGCACAGCAGTCATGTTCAGGCCAAGCTGGCCGCTATGGCTACAAGCTAGGGCACCCAGCTAAGCGTCGAAGGTAGGCGGAGATGGGGGGAACATCCCCGATGATCACCGGACGATGGAGAGGGAGAAGCACGCGCGAGGTGGCTGCAGAACGCGGCTGCTAGGGCATCTGCGCCGCGTCTGCTGGACGAGGAAGATGAACAGATAAAGAATGGACTAAAATGCCCCTCTGCGGGTTATGCAAGAAGAACTTAAGTGGAGGGCAAAATTGGAAATTCGTTATGTTTTCCAAATCGCGTGAGGCGCTGCACGGGCTGAGATGACGTGGCGCTTTTCTATTGGCCGAAAGTAAGTAATTTTGTTAAAATCGTAACTTTTTAATGGTAACTCCGTTTAGGACAAGTTATATATGTATTTTGATCAGAAAAATGCAAGGAATTCATTAAAAATAGTTTTATAGCCTGATTCCTTATGCAATTCGAAAAGTAATGAAAGATATTAACTTTAATGTATTAATGGTAAAGAAACCCTCTTTGATATGATTAAAGTGATTAATAGGGTTTAGTGGATCAATAGAATTGATATTAACCTGTTAAATGCAAAAAGGTGCATTGAGTTCAAAAAGGAAGAACTTTGCACACGATTAGTTTAATTTAGAGTTTATATGCTTGAAATTGGAAAAATACATAAAGTTATCATCTTTAATGGTTTAATTAGTGAAAAACCCTTGAAATTGATGATAGTTGAATATAGTGATGTTCTTTGAATGTTTAGAACAAATATTAACCTGTTGATAATAAAAGGATGATAATTGCACATAATTGGCTTAAATTAGGGTTTCATATATCTAAGTTTGCATTAATGGGCTTAGAAACCCTAATTTAGGAAGATATGCCTTTTAATGATTTAATTGTGCAATTACATGAATAATACAATGTTATGTTGTTATAAATCCAATTTAAGTACCAAAGATCTTTAATGTGAATTATTTGTATAATTAGTGTTCCCTAGTGTACAAAGTGGAAATAGTGATAAATACGGTTCATATATGTGAATTGAACTACAATGAAATACGATTTGTCAATTTGAAAGAAATAGAAGGTGATAATTAGCCTTAATGTTGTGTATATGACCTAAAAGGATAAAGGTAATAATTTTGGTGTAAAATAAACATATTAGACTTAATTGACATGCAATTGTGCATATGATGCAGAAATTAGGGTTTGTGAACTAAAAGAGCATTAAAAGTGATAAATGCCTAATGAAGGCTAAAACCCTAATAACACCCTAAAGTCGTCCTAGAAATCATAAGGAGAAATCAAAGTTGATCTTAAGGATGTTTGAATAAAACAATGACACTTGGATGTTATGCATTATTTTCAGGATTTTGTTGAATGCCTGTTAATTATGTTGAATATTAAATGCATGGACATCAAGTTGCTATGGATCAGGTATGTGGTTACTCTTATGGCTATACCGCTTTAGTTTCCCGGTGGATTCCCGAAATGTTTAATCGCATTGAATGCAACTAAACTGTTGGATGTTTATTTATTTCATGCAACATATAAAGTGACTACGATTATCACTATAAAGGTGCATAATATAACTGGCTAGATCCGGGTCCACCTCTGTTACTTTGAAAAGGCTAAAAAGGGGTAATCCTAGAGTAAGGTCTAGGTTACCGTGAGTTATAGACTCTTTAGCAAATCCCGAGTTAAGGAGTGGACTACTTACGAGTAGTGCCATGTGACTCAACCCTAGAAATTGGTTCACTTATAGGTGGACCATGAGGGGTCAAATGGGGACAACACAGAGGATAGGGTACCCTTGGATCGCGGAGTTATATCGAGATGTAATCTTGGTTTTTCAACAAGTAATTGAATGATTACATTGTTATCATAGTTGCATGTTTATTGTTTTCCCCCACATACCAGCTACGGCTGACCGACGTTTTGTTTGTCGGCGTTTTAGGTACAATGAAAAGAACAAACAGTAAAGTGGCACATGTGATACTAAATGAGAATTAAAGTGCAAAGGAGGATTAGATAGATTAGTATCGGTACGGATAGAAGAATAGAGATCCAAGTTTTCGAAAGGTATGTAAAGAAAAATTTTATTACCATTTTCAGTATAGTCTGTTAGAATTTAATAATTGTTTATGGTTATATGTCGAACCTTTGATCCGGGATTAATGGGTACGGCTCAACCTCTCGGTTTCCCTTAATTTGGGGTTATCGGGAGGTGGGGTCGTAACAATTGTCAATTGTTGTATGTGATATTCTTAGGTGTTTCTTCCTTCACTTCATAGGAAGACCAGGAAATTATCAAGTGTCCTGTCACTTCTTTATGTTTTTTTTTGGTATCACAATTGTTTTGGTATTGCATCACTCTTCGGTTCATACTTATATTGTGGCCATACTCCATATTATAGTTTATGTCAAATACAACTTACTAGACCTTTTATCATACTGTTTCACCTATTATATGATATTACCTATAGGCTATGCTTTTCTCATCTAGATAGGTTTAATTTCTCACACCAATGTTTACAATCATGCCCCCTCAATTACACCAATGGAGTGGATACATTTCTTTTTCTCAGCTCCACGAAGGGTGGGGCGCAATGGAGGCACCTGTTCACAGGCATGTCTGCCAAGAGGGAGTTTGTGGATATTGCCTATATACTCTAATAATAATCCCAACAGGCCACACAGGATTTAGTAGCATAATAGCACAAGGTGGTAGAGATACTGAAAAAGTGTGATTATCTTATTACATGTATGTAAGTCCATCAAAAAGTGATTCTTATTGTTTGATTTCTTCTCTACAGAAAATCAACTTCAAAATTATTCTCCTCTAACTTTTCTTCTTCTTTTTGCTTTTATTTATTCCTTTATATTGTTACAAACTCCCTTCCCTTTCTGCATACCAACTATCCACCCATGGTTCCACTACGTGATGGGGTTAATATAGATCACAGTTGTTCCAAACTCTAATAAAAAGTCATGTATCATTTGTGCATCCATACCTTAAAATCGAGGACGAGAGTGTTGTCTACCAGGGTTTTAATACATCAAGTCCCTAGCAGAGACCCCTTCCCGCGAAATTGAGAATGTAACTCCCATCTCTAAACTATTCTCTTCCTCGTCTTACTGATTGATTGTAGGGAAGGACCAAAGCAGGACAACCCACCCACTACTCTTTCTTTGCCCAATGATGTTATGGACATGCTTAACTGCCAATCATGCTAAAAAATCATATACATGCTTATCTATTGGATTCACTATCTATCTCTCTATTGGTGTCCCTGCCATGGTAGAGTCCTCTTTTCTTTGTGATAATTCAGATGCATCGGTTTGTCTTTTTGGTTGTTGTGTTGTGTCTACTTGCTACCTTCTCACATAATAAACTGAAAGACAACTAGGTGAATATAGATGGAGTGTTGACCCATCGGCTAAAATTTCAAAACAATCTACCTCACAAATTCATTGTCGGCTTCTTTTTAGTTTATTCTTTCATGGGTACCTACAATATGATATACTTTGTTGTTGAGATGCACATACATGAGTGTAGTTGTCTTTTTATATTCACTGTCACTGTACTATTCTATTGGCAGTGTCATCGTTTGCACTCAATAAAACAAGATCTCATTTTTGTTGCACCAAGTCTTTATTTTTTCTTCAATGCTACCATATTAAAAATGTGTTTGTTTGCGGACGTGGTTAGCAGCATCAACCTACCTGGTTATAGGGCTATTTGATAGCAACTGATTACATACTCAATATTATTCTAGATTTTCTGATTAACATCATTTTTAGGTCAATAATGTGCATAGCATCAACTTTGATTTACTCATCACCATCAACTGACTTGATGTTCAATTAGCATCATTTTCTAATACTGCCCCTTCTCCCTGTTCCTTTCTCCCTATTCTGTGATCGCACTCTCCCTTTTCTTTCTTCCCTTCTCCAAATTCTGTTAATCTCTTCCCTTATACACTCCAGAATCCTTCTTCCTTTCTCCCTATTCCCTTAGCCTCTTCCCTACTGTACATTCCCTTTTTTTCTTCCTTTCTACCTGTTCCCTTAGCCTTTTCCCTACTGTTCTCTTTTCATTCTCCTTGTTCCCCTTAGAAAAGTAGGACACCCTACTGTAGTACAATGTATAGGCGTACAACATAAGCTCTCTGTTTTTCAATGTAAGCAAATCACAAGATGGCAAGCTTATAAGTCTTCACTGTTAGCTCGCACACACATATCATAAATTAGTTTGGGAAAGATTCAACGAGCATCTCATATAGTGAAACAAACTTCAGAACAAAAGCTTCAAATATTTTAGAAAACAAAATCAGTATTTTAGTCATTAGCGCTGAATACATAGGCTCCTCATAGGAAAAGAGTACAGTCATGTATGAAAGAATAGTTTAGATGAAATATTTGTAGAAACTGACGGTGATCCAAAGTAGAGGTGAAATAATTGACTTAAGAACTATTATGTACTAGTTTAGATAGAAAATATAGCTACTGCAGGTCTAAGTTCACAAATATTGATCTTCCCAACTATGAAATTAACATCTTTTGGTTGATGCAAGATGCAAGTCCATGTCAAGGAGATATAATGGGTAGTTTCGTGTCAAATGTGGCAGAGATGGAGCTCCTTGAAGAATAGTTATTCAAGTGCTCAATTTCTAACTTTCTATATATGGTAGGTGGTCTTTGTTAATGCTAGGTCTTCTTGTATTCATTTGGAGTGTTGATGCATGATTTATACTTTCTACTGATTTTAAATCTATAGATAGGATGTTTTTCTTCTAAGGTAGAAGTTATTTCTTAATAGAGGAAAATGTGCTCTGTATGGCTTGCATTATAAACAATAGCAAGTTGTTATATATCAATTGTGACAGAAGTATTTCTCCTAACAAACTAAGGACACGGGCGTACAGTCTTCAAGACTTCTTGAGACACTCCCCCAACCCCAACTTAGCTGTTGTTTGTAAGGCAGCTAGTTTACACCCAAACCAATTATGAAGAAACCGAGCCAACACGTAATTCAATCACCTTAGAGTCCATGAAACCAAATGATTGACATGTCAAATAGCTGGATCTGTTTTGTTTGGGTGAGAAAAGTACGCATGAGGATAATAAATTGTTCGTGTTGGATAATATGCTCTTTTCAGGTTCAAAGTTTCTTGCCACGACTAATTCAGAGGCTTGCACAAAGATGGGCTCCATTGCTTTCTGCCATGAGTTATTTAGTGGCATTGTATCTAGTTAGAGAAGGAGAAATCTCTACCTTGCAGTTGCACGTGACCTTAAAGTAGTACCAAATTATGTTCCTGGAAAAATGTGGCTGATGGCATTGCGATAAAAAAGTCTAGCAATGACCTACAGGCGATCATAAGATCTTCCGTAGCAGCACGATCATACTTGTCATGCCGTGGCAGGACAATGATGACCAGAAATAAAATGTGGGGAGGGGAGAGAAGGTGGGTCACATGTTCATCTGAAAAATGTAGAAAGGATTGAGTGGCCTGTTGACCGGTAGAGTAACAGAGTTAACAGTTTGGTAGAAATAAAAAATAATATACCCATAAGTGATATGGATGCAATTATCAGAACGTGGTGATAGATTTGTTAAGATAAGGAAACGTAATGTATTTCTCTGAAATTTACCCTATTTTTTTATTGTTATAAGCTACCATGATACCGTCGCCAGTTGTCAAACACGAGTAGTTCCTGAGAGTTGTTTCCAAAATAGCTTTGGGGTTTGATATATCTAAAAACTCTTTCGTGTGAGGCTGTAGTTTAACAAAGGTTCCTTTTGGAAGGGTGGCGTTCTTCACTCTTACAAAATCCCCCTCTTGTAAGAGCAAGTTTTGCATCATCCAATATGGCATATAAACCACGCCTTCTTCATCAATAAACCATGCCTTTTTCACTCTGATAGCATTGTTGATTTTGTTTACACATACCTTTTATTAAGTTTTCTGGCTATTTATACCTTTCCATCCTCTTATTTGCTAACAAGTTCTCACAATTATTTGGATAACAAATTAATATTTATTTTGTATAGTGTCCAAAGCAGCCAAACAATACATATTGCGGGTATTATGTGCTGAAGTATATGAAAGACATCTTTGATGCGAGAAATAGAAATATTCCTGAATGTGTAAGCATTATATTCTTTTAGTTTGTACAAATTTCTAAATAAATTGAAAATATCACAATATGTTGATATATTTGTCATATGATTGCAGTATTATTCGAAGTATATTGGTCGTTGCTTCAACCAAGAAGAAATCGATGAGGTCCGAAACGAGTAGGTGACATGTGTTCTTGAGCACACATAAGATTATGTGACATGTGGGGGAGACATTTGTTCTTTACCATAGACCAACGTGTGAAACTTTTTTAGTTTGTTTTCAATTCGATTCTAGAGTGGATACTCAGTACTTTGTATTATTGAATCGTTGTATGGATGATTTAATATTAATTAAATTTAGTACGAGTCTCTTTCAAGGTTTGATGGAAATTTTGTTCAACTATGTGTTTGTTTGTGAAATGAAAAAGTATAATTGCATATTTATTATAATTTATTAATAATATGGTTAATTTGATCAATACAATTGGTTCGATATATGAACTTTCAAACTCTAATCAAAGACAACAGTTAATAATATGTTGTAAAATGTATGATTCTACAACAAACAACACATGTTGTGTTATCCACACCTATTACAACAGGTTTGTTAGGAAAAAATACACCTATTACAACAGGTGTTTCTAGTGAACTACAACATGCATAACATGTTGTATAAATTGTGTATATTATAACAGACACACCATGTTGTCTAAACAATCTTATTACAATGGTTAAATGTATGGAAAGACAACATACTCCAAGTGTTGTATAAACATGTATATTACAATAGGTGCACTGCATGTTGTAATAGACCTACCTATTACAATGGGTGTGTTTAGTGAAAGACAATATGCTTCGACTGTTGTATAATATATATTACAACGGGTGAACCGCATGTTGTAAAAAATACCCCTATTACAACGGGTATGTTTCGCGAAAGACAACGTCGTTCAACTGTTGTACAATATATATTACAACAGGTGCACCACATGTTGTGTAAAATACCCATATTACAACAGGCCATTCCTTAAAACACAACATGTTTCAACTGTTGTATAAAATACATCTATTACAACATGTGATCACATGTTGTGTAAAGCACCCCCCATAAGACCACGCAATCTAATACAACGGTTAACACCTGTTGTAAATTGAGAAAAGGAACTGTTGTAAAAAATATCATCTGTAGTAGTGTCATCATCATCATCATCATCATCATCATCATCATCATCATCATCATCATCATCATCATCTTCTTCTTCTTCTTCTTCTTCTTCTTGATTGCACCCAATTTCACATGTATTGCACTCAATTTGGCATGTATCACGCCCATAAAATCCAATGTGCCCAATTTGACTTGAATGTGTCTGGTTAGGCCTTGGGCCAAATTTTTTACTTGATTGTGCCTATTTTAGATTTGAATGTGCCCTGTTTAGACTTGAATGCACCCTATTCAGATGTGACCGTGCCCAATTAGTGTTGTATCAATGCACTTACTTTATTTTGTAGTACACCCTGTTTCATATATATTACACCCGATTTGTAATGGAACACGTCTAGTATGTAATGTAGTGCTCCTACTTCATAGTGTAATGAGCCTCTTCATCATCATCATCATCATCATCATCATCATTTTCATATCATCAATATCATCATAACACACACATTAGTTTTATGCACCATATTATTTCTCTTAAAATATTTGAAATTAGTCTTGTTGGATTGTATTTTTTGTAACAATTCTATATGTTTTTATCTCGTCAAAAAATACATTACGATATGAAAGTTATATGCAATACACATTTGTCCCTCCTCCTTTACCTTTTTTCTCTACTTACTTCCCCGCCACACATTTAATGTGCCAACTACCCCCATCCCAGCTGGTATGCAAAACCAACCCCTACTGGTCCCACCTGGAAAAACCTCATGGAAAAACTGCTCCATTCCGTGCTTGAAACACGAGTGATGCCCCCTGCGCATCAGACACTAATGATTTTGTCTAGTTTGGATTTGAATGCGCCTTGTTTGGACTTGAATGCGCAGTATTCAGATGTGATCATGCCCAGTTAGTGTTGTCAATGCATCTATCTTTTTTTTACAATGCACTCTGTTTCATATGTATTGTACCCAATTTGTAGTAGAACTCGTCTAGTATCTAATGTTAGTGCGCCTACTTCATAGTGTAATGAGACTTTTCTTCATTATGATCATCATCATTATTGTCATATCATCAACATCATTATAACACACACATTAATTTTATGCATCATTTTATTTCTTTTAAAATATGTCTATATTAGTCTTGTTGGATTGTATTTTCGGTAACAGTTGTAATGGTTTTTGTTTCGTCAAAAAATACTCTACGGTTTGAAAGTTATATGTGATACAAATTTCTCTATCCTCCTTTTTTCTCTCTCTTTACTTCCCTCCCCTACCACTAGGGGTGTAAACGGTGCAGGTATAGTGCGGATTTGGCCATATCCATATCCATACCCATCTAGTTTAGCGGGTCTAGTTCCGGTTCTAGACCCGCGTAATACAAAATATGGACTCACACCATACCCGTACCCGCAATAATAGTGGATATGCGGGTAAGCGGTTCTATAAAATATTATATTATTTATATAAGATAAATGACTAGGTTCTATATATTTTAATACAACAAGATATTATTATTATATAGTATATTAACATGTAATAGTTATATTAGACAATGTTATATTTTATACATTAACATTAATTGAGTTAATTGTTTACATATTTGTAGTCATCATCATAACGTTTAGCTTATGTAGAAAGTAATATAAATTAGTAGACATTTTGATTTTAAGTTTATATGTAATATTTATTATTGTAACTAGAATAGTTAATTCTTAATTATGACTAGTCTCAACCTTATTGTGGATAGAGTAGGATATAATCTCAAGAGTTATATTAGTTAGACTACTAAAATATAATATATATATATATATATAACATATTATTTAAGTTGTTACTTATGTATAGAGGGTACATGGGTCTAATGTGTCTGGGTCCAAGCATACATATTATTGGACCCGCTTATATGCGGGTCCAATAGTATACCGGTCCAAGGGTATGCATGTATAAAAAATTAGACTCGTGACGGATTTTTTAAGGGTCTAGATTTGCGGGTCTATGGGTCTACCCGTATCTATTTACAGCCCTACCTGCCACACATTTAATGTGCCAACTACCCTCATCCCAGCTGGCCTGCAAAACCCCCTCTGCTGACCCCCCCCCCTCGGGAAAATTGTCTGGAAAAACTGCTCCAGGCCGCGCTTGAAACGCACGTGACACCCCCTGTGCGCCAGACACTAATTTTCGCTAAAAATATGAGTCCATGTCTGTTATAGATTGAAGTAATTTATAAAAACTTGAATATCTTATTTGGCTGGAACCTTATTCGAACCTAATATTTTGTCTTTTGTTGGAGAATAGAGTAAGCACTTAATAGAACAAAATTACGGGAAAAATAACATGTAAATAAGAGTGCATGTCACAAAGTTAGAAATAAAAAAAATTGAGCAAGCCTTTAGATTTGACCAAGCAGAAACGGATGGGCTAGTACTGAGTTTCTTTAAAGCTTATCAAACTTAAGGGAATTTTCTGGAAAATAAAAAAAAAGGACTTAGGAGAAGAAAAAAAAACTCTTTAGTTTGATCAGAGAAAGGGGGCTAAAATAATGGATGGCCTTCCAAACGAGCCTCCAACTCAATAAACACATGGTCAGGTCCAGCACACAGTCTCATGGTAAGAAAGACATGAGCATGACGGATCATCCAACCAAGTTGAATGAAACGTACAGGGACCAAAATGGACAATTGGGAATTTTACTACGGATAAAAAATTAAAATAGCACAATTTAATATAAATATGTATATAAATAGTAGGAAACCAATCTTATTTTCGGAAATAGTTCACTTTTTTTAACGTCAGAAAGCACTAACTTTTCAAGGTTTTAGTTCAAAAGTGTCAACTTTTCAGCATTCAAAAGTGCCAACTTTTTGGGGAGTGACAACTTTTTGGCATTTTCATTCAAAAGCGCCATCCGCTTTGGCGATGCTAACAGAAAGGCTCGTAGAACCCAAACCAAGTAAGGAGATTACCCGGCTCCAAAGGCCGCGTACCCGAAGCAGCAGCAGCCAAGGAGAAAGTCGTGGCGAGAACAGAGATCGCAGATGCCCTCTTCATGGTAGTACTATCCTTGGGTGGTGACCGGAGCGTGTCTTGTATCTGGAGCAGAATCAGAGAGTACAGGTACGAGAACGCAATATCCCCGAGTGCCTGCGATACCCTCCAGACCTTCTGCGCAGTCGTCGGGGCTGGGACACCATGGATGCTACCTCAAAACCCGCCGTTCGCAGCCGTCTTCGTGAGTCCAAGTCCAAACCCGATGGACGAATACATGAACGACATGACGGCCGCGACGGTGGACAGCCACGTCATGTTGTGGAAGTCGGGGATGAGCGAGCACGCTACATGTACGACCCCGAATGCGACCATGTATACCGTGTTCCCGTATGCGTCGCAGGGGGAGTCGCGGCCGTGGAAGTGGTAGCAGTTTGATTTAAGGATGGCTCGCATGCTGATGGCCGTGGTTAGCGTGTATGCCACCCCTGTGCCGTACATGATCAGGTACTGGAGGAGGCCGCACAGCCAGGGCTGCTTGTTTCCCAAGGAAGATTCGGACGGCGTCCATGTAGGACTTGTTCCGGCCGGTCACACCCGTTGTTGGAAATAAGCTGGTCTGACAGCTGGATAAGTTCCTGGGTGCCAGCTGTGTTGAGTAGGCGTCAAGTAAAAAAAAGGAAAAAGGTGGAAGTAGTGTAGCTACTTAGGAGTCTAAATAGGGAGAACGTGATGTTCGTTCTGTTAGTGGTAGCGCATGTATAGGATCTATTCCTTCGAGTCCTCTTTCTGTTGGTCTGTTATAAATAGACGGATAATTGCAATGAAATAAATATAGCTTCCAAGCCTTCCACCATCGGCATCGTCTTCTACCTTAGTTTCACTGTGATTGCCATCGACTCGACTGGGCTAAGTCCTTTCACCCGTAGGGCGTCTTGTAGCATTCGGAGAGGAGGGACGCCGAGGCGTAGGTAACGAAGGCGAAGAAGAGCATCGATAGTGAGCCGCCTACCCACCCCAGCTGTGCCGTGCTCCATACTAGGGAGAGGACGCCGGTGCCGATCACGGAGGTGATGATGTGTGCCACACAGGTTGATAGTGTCCCTGTACGCCTATAGCCATCGTCGTCTTTGGCGCTGGAGCCGTCGGCGCTCGCGATCTACTTCTAGCGAGTGATCAACTGCCATACTTCGTATTGCTCCCACTAGCACGGACTAGTAGTCAGATAGCACGCGGATCTCGATCGAGGAAGAAATCACTGAGCAGGGGAGCTAGCTAGTAGTGGTCAGATAGCAGCAGAAGCTCAATTAATCGAGGAAGAAGCCGATAGAGAAGAAATATACTTAATCCCGAAATAAATGAGAGCATGTGCTGGTGTGCATATAACAACAAGAACGATGTCCGGCGCTTGCTAACCACCAACAGGATCCAGTTGTGTGGAGTGGGCCAGGGAAAACCGTGGCCTTGTAGCTGCTTGGTTGTAGAACAAAAAAATCTTCGCCCCGGTTCACGCGCCGCACCGCAGGGTGAGTAGGAAGGCCTATAGGGATGGTCAAGTGAAAATGCCAAAACTGACGACGCTTTTAAAAATGAAAATACTAAAAAGTTGGCGTTTTTTAACTAAAATGTGGAAAAGTTGGCGTTTTCTTATTAAAACTCCAAGCTTTACGAAGAAAGTAGACTATTTCTAAAAATAAGATTGATTTCTAAACACCATTGCAGCAGGATCTATTGATAATTCATCGATTTTCAACCGGCCGTACTGGGTGATTCTTGCTCCCATGTTCTCCTGTATCCAGCTCAGAGAATCCATGTTCCGGATCCACACAAGGTTCCGGCCAGGGATGCAAGCACCTTATTCCTAAGTAAACGACAAAAAAAAAAGTGAATACTCTGTTTAGCTGATCAAGTGGACCTGCCCTTACGTGAATTGTTTAATTGCTAAATCAAGAGCCGTGACAAATTAGGTGCTAAATACAGGTCGGTCATTGACTATTTCATCACTTTTTTATACATCATATTTGAAAATGAATATAATTAGCTTCTTCGACCAGTTTTTTAATAATAAAATCATTTGTTGTTTAGGTTCTTGATTTGAAGTATGCATCTATTAAACAAAGAAAAACAATACCCATATGCGTGGTCTACCCGGACGTATACATTGTCTACCCGGATGTATCGTAGTACTATCTCCGGACAGGACCAAAATAAATGCCTCATAATTAAGCACCATCGTTGAGAAAAGAGTAAAAATGATGGAGTAGGAGAGAGTCTCATAGGGTGGAGTGAACTTTTTTCTAATAGACATTCAGCTTACATAGATAGGCTGAGACATCACAAACGCAATGTGTTGAGGAGTTTTGAGACAAGAAAGGACTAGGTACAATGAGTACCTAGAAAAGAGGTAGGAGATCGATGATCAGGCGTAGCAACACCATATTGGGGTGGGCTCCCCTCAAGACAACCCGCTAAATAAGTAGATAAATATATTAAGCCAACCCTATAAATAAACATATATATACATATATATATATATATATATATATATATATATATATATATATATATATATATAACTAAAAACATGAAAAGAAATTATCACAACAATATCAATCACACCAACAAAGAGTCCTCACACACATTTATTGTGCGTGTAAAATACAAGTGTAGGTATCAAAATAATACATAATTTGAGTTTCAAGTGTTGAACTTGGAAAACCGGGAGGCTAGAGACTACCATCAACTAAGACCAGATTAGCTGGACTGGTGGAAAAGAGATTGATTGTAAACTGAACCCTAAAATTAACAAGGTAATAAGATTTTTTAAACTTAGAGATAAGGATTCACTAAGATAATTGGTTTCACCATAGTGCATTGACGTGACTTTTACTGCACTAACAAATTCACTTAAGGCTGAAATTCCTAAGTTCTTACCAAAATCTTGTGCAATAGTATCACCCGCAAGCGGATAGGTCTTATCGCAGTATAGTTAAGGATCGAATCCCAAGAGACAACATTTTTAAGAATCTTACTAGCTTAATCCAGACCGACTAAGACTAATATTTAGAACGAGAGCTGATTTGGGTTTAGTTAAAGTAATTGTAAGGAAAGTAAAAGAGTGAGATTAAAATTGAGTTTAGATTAATAATGGGAATCATAGGGGTGGAATCGGGTTTCACCACCGTTATTCATACAAACACATCCAAAATACATCCAGGCAAGATACAACTATCCAAATGGAGTAGCAAACCATCCGTTAGGAAATAAAGTTTGCTTAAGCATCTCCATGGGCTTGATGTCTCGTTATCCACGCCTCACACACCTACTACTCCAGAGATATCCCTTTGGAAGTTCTCATCCGGATATCAACCATGTTAATCGATATTCAAGTCCTAAGTATTGAAGTTCTCACAACAAAAGAATATAATAGATCATGCAAGACATGTTATCAATCCACAAAGTACGCATTAAACGATTAATAGTGAAATGAAAAGTTATATACAACTATGGAATGTTATAATATGAACATGTAAGCACGAGCAGCGGGGCTAGTCCCCGCACCCTAGCGAAAAGGACTACTCTCTCATCATGATAGAAACAAGAAGAAAAAGTGAGAGGGAAGATTCCACCATGGTCATAGTGAAGAAGATGGTCACAGCTCAGTGGAGAAGCGGTCTTCTACACGATGTCGGGGCAGATCTGGACGAGGAGGGGAAGAACACTAGGGCAGGCGAGGCTGATCTTCTCTCTCCTTCTTCCTTCCTTTCTCACGCTCTTGCTCGTAGGAGAAGGAGTAGTGGATGGCTAATGGCAAAGGGTGCTATAGATCTAAAATCCCACCACTTTCGTGGCTAGGAAGTAGATCTTGATGGAGCGGGATGACGGAGTAGCAAGAACACCACAAAGGCAGTCTTTAGCGGTGGAGATCGTCTTCTTGAGTCTGGGCACAAAGAAACAACCTCTCGGCGTCGTGGAGTGGAAGAGATACCTCAAATGGATGGGGGTGGTGGTCTATTTATATGTAACATCCCTAACCTGGGTTATGTGTTAACCCTAGATGTTTTGCCTAATAAGGTTGAGTAGATGCTTAATATTATATTGGGAAAAGTAATTAGGCCTCATGAGGAAATTATGTTTCAATTTTGGTCCTGTTTGAACAATGTTGAAGTAATGTTTGCTTGTTTTGGACTAAAGTGCAAATTACCCAAGTTGAGGGGTTAAATTGCAAATGTTGCATGAAAAGATGTTCCTCTGATGTTGAGACATTATAAGAATGAATATGATGTAGTGGTATGGTTTTCACAAGTTTGGGCACCAAGATTAAGCTTGTAAAGCAATCCTTGTACATTAAAACCTAGTTTTGGTGTAATGTGCAATTTATCCAAAACTTAGGGTTCAATATGCAAATTACCAGTTCAATAAGGTACATAATGTTTTTTGGCATCATGTAGAGCAAATAAATTGAGAGGGGTGCCTCATTTGAATTAAGTTGGAGGAGAGAGAATCTTAATATTAAAATAATCAAGATTTAATCCTAAGTGAAACCCTAATTTAATTTAGGGCAAAAATGAATGTATTAATTAAAGGGCCTTCAAACAAAATTAAAACGGTTGGATTCAGATGTGTGTGGATAAGCCTAAAGCCTTGCAAAGGCACGAGCATATCCTAAGGAGGTGAAATTCCACTCACCATTATTATAAGAAAAAGAATTTCCACTCAAATATGGATATTCTTATTATAAGGGTTAAGGTGCTTAATTTATTTTCCCTTAATTCATGGATAAAGGAAGGGAGTTCGGTGGGGATATAGATGCCATTTCATGCAAGAAACCAAGGGGGAAGTGGTGGCAAAAATTTGGAATTAAAAGACTTTTATAAAGTATCTTCTCTCTCATCAATTTTCTTATAAAAGTACCCTTTCTAAGCCAAAACAAAGGCTTTTTCGGATTTCTTTCTTTCCCCTTGCTTGGAAATCGACCAAGGAGCTGTGGAGGAGCAGGAGGAAGACCCCCAACCTGTTGTTAAGGTTTTTGACCTCCTTTCACCTTGAATCCATGGTAAAAATCGAAAAATAATGCATGAATTCTTCATATCTCGATCCCCTCTTCAATTCTAACCAATTCTTTTCACTCAAAGCTTGAGGAAGACCCTTGGAATAGTGAAAGGAGTTGCATCCACCATTGTTTCCATGAGATTGAAGCTTTGGAGCTCAATTGGAGGTGGATTTTATAACTTGAACCCTTAATTTTATTATTGCAATCAATTCCTTATCAATTGGTGATCATTTCTACATTTCTGAAATTAAGTTTGGTTGATTGATGAAATATCCATGGAAATCACAGTAGATTTCATGATTTTGGAGATTGATGATGATGATATCATCATAAGCACACACCTCCCCAAATATCTTGACCAAACGGTTTCAACATGTTTGCCCATTCGGTTTCACCAAACCGTTTGAGAGCAAACGGTTTGAGACCGTTTGAGAGAAAACAGTTTCAAAACCGTTTGAAAGAGTTGACCAAGGGTTGACCGTTTGAGTATCCTGTTCCTAATTATGTTGGTTGATAACCCACCAAATTTTATGGATTAATTCCAAAGGAATCATGAGTTGAAGGCTAATCAATTAGGCAAACCCTAATTGGATTAAGTGCTGATTTTTAACTTGATTGATTTGACTTTTTGGGTTAATTGACCCAAACGGTTTCAAAACCATTTGGTAATCACCCAAACGGTCTCAATACAGTTTGGAGGTCACCCAAGACCATTTGGAGGTCTAGGGTTGGATATGGTTAAGTATTTGAAGGACAAAAGATATGGTGTTAACCCTAATCGGCTAAGTGCTGATTTTGCATTGGAATGAGTTGATGTTTTGGGTTGATTGACCCAAACGGTTTCAAAACCATTTGGGAATCACCCAAATGGTCTCAAGACCGTTTGGGGGTCACTCAAGACCGTTTGGAGGTCTAGGGTTAAGCATGGTTGACCGATTGAAGGTCTAAAGGTACCAAATCACTTTGCAATTAAGTCATGATTTGATGATCAACTCAATAGCTCAAACCCTAATGATTTTTTCACTAGAATCCAAGGGTTGGATGAGACAAATGGTCTCAAGACCGTTTGGAGCTCATGCAAACGGTCTCAAGACCGTTTGGAGGTCACTCAAGACCATTTGGAGGTCTAGGGATGAGTATGGTTAAGCAATTGAAGATCCAAAGGTACTAAGTTGAAGTGCAATCAAATGCTGATTTGGTGATCAATCTAATGATCCAAACTTTGATTGATTGACTTGGATTTTGATTTTTATATGGGTAAACGGTCTCAAGACCATTTGGAGGTCATCCAAACGGTCTAATATGATTAAGTTCAATCAACTATGTGATTATTAAAGATGTAGACCCATGATGATTGTGAAGGTTAACCCTAGCTGTGTGTACTCAAGTGAAGAGTTGACCTAGATAAATTTTGGTGTAGTTAACATCCTAAAAAGGATGAGAGAAGGAATGAGAGAGATGAATGCTTATATAATTAAGCCCTAATTCTCTCATTATGAATAAACTATGTGATAAGTGTTGATCCTTAATAATGAGATCATGAAACCCTAATCAATGAGCCCTAACCCTAATTAGAGTAATGTTATGTGTGAAACCCTAATTAGAACAATGTTATGTGTGAAACCCTATTTAGATTAATGCTATGTGTGAAACCCTAATTATAGCAATTCTATGTGTGAAACCCTAATTAGAGTAATGCTATGTGTGAAACCCTAATTAGAGCAATGCTATGTGTGAAACCCTAATTAGAGTAATGCTATGTGTGAAACCCTAATTAGAGCAATGCTATGTGTGAAACCCTAATTAGAGCAATGCTATGTGTGAAACCCTAATTAGAGCAATGCTATGTGTGAAACCCTAATTTAGGGCAAAACTGAGTGTTATTGTAAATCCAGGGTGATGATGTAACCCTAACTTAGTGAAGCAATGAAGGAAACTCTAATTTGGGTATGAGGAAAGAGAAACCCCACCTGGATGTGAATGGTAAACCCTAATCCCTAAAATGGGATAAAGATATATGAAACCCTAATATAGGGTAGTGCCACTAATCCTATGTGAATATCTAGTACTGGATGATGTGTTGTGAAATCCTAATTTCACATAATACTAGGTGAAACCCTGATATAGAAGGATGATTATATAAAACTCTATTGAAGAGTAATACTATGTGAAATTCACAAATATATGGAATATGCTATGTGAATCCTCAAATTATAAGTATGGATAATGCTATTCCTATTAGTGGAATAGTGATTAATGTTATGACAAATGTAACACCTAGAGAGGTTGGTAATGGATATCCTTATACTAATAGTCCCTGATTAAAAGGGTAAGTCTATATCATTGGCAATGGTTGTATATCCTAAGCGAGTGACTAATGACCAATACTTTACATGATAAATGTGATGAACTGGTGCATAAAGTATTAGGATGGGTAATACCGTAATACAAGCTAAGTGTATAAACTCAAGTAAGATAAAGGTGTTGAGGGAAGTGATACATCAAGATATGATAGATATCACATCCAACACCCCATATACTGGTATACCTTGATGTGTTATAAGTCCAATATAATTGGATGAATGATACATGAGATGTGTCATTTCAATGGCTACATTGAGATGTAATGCATTTTGTTGAATGTAACCTAATATGCTTTATTAAAAGGTTAATCCAAACCTACCAACTATGATGTAATCATATTCTGGCAAAGATGAGAGAGAAACTCATGATGTGTGTTGATAATTCATTTATTGATGAATGATGAGAGTAAAGAGTATGATCGAATACTTATGATTATCCATATTGATTCCTTGCTATGTGAACCCTGATACAGAGTATTTCTATGTGAAACTTTAATACAAGTCAATGCTATGTGATCCCTAATACAAGGTAATTCTATGTGAAATCCTATAATAAGTTAATCCTATGTGAAGCTCAAATACTGACTAATGGGTTATGAATGTAATAAGATAACCCTCAAATTGCATGATATTGATATGTAATTATGTCATGATTACTAATCATGCATATATGTTGAGAAGATGAACATAGCTAGGTATGGGCTATGATGCTTTGTTATTAAGAATGTTTTATAGGCTATATAAGCCTTCATATGCTTTGTGTAGTAAGAATCATAGAACTTTGTGTACTATGTGCAATACATTATGTAGCAAGATTTAGGATGTTCTTGGTTAAATGATCTGAAGGTATTATGTTACCTAATAAGTGATAATAAGTATCCATGGTGAGTTCTGGGTTCAAATACCCAGATACTATAATCATGATGATGAACCTGTTAAGAAATGGAATTGTGCTTGGTGAGTTGAGGGACTAAGATCCCAACACTTTGTGAAAAGAGTATGGCTACATGCTATGACTCCACAATGACAATGCCAGGCATTAGATATATGAACTAAGCCTGAAGAGAGATAATGTTGTGGTAATGATTCCACAGTGAATAAATATTATACATGTTCTTCATATTCCTTAAAGGATAAGTGACATGTTGATTCTATCAAGTTATAGCTGCAATGCTTCTGATAAGAATAATGTTCTAATTTGTTAGACATTAAAATATCTGTTGTCGAATAAATATGACTCCTCTATTCATATCTATCTTCTTAAACTGCAATAATAATGTTTCTAGCAGAGAGTTATAACTCTCGCTGGGGCAATTTACAATTGTCTCACCCCCGTGGGAATCACATTTTTAGGTGGACGCAGATGAGGAGGCAAGAATCCTTCAGTAGGTGAAGGACAATAGCAGTAGCAACAGGGACAACAGTGAAGTCTCAGGTGGAGACACTGGATGTTATGCCTTGTATATATGTAGATAGAGTCCTATGTGTCATCTCTGTACTCTCAAGTCCTCGGAGTAGTAGTTAGTGCTTTCGAGATTTTGGCTCAGTACCTTGAGATTTTATACTGCCTGTGTTTAGCTTGACATGACAGTTAATGCTTGTAACTCACAGAAACAGATGATACAAGTTATGTACTTTTGAAAAACAGAATGTAAATGTGTTACTTTTGTTCTATGTGAGAAAGTTTTTACTTGATGGATCTTTTGATAAAAAAGTTTTAATTTTTAGTGATTTTTGGTAATCCGCTACTTAGTGAATGCTTCCGCGTTAGTTAATTATGTTTTCATGAGTTGTATGCCACATTATAGGTGCATACCACCGAATTAACTCCGCGGTCGCGGTTGAGTTTCGCGGTCAAGGTGAGTTTCACATTCCTCGGTCGAGGTCGTGTGGGCGTGCCTCGATCGCGGTCACAGTTGAGCTACTTTGGGCATCAGTTGCGGAGGAGACACTGGTCACGGTCGCGGTCAAGGGTCTTGCCTTGGTCATGCTGGGTGTATCGGTCGCGACTTTGTCCCCTTGTCCACGGTCGTGGCTTTATATTTTTGGCCGCGGTCGAGGTGGTATGTCGCGCTCAAAGTTGTATGCCACAATCGAAGTTATATGCCACAGTCAAAGTTATATGTTGCGGTCACGGTTATATGTCGCGGTTGTGGCCCTCATGGATCAAACCTACCCCGTAGGGGGGGGAGGCTATTGCAATGGGTCGATGGGCCTGTGTTGATGAATCCTCTAACTAATGAGGATGCTTTCTGATGAAGGAACTTCCCATTGAAAAAAAAGTCCAAATTATCGAAAGTGTCTTGGGCCCGCTAGTTGATTAGCAGGACCACCACCTCCTACACTTGTGCACATAGTGTCATGATTAATTCTACAATGTGGACAAATGGATTTGATCAAAACTCTAAGTAATCATTTGAAACTGAGGAAAACTATATATGAGCACATTCAGGGGGCATATAAGAGCTTTCAGTGCAAAACTGGGCCAAAAATGATGAGTAAAACTAAGATGAATATGCATTCATCATGCACTTCATTCAACACAAAAACAAATTAATATTAATTATTTTGAATTAAGGATATGTAGCTTGCATTATCCTCTTTCACAGTGTAATCCATTATTCAATTTAGTCAAGAATCTGCTTTTGCAATATTCAGGTAAAAGAATAAATGATTAACAATCTCTCATTGGATACTTAACCTTAGTATTGTTAGACCGCTTCCAATGTTATTAATTTTGAGAAAGCATTTGAAGCTTGCACATGATGATCAATCATGAAAATGGAAAAATAAAGTACATTATTATTAAAATTCCAAGTAATGAAATTTACTTTGAATAGAAATCATCAAATTGTATGTCTTAGAGAAGAGGGAATTGGTCACATATTGAACATGGTATCACAAAAGATTTTTGAGAAGAAGGAAAATGAAAGAAATAACTACATGGAAGATAGGAATGGTGAGTAATGATAACCCCTATGATGATGGGTCCGTATAGACATTGTTTTAGCTACCAAATCGCTCCTCGAAGGTATCAAGATATCATTTTCTCCACATTTCTACATTTCTTCTATCCTCAAAGGTATCAAGATATTCTTTTCTCCTCAAAGGTATCTTCTACTCTACTTCTCTATGATGTGTTGTTGATAGTCTTCATGACTTGGATTTTTATAAAACCCTAAGTTACCAATGAACTATCTGAAACGTCATTTTTAGGTTAAAAATCACGGTCCTCCATATTTTTACATCAATGGCATCGACATAAACAATGGCACTGACTTCTCTACTTCCTTTTCCGATTTGATTTGAGTCACTAGCACCGATAGGGATTTTAAAGGCACCGAGTTGACACTGTGAATCTTAGGGTGCTCTCTCAGTGGAACTTACATGGATTCATTGGTACTAAGATGGTTCTCAGTGGCATCAATATGGGCCGTCTTTCTCTCAATTTTCTTATGTTTTTCCAATTTCTAATGTTTTCAATGGTATTGAGATTGATATCGATGATATTGAATTGTTGAATATATCCCAGAACCCTAAGATACAAAGAGCTTTCATATGATTAACATATAAAATAATAATTTCCTGTAAAACACATACTGATATATGAAATTGGTGCACAAGAGTCTCACATGTGAGTTTTATGTAATATAAGTGAAAATGCATATTTTTTAGAATAAACATATGGAAAACACATAAAATAACCTATGGAATAACATGAAATTTCAGTGCATGAAGTCCCCAGGCAGCTCGTCCCATCCTTATATTTCTTGCCATAGGCCTCCAATAAGGATTCAAACAAGATAGTTCCTTTGGCAACAAAGAAACCCCCATGAACCCTGAAGTCCATGGACATGAGGCCTTTGCTCTGTCTTTCTGGGCCAAAGCAACATCAACTAAAAATGAGAGACTATAGGGAATCCAGGGAAGTCTCCAAACCCCCCCGGGTGGGGCCGAGAGAAGTCACACATGGAGCTAATATTGTTAAACTGATTATTACAAAAAAAATTGTTGCTTTAATACAATGATTACCAAGTATTAGATGCATCTTTTGTGACATGCTGCAACTATTTAAATAAATTGTGGTACATGAATTTAAAAGAGCATCATAGTGAGAATGGAAGGGTTGAAGTAGTTAGCCCCAGTTTGAGACAACCCCTCCCCTATTCCCCCTATTAAAGGTAGACTAAGAGGGAAAGGGCATCATCAAAATTTCTAAGATATATATTTAAGAAATAACCAACAATAGTCAATAGTTTTGAAACATAACATCCTTTGATAAGAAAATAGAAGATACACGCTCCTCAAAGGAGTTGTGTAACTTTCTAAGGGGACAATAATAAATTATGGAAAACATTTAATATTTCTTATCTTTTTAAAGTTCTTGAGGACTTTAGATTAATGATCTTTGATGCATTCATATGGGTTTCCATATCTTCAATGTTTAAGTAGGTCAGGTGACCTCAAATACTGATAGATAAATAAATACGTGATTAGTATATTTTAGTATTATGTATGTGGGTGCAAACATAAACGAGCTCACATATGGATAAAAACAAATATTTCATAACAATCAATTAATTACACATATGGAACTTGTATTTTCAATTTACTTTTCCAACCCATATTTTTCATGCCACCTCGGGTGTATTGATTCCTCTATCCATCATTCAAAATACATGAAGATACCCTTGGTACGTTTAATAATGGGTTCAAAATATCATGGTATCCCATATGTGATACCATAGGGAATTATAGTTGAACTGGAAATGAAATAAACATCCAAGAAGTTTAGTCATATGATCAAATATTTTGAGAAGATCCAAAAATTGTTGGTAGTCAGTGTGAACTATTATTCATAAAGTAACCACAAACTTATCAATGAAGAAACCATACAATAATAATTCAAGAACTTCAAGTTGTAGGTGGTCCAACCAAGACATAATCCAACCAATCTAAAAATTACCACATAATGATATGGTGTTATAATCATGACCATTTGATATGGATCAGGGTCTGGTCTAATACCTAGAGGTCCTGATTAGGCTTGTATTCAGGTTATGTTCTCAAATTCTAAGTTTCTCAAGTGAATGATCTAATGATTAAGAAACCCTAGATGCACATCAATGTAACCCTAAAGTTTTAATTAACACAACGTTTTATTATCATTCACTAAGATTGTATTATATAACATGGTAATAAGATCCAATGATTTCAATATCCTACTCAAAATTAGGGTTTAGATATAGTTATCACCTTATTTGATGCACCAAAACATACTTTCTGAACTAGAAGGATAATAGGGCCTTCAAGCCAGTTTACTCAGATTCTACACAATTTTATTATGTTTAAGAACCATAAGGGATTAGTTATTATTCATCGTGTCCTCTACTACATGGCAAAAATTCTATTTTCACAAATAGTTAGTGAGGTTTCTCGAAGAAAAAATAATTGAAGAAGAAGAGAGAACAAAGTGTTTTGCAATATTGTCAAATACATTATTGTGATAGTAATGTATAGAGGATATATGAGGTTTTCCTACTACTGTAGAGAGCCTACAAAATCGTCCTTGGATAGGGGTGAATTTTATGTTTGTAGGATGATCCTCAGGGAAACGGGTATCCTTGAGCTTGCGTTTCAGTAGATGGTTGGGTACTACCAACATGTAGCTTTATAGAGACTAAGAGTACTATTAATTCCTTGTGGTTATACTCTAGCATAAATGTAGCATGTCTAGGGAAACTAGATCCAAAAGATAGTCCTTATTATGCCATTGACGACGTAAATAACAACGCCTACTCTCTGAGTGATATTGGAAAGTAGCATTTACAAACAAAATGGATTTACATCCACTTGGTGGTTTGATTGGACTACTCACTAGGATTTGGGAGTGAGTTTGGCCTTAATAAGATTGAAGATAGCTTTAGAACACTCTTGGATGAAGGCAATAAAAGCTTCTAGACTTCGTTTCTTAGCAAAATGGATTTTCTCATACTATGATTGTCAGATTGCCCAGCAAGCAATGATGAGTTGGATAGAACCCATTGTGTCTCCAAGAAAGATAGTAATGCAATTGACCCAGTCATCCTCATGTATCTAGAAAATCGTAGGGATAACTAATAAAGAAATCAAGATGTGCTTGCCAAATGAGAAATCAAGCAGGAAATGGACTATTGTATCACATGCATATGTGTAAGAAGATGCTCTCCATGTTCTTCTAGATATCTCAGTGCTACAGGAGCCATAAGAAGATCTTTAAGCAGTAAGGTAAAGTGGACTTCCATATTTGCATCTAGTTCCACACTCAAGGAGTGGCCTTCTAAAAGTGAAACCATTTGTACACTGATTTTTTAGTGAACTCACATCACGATTCAAGTAACTAAGACCATGTGTATGAATCAACTTTAAATTCTAGTGGAGAGATATGCTAAATTAAAGTCCCAGATGACCTTGAAAAGTAAGCATGGATGAATGACTAATCCCGCTCTCATCTTCAAAGACCATGGAGGAAATAGAGAAGTCTGCAAGATCTACAGGGAACATGAGGTTTAGGTCAGATCCTCAACTGAGTAGTCTTTGATCTACTGGTCTTTCCATACATTCATCATATATCATGAGTAGATAGTTTTATTAGACACCATCTTAATAGTATCAATGTGCTTCTTGATGAAAGACCATGGCAAGGAGCAAGGTTTGTGGTATATGACGTCGTTTTGCATGTACTATTCTCGTGTAATATGAAACTAGAGAAATAGAAAATTGATTAGCAAATGCCACACAACTTAGGCATACGATAAGTGTTTTGATTTCTAGCATCCTTGATTCCAAGCCCACCAAAGTCCTTTCTCATCGTAACATTTCTCTAGGAAACCTTTGATAATTTCTTTTATTCATGACCACCATACTAGATGAAGTCCCTCACATTTCTATTGGTTTATCATAGAACAATGGTGATAGCTGAAAAAACTACATCATGTAAGAAGGTATATCCTGAAGAGTATGTCTCCCAAGAGTGATTCACCCTTCCAAAGATAGATGGAAACTTAATCATCTCGTCATATGATCCTTGATTTAATGAACAATAGAGGCATGTGTGGACTTATTTAGACAGTGATGTAGAATTAGAACTCCCAGGTAGCATCCCAGATCATTCATGCTTCAGATGCCCAGCCTGATGTATTTAGCTGGATTCTCAGGTGGACATGTATCTTGAGAAAAAATGTAGCATGATTTGTCCTTTGAGATAGTTTGGCCAGATAATTGTGCAAACTCCTATGTTCTTTTTTTTGTTTGTAGCTTGTTTGTTGGACACTTCGGGCATTAGAAGGATTTCATATATAAATATGACATGAGACAAGGGAGTACCATTTCTTGAGAAGTTAATGGGATTCTAGTTTGCCTCCAAATAGAATTTGAAATTTCTTGAGTCATATGTTCCATACAGAGCATGGAAACATAGGGTCTGATAGTATCCCGTTGGTGAACACCTTGAGAAGATTTAAAAGCATCCATGGGGACACCTTCCCATTGGATTGAGGTACATTTCACTCGTGATAATTTGTATAATAAGAGATATTGTCTTCTCTGCAAACCCAGTTTTACAATACATATATGATGCAAATGACCAGCTCATACGATCAAAATATTTTGGAAGATTGATTTTGATGTATACACATTTCTTTCCCAAGGTCTTGTTTCGCATAGTGTAAACAACTTTCCAAACCAGCAAGACATTATCAACAATACACCACCCTAGGATGAAACTTATGGGGTTTTTGAAATTTACGTGTTCAGAAGGGGTTCAATTATCTAACTAGAATTTTTGAGATAGCTTTAAGCATGAATTATTCAACAAGATGGGACAAAGCTCACTGTAGCAATGTGGTGGTTAGGTCTTTGGGATGATGACCATATAGGAGTATGTTATGCATTGATCAATGGTATCGTGTTGAATGTCGATCTAACTTTATATATGATTGAGGAGATGATGTGGGCCTGTTGGATTGGATGAATTCATTATAAATATCATCATCACCATGTGCTTTCTCTGATGCAATCACATATATGGCATGCTTATTGTTCTTGTCATCCGGGGCCTGAAGGAGTTCACTGCAAAAAGAAACATTAAGTCCTAGAAATCTACCTACATAGTCAGCAATAGCTGCTAAGAGGCCAATGCTTGTGGGAGGAGCAATCAATTTTATTCATGAAGTAGATTCAAAGAAGGAACCTGAGAACAATTGAAGAAGTGATCCAAGATTTAGAGACATATTTTACGAGAGTAATTCTTTTGTGATTCCAATGAGCCTTCACAAAAGAGTGGAAGAACTTTGTGTTTCCATTGCCCAATTGCAACCAATTGATATTGGCTTTTTGTTGACAATCTACCTCCTCCATAGGAGTATTTTGTTGTATTGTTCTTGCAAAACAAGTGATAATATCTCATTAAATGATATGGTATTGGATATCCAACATTTTTCTAGCGAATGCATGATCAAGATCTTCAACTGATGTTGTTTATTCACATGTGTATAGTCCCATTTTTTAGCTGATGTTTGTAATGTCAATGCTTATAGAAATGGTTTATCAAGGTCCGATGCTGGTAGGAGCTCAACACATAATTATGGGATCTGACTCCAAATATACTTCATTTTAAAGGAGTGATGTGAGGCAGTCACTCCACTACTAGAGACAATGATTAGGTTATGGCCAATGTAGAGACGTGATAGGAATGTGATGGAGAAACCACCACTGATGGTGATCCATTGATCATCATCCACCAATCTATATATCTTCTCGAGTCACTATAGTTTCTTGAATGTGAATAAGTGGCCTTCTTCTTTCATGTTGACTAGCCTTATGGAGAGAAAAAGAGAGCTACATTCTACAGTGGACCTTCGATCAAAGTGGCGACCCCCATGCTTCTTTGAGGTGTCCAATATTGCGTTGAAATCACCAATGTGCATCCATGATCTCAAGATTAGGGATGAGATATCAATGAGGCTATTCCGTAGGAGGTCCATTTTGCATGGGTTGGTGATTCCATAGACCATGGTGAGATGACATGCTCCTTTTACTTTGCAATGGATGAACGGGTGGTGGTTCCTAATGATCTCAATGTTGCATTTGGCATCATCCCAAAACAATTGAATGCTCCTAGAGAAACCCAGGGCTTTGTACTATGTGAAAGGATGGGCATCTGAGAAACTTGATGACCTTATGAATCATTGGTCCATCCGATGTGAGGTTCAATCAACGAGATCATGTGTATCTTGTATTCATGCCTATTATCTTTAATAAGACAAATTTTATCCTTAAGGAAAGCCCCTTGGACTATGCAATAGATGACTTTCATCATGGAGGAAACTAATTGAGGAGGGGTGGGGAAGCTCAATTGATGGCTGGACACAACCTAATAGACTGAACATCATCACATATATCATCATCATTCACTTAAATAATTTCTTCTTAGAAATCAAAGGTCCTCCTCACATCTGGGGCCTGACCTATGTTCCCAAATAGTTTGGCCAATTTTCTCTTTTTCCTTTCTCTAATTTGATCTGACCACTTTGTAGATGATCTTCTTCTTACATAGGATTACACCTCCACCTCCACCCTTATCATCCTAGTAAAGTGATGGTTGTTGTGAGTTCAAATTATTGAACTCATGCTTGGACACAAACTATAAGAGGATAGTAGCTTGGGTCAGATTGCCAACCCTCAGTCATTTCATCACTTTAGGAGTCACTGCCATGTCACTTGAAAACATGACATTATTAGCAACTTAAGGAATCTTATGCTTTTCTAGCTATGTCTATTTTGTCTTCCTCCATGTTCCACTTTTAGTGTCAGTCTTCTTATTCTACATACAGTCTTGCACACATTCCCACTTACTACCCTTCTTGTACGGAGGGTCAGAAGGGGCTCCCTCAACTACTGGTGACTAAGTTTCTTATCTAGCTATGTGTTGTCCCTATCCCTACTCCCCTTGGTTAGGGTTATCTTTCTTTCTTGAGAGGCGACATAGTTCTAATTTTTTTGGCATGAATATTCACATAATATGTAATAGGGGTTGCTGGCGTAGAATTAGAGGTTGGAGATGGGTTTGCATGTGTGAAGGAGGGGGAAAACATGCAGTCTGTATCTATGTGGCCCACCCTACCATAGTGCATACATGCCATTGGAAGATTTTCATACACCAACCTATAATATTATCCATTTTGAAAGATGTAATAGAAGAGACTTGGGGGTCGTTTGGGCGCAACATTTTGTAATACATATGTATTTATTAGTATCAGGATTCTGATTGCATCAGATATAAATCTTGTTGTTTAGAATTTTTTTGTCTGGATATCAGATGTGGTAGTGTGACGCCCAACAAATTCTCAAAATTCCACAGACAATGGCTCTCAGTGCCCACCCCGGAAGGTAACAAAGTCAAGTGGTATCTCGTCAAGTATTATATTGCTGTTACAGTAGCAAGGAATGATGGAGGATGGAAGGAATGGGGAGCAACGGAGGAGTACGAACAAAGTGGTGGAGGATGTGGCGGAAAGAAAAGGGACTGGAAAGAAGGGTCAGAGGAGGGGTGATGATGGAGGAAGATGGGCGGGCGGTAAAGGAAATGATGAGGCAGGCGACCGAGAAAAGAGGGGCACGTCGGGTGTTGGGCAGAGAATCAAACATGCGTGGATGGGGAGAGAGCGAGACGGCGAGAGACGCGATGCGATTTGGAATCACGCTGATACTGGCGTCATTTGTAAATGCATATTTTACATTAGGACAAATACCGAAACAAAACTACCGGTAATCACTGACTACACCATTAGACACCCAAACGACTGATGTGTAATTATTGGTAGTTAGAATATCAGGTTCAAATACAATCCCGCTTTCAAATACACTACCCAAACGACCCCTTAGTTGTTTCTACCTCCACTACAAATCTCGTATTTCCCATGATGATTGGAGAGTGTATTTCTATCAAGCTTGATTGTCTTCCCAATAAGATCATTAATGATTTCCAGAAATTGGATTGGGTAAAGGAATATTGGCATTTATGACACTATTACCCATACCACAATCTTAAGAGAAATAGGGTCATATGGATGAAATGATGGGGAACAATATTGTACTAAAAGATAATTACCAGGTATGGTCCATAATTCATCTATCATAGCACACATGAAGTCTGGGGGGTTTCCAAGTTGCATGATGAAGTATCCCATCTCAAGGTACACTACAAGAAATTGTTAGCTCATGCCAAGGTCTACCACTAAATATTGTCTAGTTGGCTTCTAGAGGATCTAGATCTAGTTTACTAAGATGTTGAAGGCAACATTGATTTCGGTGACTTCAACCACTATTGCAAATCTTCATTGTTATATAGTGGTTTTTGGGTTTTTGGGTGAACAATGATTGAAGGTAGGATGTCAATGCAATCGATGATGATATTATTAGTCGTCAAGGTATATCAAGATACTGGCTTGAGGAGAGATGAATTCTTATTGAATATTCCTATGGTCACATCTTTGTAAGACCACAGAAGCATGACATGGTTTGTTGGAACCTTCAGGGGTGAATCCATGGGTGTCATATTTCATTAAAACATCATCCACATCATTAGTGACATTGTCACTCTTTACCTCAAAATTACCTTGCCCTTGATCAACATCTACAATCATAGCCTATGTTTCATGTAGTAGAGGGAAACCCAAGATACCCTTATTGGCACTTAATAATTACCACATGGTCACGATTCTTCTATATCACATAGCCCTAGCAAAGCACCTCTCTACCAACCTTTAATCTTCTTATGATGAATTTGATAAATAGATTTATTATTATATTATGTACCAATTATTATCTTGAATTAATATAAAATAAGCACATATTAGAAGTAGCCCAGCTGGTCATAGCTCTGGGCCCCTCACGAAGGGTCCCGAGTTCGACTCTTGCTAGAAGCGTTGCTTAGAAATGAATTTCCCACAACATCATCTAACCTATGATGGGACTTATTGAGATATCAGTGTGCGGGCTCATGGGTCTCCCGGGTTTACCATCCCTACTATCTGGGCCTCCGCCTAGGGGGGTGGGTTTCCCCCAACAATAAAAAAGCACAATATTGACCAACGGATACATGTCATGTAAACACTTTACTTTATATATAAATAACTTGGGGGAATGTTTTGGAAAGAGAGAAAAGACTTGGATTCCCCCTACAGTTGATCAAGTTGATCTATGGATTTGGGGTAGTGATGTAATTCCCTCACATGGATTGTTCCACTCCTTCCCCATAATGGATCTCATTACCAGTATCGTTGTGAGTCAACTAAGGAGTTAAGTCTCAGCTCTAAGTGCTAAGAGTTGTAGCTCGTGGCTGGGTTGCCTTTCAAAGGTCTCCCTGAAGCAATAGAGCTATTTAGCTCTCGCTGAGGTGAGTGAATATGGCCACGCTAGGCTAGATTTATAGGGTTAGGAACAGAGACTGAATGGATGGAGTTACCTCTCAATAAAACATTGTGAAGGTGTGAATAAGTTTTTAAGATAGTGACAAAGCTTCCTGGGAAAATTCTATGGTTTGGCAAGGATCGGGACACCTCCTCGATCTCCAGACATATGCTTGGCCTAGACAAAGTTTGAGAGACCAACAACAACCTCCACATGAGAAATAAAGACTCCCATTATCTCCCTTACACTATGGAGGTTCTCCATGCCAAGTGATTTGGTCGGGGTGCCCTGAGTTGTGGAAATGGAGTTGGGGTCTTTGGAGATGAAAGTGGAGAGTAGTGGATGGTTTCATATATGCTTTCTAGCAAATTGTAAGGTGGTTCATGATTTGCTAGTTGAGGGGAAACTAAAGGTTCCGTTATACAGTCTTGGAGTCATGCATAGTGGCAACAATGCCTGGTGTAGTTCTTAGGATATATTGGGATTTTTGAATTATCATGTTTTGAGGAGATAACAGTGATATGTGGGTTAGTTGAGTTTATCTCAACTTATAAAAGCCAAAGGTGAGGTAATATGAAGTGGTTGAGGGTCAGAGAGGAAGAGGTTAATTTGGGGAGTCTGCGTATATAATTCCCTACTCTTGACTTTTCTAGGATATGATAGTCCAAGTCCTGTTGGACTCATCCCTCTCAAGGATTTTCTAATTCTTTTTTATTGAAATTCTAAAGCATATAATTATTATATAGTTTGTATCATAAATTTATTTTCTCTCCAATTTTGGGATAAGTCGTACTTAGCTATTATTCATCAACAGGCATGAGGTAAACCCCTAACTAATTTGATATTACCCAAAACTTGGTTGTCAAGCAACAAAAAGATATTTACTTACTTAATTACTTACACAATCCATAAGGCAATTTGGAATCTTCTGGATATTGGTTTATGACCTCATATAGTTTTTATCAACAAACTAAAACTATCATTAGTGTTTAGTTGTGAGAAAAAAGACTAAATTTTTAATTTTTATCCCATGGACGTACTTGTAAACTCTAGAGGTCTAGTTGGTTCTAACTTAGGCCCTTCAAGGAATCCACAAGTTTCACTAAATTTTCATCCATATTTCAGGCTTGAAACACTTTGGTATTTCAACTGGATTTTTATGCAAATACATTGTTTCAATATTACTCTATTTACTTGAATTGAAGACTCAATTTAAGTCAGGGATAAAAAATAATCAAGCTAAGACATACCATTTATCTATTTATTGAACTTTTATCTTCTCATAATTTTCTTGAATTAAATCTAACACTACCAAAGTTTGAGGTCATGACATTCATCCCATGGTAAAAGGTATTTTTCCCCTTTAAAACCAACCAAGTTAAGGTGAATGATAACTCTCATTAGCCTCATGCATGATCGGGCTAGCACTCACCTTGGAAGGGTTTTATTTAGAACATTACTATTAACTTATCATGACATTTGAGGTGAAAATTTTCAATATAACTGAGGCTAGAACCTAGATTATCCAAGGGATGTTCCACACCCTCACTCATGCCATTATATTTTTACTTAGTGATTGTATTTTCATTGAAACACGCTAATCGAATTCCAACTATATCATGAAATATCTAGATAACACCTTCTTACCCTTGATTACATCATTAATTTTAACTCATGGTATCCATCACATATATCATTTATATGTATCACAGGTGGTTACCCAAAATCTCACACTATATCAAGATGATTGTAGTCCAAAGAAAAGATAAACTTGCTTCATGTGAAGAGATGGAGTCACAAAACCATTGATTACCCTAAGCCCACACTCCTAATGGATACACAGCCAAAGGTGAGTGGACTTGGGTGTCCGTCCCTAGAATGGATCACATAACATATGCATGAATAAAACCACAAACAAGAACATGATAAGAGACAACATGCCATTAAGGAAACTAAACTAATACCTACCATAAGATCCTAGCCCATATGACAACCGATGAGAAATCCATTTGCATGTCATTTGATATCATTAGAGTAAGAGCCATATATTATAACCATAGAGCTGAAGCAATGATCATAGAAAGATCCATAATGTGCCTATTACCTATTTTCATAAAAAGGGTACACATCAATACAACTGTGTTGAGTACACTATAAAATACATAAACTTGCAGGTTTAAGAGAACATATATTCTTGGCAAAACTTAATATAATAGCAAGAAACAAAACAATAACAATAAAGACTTTCTTATTAACATGCAAGCATGTTTTTAGTCTATTTCCATTATACTTAATAATAACATATGGCCATTGACCAACTTCCTCAAAGGAAAGGTCTGTAAGGGTACTCAAGATTAGATAACCCTTTTTTATACGTTAGGGACCTCAAGACCTAAGTCAATGAGCTAATCCTGTTTCAACATACCTTGGTGCCCTTACCCCAAGAATATAGGTAGGTACACAAGGTTTGTATAATAGACAAGTTCAATTATGTTCAAGATTTTTTCAATGAATTTCAAGAAAAAAGAATGTACTAGTCATAGGAACAAGTAGCTCAAAAAAGTATATAAAGCGAAGAAGTATAAGCATACATTCATAGAAGCAAAATCAATACCACTAGTCTGGCCAATAGGAGGATAAAACGTACCTTGAGTAAAGCACAAGGATAACAATGTGATTTAAAAACCTTTAAATAGAAAGCTTGACTAGATCATGGCAATAGAGTCAACCAAGTCATCCTAATATAGGAAATGAGTGTAACTATATTAACATCAACAAGATTAGGTCTCATTAATCATTATCATGATATTTGGATGTGTTACCTAAGTCTAGGTATCATATATTTCACCATTGATATCAATATCTCAACTAGGTCATGCATAGACATTATCGAGTAACATAGTGCTTTATGGGTTCATTAGCACTTAGAGTGACACATCATAACTAGATTAGGGATATATTATCAGAGTTCCAAGATGTTAAGTAGAGAAATGATAAGATTTGAGCAATCATACTCAACACTAGCATAACTAGTCATATTAAGTTATAATCATGCAAGATTGTCACCATTAGGGTGTATATGGGTTCTACTAGAGTTAGGTATCATAAACATAACTAAGCTACTAATTTGAATTCATAACGTTTCATAGATCATAATTAGATCAAGGTTCATGCAAGATTAGAAATCTAGTTAATAACATGTCCATTAGGTTACAATTCAAGTCAAGTTTAGGGAATTTGATCACATTAGGGAACATGCATGTTCAGCCAGGTAGTTAGGTGCACAAAGCATGATAAGTTAATTTTTATAGGTTTACATGATCATTTTGGACATAAAAGACCCACATGAAAGCAAGGATTGAGATCCAACATCAAAGCATACACATAAAGCATGTTTCAAGATTCAAGATAGATCATCAAGTCAAAATAGGATAATAGCATGAAGAAGTTTGAATCCCATTCCACATACATAAAACATTACTTATTTGGGTCAAGAATTGGGATAGAGGCACATTCAATCATGGTTAAGCATTTAGAAACTAATATACAACATGAAAGTCCATTTTAGGTCATTTAAGCTACATTATATCATTCTAGGCTACAAAGATGGATCAAGTTTGAATCATCATACATAAAGGTAAAGAGATTGGTTTTAGGCTAACATTAATATTTTGGAAAATAAATATCAAGATAATGCATTCAAAAGGGATACACATCTCAAAAATACATCAAAAGAATGCTTTAGGGGAAATTAATAGAAGAAAAATCAGAATTAGAAGCTGGAAGTATTTTTATTACAAAGGTATGGTTTTTCTGGTTAAAATGGTATATTGGATGTCTATTTTTGGAGCTATAATCACAAAGATATGATTGTTTGAAGTCTTTGCCTTGATTTGAGATGCTCTACACCCTTGGATCTAGATCCAAGGGTAGGGTGTGCGCTTTAGTTGACGCCTACTACAATTGAGCCTCATATTCCCTACGATGTGGCACCATGGCCCACCTCCTCATGGGCTCTAGAACATAGAATGGGCATCACCTTTGACCACCGATGGGAGTTTGGCTGAGGCTATAGGGCAAAAACCATCATAGCTCACCGCTATGCTCCATAGCCTCCCTACCCACACGAGGATCCTTCCTCGCAACTACACGAGGTTGCCAGAGTCTGGGCAACTTTGTATTTGAGGGGCAGCTGGGTCGCAGGAGCTAGCCATCAAGGATGTTTGGATGCTCACAAGATCGATGGCAGGCTTATCCCGCATCAAGGTGGCAAGATGGCACCGCAACACCTTGTTGGAGGAGGTGGCCACCAAGAAGGGATGGAGGAAGAAGGAGAAGAGAACGGAGGTCTAGGGCTAACGAGAGAAGTGAAAAAGAGAGGGGAATGAGAGAGGGAAGCAAGGCGAAGAAAATGGATGGGTGAATTTTCTGAAAAGAAGAGAGAATGATGACCAATTGGTGGAGCAAAAGTGAGTTAGGTGAACTTAGCACCATTGGCACTGAGCCACCATACAGAGGAAGGAGGTGAAGGGAGAGTCGTTGGATTGAGGAATGAATCCAAGGGGGGCAATCCAAGGGTCACACTTAACTAAAACAAACCCAAGAAGACAAATTTCTAAGTTGCTGAAGTGAGAGGAGTGCCTCCCGGCGCACGCCCACTTAGGCCCAAATGGGTCAAAAATGAGTATAATCAAAGTAAAAGCATGTATTAAAATTCTCAATGTTCAAAAGGTCATATCTTGGGCTACGATGACCCGATTGAGGAGATTTTTGATCCGTTGGGTTTTTAGTTGAATTGTCTAAAACATGACATATATTCCACACCAAGAAGTGTTCATTGAAATGGTTCATTTGAGATTGCAAGTTGATGATACATGATCAACATGACACTTAGTTCAAAACTCCAATTAGAGTTCTGTATAGATACAAAGTGATATTTAATTGAATATAATTTGTCAATTGAGCATAAAATGACTCAAATTCATCAAATTAGTGGCGATGGAGGTTTTTGAGTATAATAGAACATCTAATGAGTCAAGATGTACATAAATCAAATGAGAGAAAAAAATCTAGGTTATCACAAATGGTTCATCAACAAATTAACTTAACGTTATAAAATTAGCTCGAGTCATCCCCAGAAGTGACTAAAAACATGAATACCTTTTAACTAGAATGACATTTATTACATATCATTAACCCAAAATGAAAAGTATTTTACATATATTTCTTGAGTTTGTGCACGACCTCTCTTAGGATTTTATTTTAATTATTATTACATAGATTCTTGCATTCTTTATCATCTATATCTCATGTATCATTGATGTTTTCATTCCCTTGAGATCTCAAGTTTATAGGTACCTTTGGAGTGATCTTATCCTATCCCTAGGGACCTCATGTACTTATGCAGTGTAGATCCCTTGATCCCACAAGCTTCACGTACTCATGGAGTTGACATTCTCCTGACCCATCGAGCCTCACATACTGATACATGGCTTTCTCCTAACCCCATGTGCTTTATGTACTTACAGATTAATTTCCTTCGACCCCTTCTGTTTCATGTACCATTATAACATAAGGATCTTCTCTATGTAGAGTTAACTGAGATGTTATAAACTTTATTTTTTCATTAGTATTATTGCTACCTTATTTGAAAATACAAGTCTCCAATACTATTAGGTTTTTATGCCCAATGACATCTCAATCAAGGAGGATCTATGACTTAGATGCACAGTCATAGAATTCCATTCAACGTAAACACATTTAACTTGAGGTTTTTCCAACCAAGATTGTCATATACTTATATATGTTGAAACCAATAAGGCAAAAAACACATCTTTCTTATTTAGACTAGGTGGTTGCATGGTCTTACATGCTTTATATCCATACCATAAAAACCTTCCTTTTAGGACACCCAAATGTATATCAATATTATAACCCAAAAATAAGGTTGGTCAACTCATATCTTTAGGGAATCCAAACCTAGGATGTCCTATTGTTTTTCACTAGGAGGTTAGGCTCTCTAGCTAGGAGACTGACCCCACATGTTTCAAATTCCTCATTCATATATGTTTCGCTCCACTCAAGATGACAAAAAATTCTTAACACCATTCCCTAAAAGTGAAGTAAGAGTCTTACTAATTTCCTTATATAAAAACTAATTTTATATCACTAGTACATTGTTGACCTAAGGTGTCATTTTTCTTAACGTTGATTTCATACAAATTTGACACTACATGCCTATAGTTTCGATTGGTAAAACATAACTATCACTATATGTCAAGTCTTTCCGATTAAGAAAAACATGGGTATCTCTTTTATTATAATGTTGGGTTTTTTGTGAATAACCGACATCACATACAACCATAAAAAATTATTTTAGGGGGGGGTGAAATTGATATAGGTGTTTAGCATCAATTGTACTAAAACTGACAATGCACCCCTTCCAGTAAATAAATTTTGCATCCAAAAAGCCTTTGTAATTAGTTGTACTCCATAAAAAGTAACATTGTAGGTAATACCCACCTCGAAAAAATTTCTCTCCTAAAAATGTGTGGTGTCAGTTCCTTCTTAACAAACCAATGACAAAGCATTCCCACCACGTGCCCCATTAAAATATTTCCCCCTAATTTGTCTTATGTCGTTAGTTTTGTTTCTAGAAATGAAAACATGTATTAGTGAGGTTGGTACTTTTTAACAGCGATAAGTAAATATGACGTCAGTTTATAGTTGGAGAATTGATAAAAGAGAATGAACTATGTCATCTGTAACGACCCCGCCTCCCAGTAACCCCCAATTAAGGGAGACCAAGAGGTCAAAGCCGCTATCTTAATTAATCGGATCAAAAGTTCGATAAATAATCAGTAATAATTATAAAATTCTACCAAACTATACTGAAAGCTGGTATAAAATAAAGCTTTGCATACCTTTTAATAACTTTGGATATCTACTTCTATCCACAGCTTGAATCTATTATATCTAATCCTCCTCACACTTTATTTCTTATTTTCACAATGTGTCACTTTACTGTTTGTTCGTTTCAGGTTGTACCTAAAATGCCGACAAACAAAACGTCGATCAACATAAATGAATATGCCAGTATGTGGGGACAACCAATTTCACACATAAGGCTAACAACCTATTTATCACAATCAAGGTAATTAACAATTCAATTTACATTTTCAATGTGTCAATCTCCACCACTTTTTCCCTAACCCTGGAAAACCCCCATTAGGGTTTCTCTTTTTCCATTGACTTAAGGCCACCTTCTCCATCCTGAGCTTGGTGCCTGGGGTCACCTCTCATGGTGCCCATTAGTCATGAAATATCATAAGGCCACCTTCTCTATCCTGAGCTTGGTGCCTGGGGTCACCACTCATGGTGCCCATGGGTCTTCCCTCTTGGGCTTGACCTCATTGCATCATCCATCAGGGTGGCATGTAGGTGCGAGATTACACACTTATATCATAATTGTGATAATCATAGTGACTTTATGATTTGCAAGTATGAACATCCAAGCTGATAGGTTGCATACAATGCGATTAATCATCTGGGAAACTTTCAAGAAACTAAAGTGATTAACCATAATTAACCACAAACCTGATCCAGAGAAACTTGATGTTGAATCAATAATGATAAAGAACAATCAAACAAGCAATCAACAACATCCTGAAATTAATGCATAACATCCAAGTGTTATAGTTTATCCAAAACATTCTCAAGATAGACTTGGATTCCACCTTAGGCTTTCTAGGTCACTTTAAGGTTTTATTAGGATTTTATCCTACATAATACTTTTATCTCGTTTAACACTCTCTTAGTTCACAAACCCCAAATTTTTTTTTGGTCGGTCAAAAAGTGTGTTACTATTAATACCAAAAACTTTGGGCACTGGGTACCCCATTACATAGATAGGAGCTAAGAAGCTCAACAAGGGTCAAAATCCCCACGCAGGGGGACACTCCAGAAACTAATCCAAAATGAAACTAAGAAAACTATTCAACTAAGCAAGCTAGGACCAGACAACCCTAGTAGAAGAAGTCTATAACAAGCCACTATTACATGCATTCAGCGTACCCACAAATAGTAACAGCAAAATGACATAGAACAAAAACTAGCAATCCTGCCTGTAACTAGCTATGAAGTCTCTGGTCTTCTTAGCTACTCCAGACCAGGTCTCTCTCTGGATAAACACCAAAAAGGACCTCTACCATATCAGCAATCACCCGAAGGTATGCCCTTGAAGGTGATCTAATCCAGCTGTAGGAGAGGAGACAAGAAGCAAAACATGGTTCATCCTTTAGCTGACTACCGAATAACGTCCTTGAGCTAGACAACCACCATTCCCCCACTGACATTTGAATCAATCCCTGAATGTGTGGGATCCAAGTAGCGAACCAACCCCTCTTCATCGGTCGGCAATCAACTGGAAGCCAGAAACCTGAAAAGCTCGACCTCACGCAATAGTAGAAAGGATTAGGATGAGAAGAAGATCAAGAGCCACCCTCTGAACCCAATCCCACCTAAGGCCCCTGTATACACAGAGACCCCTCATCAAACACCTTGAGGGTGAAATCGATCGCTTGGCTACGAAGAGCCACCTGACTCGACGAGGACCACCAGCCACAGGGCTGGAACCCACATGGTGCTAGCAACGTCACCGCCGGGGGGACAACTACAACTATCACTAGGGAATGCCAGCCGCCGCAACAAGAGTGCAGCTAGACCCTACACTGCTGCACCAGAACATGCACCTAAGGGAAGCCAAAACCAGCAGCTGCTAAGAAGCAATCAGAGCACAGCAGGGCGGCGGGCGGTGAAGGTGGGAGATCCGGCTCGCGTGGAGGAGCAGGTCCTCACGGAGAGACCGACGGGGTACGTCCAAGAGCACAGGATGAAGTCGAGGCCCCAAAGACGAAGCGGGAAATGTGGGAGAGCCCATCCAAGTGGGAGACCCACCATGGATAGAGGACACCACTTCAGGTGAGGGGGCCCAGAACAGATTGTTGTCGCCAGGGAAATCTGGTGGAGGGAGTGCCAATGCTCTGGAGCAGCTCGCCGCCAGCATAGCAGTACTTAGGGAGGGGAGGAGATGAAGCTAGAGAGGTGAGCAGCACGATCTACCGATCTGGAGTGGTTAGCATCTCTCCATCCACCACGCTTGAGCGAGATGGAGTCGACTGAGTCGAGGTAGCTGAACCCAACCCAGATCTGAGTCGTTACGTGCGTATCACCTCGCCCTCCCGCCCCAAACCATAGAGATAACACCGGCAGCACCGTCAGGCTCCTTCCTCCTGAGATCTGCTTCGACACGCCTAGGAACGACGCCTCTAGGATATGACTGCCTGCCTGATACCAACCCGGACTCGAAGAGCACTAGGGGGAGGAAGCGCTGAAGCGGCGCTCCCTCCCCCCAGCGACAGCCGGCAGGAGGGATTCTAGAGAGAAGGCAGAGCAAGCCCTAGAGAGAGAGCGTCACCCGATTAAGTCTATTATTTCAACATCATAAGCCTACTTAAAAGTCAATTAAGTCTATTATTTCCCTTTTACACTAAAATTACCATCTTTATCCTTTTAAGTTGTTCCAAGATCATTAGACTCAATTATCACCTTTAGTTTCTTTCGAATTGATAACTCATATATCATTATGATGTAATTCATATATGGACTCCATTTATTACTAATTCCACATTTATCCATTAGAAAACCCTAATTACCAAATTAAGGGTATTTATCCACAATTAGGAACTTTTATACTCAAAATAGCTTAGAACCATCATATCTCATCTTTATTCTTGAATTTGAACAATTAAAGCCAATAAGAGTCATAATTACTAACATTAGGGTTTCAAGGCCCATTAAAGCTTATTTATGTACATGGAACCCTAAATTAATTAAATTATGCATAAAGTTCATCCTTTTAGATCTAATGTGTCTTTTTATAATCAACAGGTTAATATCAACTTTAATCATCCATATAACCCTTCTCAATACATTAATCATCTTAAATTAGGGTTTCTTAATCATTAATGCACTAAAGTTGATAACTTCTACTACCTTTCCAATTGCAATAGGATTTAGCTTCTAAATATATTTTAAATGCGTTTCTCACATTTTTCTAAGAAAAATACATATATTATATGTACCAATTCGATCTACCAATATTTAGATATGATTTTTGTAAGAAGTACTTACTTGGACCAATGGCAGGCTGCCACGTCAACCTTTCCATGCACTACGTAGCCGACCCAAAACATAACCAAAAGACCATCTTGCCCTAACTTAAGTTGCCAGTTCTTCACAGTGCAGAGGGCCAATTTCGTCAACAGCCACTCGATCATCTTCAACCTCTCGACACCCTACCCGATCGCCGACTGCAACCTACTCGTGGGTCCACCCCCTCCTTTCTAGGGCTCGAGGACCGCCGCCAATGGGCTCCCTAGATCTGCCACCCTCCGCCGCACCTGGGGCATCACCCATATCGTGGCCTAGATGGCTAGCTTGGGCTGGACAGGTGTGTGACCTGCAGCCATGATGCTGGCCTTCTACATGTGCTGCTTGATGGATGTGGGCATGGAGGTGATGGCCAATCATCCCAGATCATCATGGGAGAAGATCTACTCTCAGTGTCTAGCTTCATGCCTCTGATGAGACTTTCGACGATGGCTAGCTTTGTGCCTCCGATGAGACTTCAACACAGCTCCTCAGTGCCCTCGAGATTGATCTACTCTCTTGACTAGGGTTTGAATGAATAGAAGAAGGAGAAGAGAGAGAGAGATGCATGGAACTCTCTTGGGCTCGAGCCAAGAGTTCTACCTTTATATAGGGGAGGGTATCAAAGCCCTAGGATGCCCATCCATGAGATCCAAGTCCCTTTCCCAAAAGGAAACGAAGTTCCTTCATTAAGAAGCAATCTTCTCTCTCTTAAATGTCTTCTTATTAAACCATAGACCTTAGATATTGAGAATTCAAAAATTATCTCTTTCATCATCTCTATGCTTGACTTTTAATCCATTAGCCATGAAATTATACTTCTTAATAGTAGAAAGTACCTCTTTTTTATAATACCAACAATTCATTAATTGTGTATCACATTATCCTCTTATTTTGTATTACTTGCATTTTCTCTTTCTTCTTATTCATTGGGACTCCTTGGACCCCAAGAAATCCTAAGATTTTAAAATTCCTTTTATAAGGATACTTATTATCCTTCTAGATGCATCTACATTCTTCATTTCTCATCATCTTACTTATTTCTTTATTAAGATATCCTTTTTCAAGGGTTTTTCATCATCTTTCGTCTCCTTTTTCCTCTTTCCTATTTTTTTCATATGAAATCACATATACACGAAATTTATTCAAATGTGGCCATTAATGCCACTTTCCAGAGATTTCTATGTATTTTTATAAATACTTTTCTTAATATTCATTATCTTGTATCTTTTTCTATTATTTGGACTTTTCTTCCTTTCTTATCTTTTGTGTCCATTAATGGATTAATCTAATAATAGGAATCACAAAATTCCTATCCAAAGGGATATTTGCAAAGAAATCCATCCTTTAAAGCAAAGCATACGACCTTTTTAATTAAGCCCAAATTCATAAAATCATTATATTTCAATTATGAAAACATATGCAAAATCGAGGTTGTAACATCCTTCCCCTCTTATAGGAATTTTGCCCTCAAAATTCCATCAAACATACAAACAAGCAGGATAAGACTTTCTCATATCCATCATGGCTCTTATGTGGCTTCACCCTCTCCATGGTGCTTCCCAAGAACCTTCATCATCTTATATTCTTACATCCGAGTTCCCTCTCACCTTGGTATATCGTACCCTCATAGGTGATTCAGGACATTTCAGTCTCTCACAAAGCTGAATAGGTTCATGGCTCAGCACATGGCTTGGGTACCTCACATAGTGCTTTAGATCAGACTCGTAGAACATATCACATTATCCTGAGAGGTAAGACTAAACATAACCATCTCCACCAATTCATCTCAAATGGACCCATATATCAGGGACTCAACTTTCTCAGTTGTAGCTTAGAGGGGTCAGATTTTCACATCACATATTCTCCCACAGTGAACTGCATGTCAGTCTACTTTGCATTAGCTCACGAATCATGTCGCCCCTGGGTTTTCTCAGCCATCGCATTATCAAGGTGACTTCATCTACACACACGGTGGTCTCTCTGACCTTCGCAAGGTCTTTCCACTGACATCATTTTTATTATGTGGTGACCGACACAGTCTCCCTTACAGAGCTTCTTACATCCCGATAAAGGCTATGGTGGTTAACATCACATTTTTCATAGGACAAAACTATCTCCATGTATCACCTTGAACACACACACATGCTCTCATCATACCCTCTAGTCTGGATCATTCTAACCATCAGTTAGGGGTGATAAGATGTACTAGCATCGAGTTCTTCATATACCTACTTCCACCTCATGGAAGTGAAACTTTAGGTTACACTCAAGAACTTTTGAACTCGCATCATGGTGTAGTTGAACCATCTCTCTCTCTTGCATGTAGTTCAACCGAATCTGTCCCCTGACAGTACTCTCTCTTTCTCTTAGATCATGTCATCAAGGTAAGGCAACCTACCATAACCCATATTGCATCTTGACCTTCTCCGGTCCATGGGAAACTTACTACACATCCATAGTGATGAACTCCCACTCCCTTTTAGGGCCTCTTTATCCTCTATATCAATCTTATGGGTTATTGGTGTTCGTCCTTCACCTCCTGGCATGGATGACGATATGCCACATGAAACTACATCCTGACATCCAAAGTATTACTGTCACTTACTATCTTAGTAGTACCATGGTGTATGGTGATCTTCAAATCACGATCTCCTGTATGTCATGATTACTCAAGATTGATTCCTTAGAAACCCTAAACCACTCTAGTCGGGGTTGCATCACCTTCTTTTCTAGAGAAGTGCATCTGAGGTTCTATAACCATCCTCCAATCACAAAAAGCCCTCGGCTGGCTAACCGAGCAACCACTAACTCGATCAACAGATCTTATTACATCTGAGTGTTAGCCAAACATATCTCCTTTTTCAAACTTTGGGATAACCTAACAACCTCTTCTAGCCTCTAGCTAAACTAGGCAACTGCATCTCAACTAGAGCATCCATTACCACCTCACATCCTCATGTATAAGGTAATGTTGAAGACATACACCTCCATGTATTCCACTTATTATCTCATCTCAAAATCTAAGTCTATCTTCATCAAGAAAACTCTGAGCTCATCCTCTTGGTTTTCGAACTCAACCTTGTATAACTCGTAACTTCCACATAACTTATGATAAAAACATCCTCATAAGATGACTACCTTAGTTCTCTTAGTGTTTGTAAATCATCCACTTATCGTACACTCCACAAGGGTACGTTATTATCTCTATCCTCATACATCATAGAAATGTTTCAACTCACATTATCTTTATCCTTGGTGTATGGCATGTGTATTGTCCTATCTCTCACTCCCATAACAAGAGGAAATAAGCATTTAGCTACAGTCCAAATATAGAGTTCTTCCCATTCCAAGAGTAGAGATGGTACATCCCACATACCAGTACACCTTCAAATCTAATTTGAAACATGCATCACATGTCTCTATATCATGAACATATCGATGTCAAGGTTACTTCCATGGAAAATTGGTCTCAAACCCACTTGGGTCATCACACCATCCTTGGTCATCTCCTCTAGGTCTATAGGGTGCCGACACTTTTGGGGTCATCCCTCTTCCCTTATGCATCATAGAGTGCCCTCCTCATTTTCCCCTTGGGTCCCATGAGTTCATGAAGGTGATCAATCTCCCAACCCATGGCCCTAAGACAATCATAGCTGTTACCTCCAAACCCTATGGTCATGTGCAACTGGGGAATTAGGCAACTCCTACTTCCATCGGTCTTATCCCTACCTGACCCTAGAATAGACTTAGGACTCTAACATAGTACATATCCAACTTGAAACCTTACCCAGTCTCCATCATCTCTCATGGCATTTGTGTTTTGATTTACATCCTTTCATAGGGATCATGGTGACCTACCTACCTCGGTCAGGCACCATTCTGGTTACCTCCATGGTAACTCATCCACATGCATTTAGAGATGGTTATCTATGGGTCTGTATGTTCATTCTCTTACTATGTCCTCTCCACTTATCTTCTCAAGATTCTATGAGACCTCTTAGGGTTTCCTCAAACCCAACAAAAGTTGATTCATACCCTACAAAAGGGTCCTCTCCCAAGATGGGAGGAAACTAACTCTTGATAGCAAAAAAGGTCACAAACGTCCTAGGGTTTACATGAAGATGAGTATTCTTAACCCTGTCAAACTACTAAGGCACATAGCTAGCAAGCGGACCACTTACTAAACCATGCTAGGTCTCCATGGAAGGTCCTACTTGTTCTCATTCATCAACATTGGACCAACATCATATGTCACCAACCTATATGTGAGAGGCTCATCAAACATACACCTTAATCCAAGGGGTTTCCCATTCCTCTAAACATGAAGAGTGCCCTACTCAATCTATGGAAACTCAAATCTCGTCATGAGCATCACGTACACCCAACACTACTACTTCCCCTCTTAGGTCTAGGGACCCTAGGTTCACCTCTTTATGCGATAACTGTCCAACTGCATGCTCAACCTTTTAACCATGTACCAAACATGTATGAGGTATTACATGCACGTCCTATCACCATTCCACTTGAACAACACCTCAGAGTGGAGTCCTCCTCAAGGACAACCAACTAGGTATAAGGCCTCACAACTCATTACTATACCTTTCCAGGGTCTAAGGAACTCTTCTTCCTAACCCTAAAAGGGTAAAAACCTATACCATAGGCACATAGGTACTAGCAGCCTTATCCTCTCTCTAGGGTTTGGTTCCTCTAAAGGCAACCAAGATACCATAAGCCTCAAGGGATCATGCACGAGGCAACCACAACCATCCACTTAGGTCGCATCATCCTCAACTCCTCAGGGTTCCTCCTAACCCAGAGTCTAAACTTCCAACCTTATTACCTAGGTCCTACTCTCTCTCTCTCTCTCTTGAGTTAACCCTACAAACAACCTTAGTACGAAGGGTTCTCTCCAAGGTGGATCAAGCTCACAAGCATATGCCTACATGGGTGAAACCTATGTTCAATCCTATGTTTGCTCAAGATTATCCATAACTCTTTATGTTCAGCTCATAAGCTATCCAACATACTCTCTTGGCTAGGGTTTTAACCTACTGTCAGCACTACAGACGTACTTTGGGTGCAAATTTTCCATGCTCATATAAGCTCATAGGGTTTCTATATGGTCATCACTAACTTCATCAATGAAGGAGTTATCCTTCACCCTAACATGCATGACCCTCCCCGGGGGTTGGGTCGCCAAAGGTACTAGGTCAGCCAACCTCACATGGCACACACTATCATAGGTATCCAAAACCAAAAGCATGTCAACCCACACACATGGTCGACCATGGCATCCATCTCAACATGTCATCTCTCTCTCTAACCTTCACTTAGGGTTAGGGTTAGCATCATCCTCAGAGGATGTACCAGGTCTCTACCTTTAGATCTCAGCCTCCAAGACCTACTCTCTACTCATCCTCCTAAAAAGAGGGTCTATCCTCAAGTCTCTCCTGAGGGCATGATAACACATGTCATACAACCTAAGCAAGCAACTAATCTTTAGTTTTTTCTTAAACTATTAAGATTATGTCCATGACATCTTATTTACATGCTTTTCATTAGTTTTGGTGGAGGATTTCTTAACCTTATTATGCATACCCTATCCTTAAGAGGGTGAGGAAGAGGGAGAAAACCCTAAACCTTATAATCCTAATAGAATTAGGGTTGAGAAGGGATGAAAATAGATGAGAGAGTCCTAAAGGTATTTTATTTCGAGTCAAAACCTCATACATTGGCCAGGCAGTCACACTACATCAGGTGGTCCTCATATTCTGACTAGTAGTGTGGAGGAAAATCTTTCCATCCCCTGGACCGTGATCCTTTTCTAGACACCTTTGTCTTTGGAAAATCCTCTAATAACTCCCTTGGGTTCTACAGAGTTTGTAAAATTTAATAATTACTAAAGATTAAATGAGGAACCAGTGCTCTGATACCAAATGTAATGACCCCGCCTCCCAGCAACTCCCAATTAAGGGAGACAAAGAGGTCAGAGCCGTTATCCCAATTAATCAGATCAAAGGTTCGATAAATAATCAGTAATAATTATAAAATTCTACCAAACTATACTGAAAGCTGGTATAAAATAAAACTTTGCATACCTTTTAAAAACTTTGGATATCTACTTATATCCACAGCTTGAATCTTATCTATCTAATCCTGCTCGTACTTTATTTCTTATTTTCACAATGTGTCACTTTACTATTTGTTCTTTTTAGGGTTGTGCCTAAAACTATGACAAACAAAATGTCGGTCAACATAAATGAATATGTCGGTATGTGGGGACAACTAAAATTTACACATAAGGCTAACAACCTATTTATCACAATCAAGGTAATTAACAATTCGATTTATGTTTTCAATGTGTCAATCTCCACTTCTTTTGCCCTAACCCTGGAATAGCCCCATTAGGGTTTCTCTTTTTCCATTGACTTAAGAACACCTTCTCCATCCTGAGCTTGGTGCCTGGGGTCACCTCTCATGGTGCCCATTCGTCATGCAATATCATAAGGCCACCTTCTCTATCCTGAGCTTGGTGCTTGGGGTCACCACTCATGGTGCCCATGGGTCTTCCCTCTTGGGCTTGACCTCATTGCATAATCCATCAGGGTGGCATTTAGGTGCGAGATTACACACTTATATCATAATTGTGCTAATCACAGTGACTTTATGATTTGCAAGTATGAACATCCAAGCTGATAGGTTGCATACAATGCGATTAATCCTCCGGGAAACCTTCGAGAAACTAAAGCAATTAACCATAATTAACCACATACCTGATCCAGAGCAACTTGATGTTGAAGCAATAATGATAAAGAACAATCAAACAAGCAATCAACAACATCCTGAAATTAATGCATAACATCCAAGTGTTATAGTTTATCCAAAACATTCTCAAGATAGAATTGGATTCCACCTTAGGCTTTCAAGGCCACTTTAGGGTTTTATTAGGGTTTTATCCTCCATAATACTTTTATATCGTTTAACACTCTCTTAGTTCACAAACACCAATTTCAACATCATAAGCCTACTTAAAAGTCAATTAAGTCTATTATTTCCTTTTTACACAAAAATTACCATCTTTATCCCTTTAAGTTGTTTCAAGATCATTTGACTCAATTATCACCTTTAGTTTCTTTTGAATTGATAACTCATATTTCATTATGATCTAATTCATATATGTACTCCATTTATTACTAATTCCACATTTATCCATTAGAAAACCCTAATGACCAAATTAAGGGTATTTATCCACCATTAGGAACTTTTATACTCAAAATAGCTTAGAACCATCATATCTCATATTTATTCCTAAATTTGAACAATTAAAGCCATTAAGAGTAATAATTACTAACATTAGGGTTTCAAGACCCATTAAAGCTTATTTATGTACATGTAACCCTAAATTAATCAAATTACACATAAAGTTCATCCTTTTATATCTAATGCGTCTTTTTATAATCAACAGGTTAATATCAACTTTCATCATCCATATAACCCTTCTCAATACATTAATCATCTTAAATTAGGGTTTCTTAATCATTAATGCACTAAAGTTGATAACTTCTACTACCTTTCGAATTGCAATAGGAGTTAGCTTCTAAATATATTTTAAATGGATTCCTCACATTTTTCTGAGCAAAATACATATATTATATTTACCAATCCGATCTACCAATATTTAGATATGATTTTTGTAAGAAATACTTACTTGGACCAATGGCAGGCTGCCATGTCAACCTTTCCATGCATTACGTAGCCAACGCAAAACATAACTAAAAGACCATCTTGCCCTCACTTAAGTTGCCAGTTCTTCACAGCAAGGAGGGGCAATTTTTTCAACAGCCACCCGATCATTTGCAGGTGCTGCTCGTTGGTCGTGGGCATGGAGGCGATGGCCAATCATCCCAGATCATCGTGGGAGCTTCGTGCCTCTGACGATACTTCAACAGAGCTCCTCGGTGCCCTCGAGATTGATATACTCTCTTGGCTAGGGTTTGAACGAATAGAAGAAGGAGAAGAGAGAGATATGCATGGAACTCTCTTGGGCTCGAGCCAAGAGTTCTACCTTTATATAGGGGAGGGTAGCAAAGCACTAGGATGCCCATCCACGAGATCCAAGTCCCTTTCCCAAAAGGAAACCAAGTTCCTTCATTAAGAAGCAATCTTCTCTCTCTTAAATATCTTCTTATTAAACCATATACCTTAGATATTGAGAATTAAAAAATTATCTCTTTCATAATCTCTATGCTTAACTTTTAATCCATTGGCCACGAAATTATACTTCTTAATAGTAGAAAGTACCTCTTTTTGATAATATCAAAAATTCATTAATTATGTATCACATTATCCTCTTATTTTGTATTACTTGCATTTTCTCTTTCTTCTTATTCATTGGGACTCCTTGTACCCCAAGAAATCCTAATATTTCAAAATTCCTTTTTAAGGATACTTATTATCCTTCTAGATGCATCTACATTCTTCATTTCTCATTATCTTACTTATTTCTTTATTAAGATATCTCTTTTCAAGGATTTTTCATTATCTTTCATCTCCTTTTTCCTATTTCCTATTTTTTTCATTAGAAATCATATATATACGAAATTTATTCAATTGTGGCCATTAATGTCACATTCCAGAGATTTCTATGTATTTTTATAAATACTTTGCTTAATATTCATTATCTTGTATCTTTTTCTATTATTTGTACTTTTCTTCCTTTCTTCTCTTTTATATCCATTAATGGATTAATCTAATAATAGGAATCACAAAATTCCTATCCAAACGGATATTTGCAAAGAAATTCATCCTTTGAAGCAAAGCATACAACCTTTTTAATTAAGCCCAAATTCATAAAATCATTTTATTTGAATTATGAAAACATATGCAAAATTGAGGTTGTAACATCATCGGTTTTGTTGAACAACCCACGTGACAAGTCTTAGTGGGGTTGGCATTTTGTAAAAGGGATAAGTACACATGTCATTAGTTTTTGGCTGAAAATCCAACAAATAGAATGAACTATGTCTTGGATTTTTCTAGACAACCAACTACATATGTCTTAATGAGGTTGACAATTTTAATAGGGATTAGTACATGTGACGACGGGGATTGAATTACGTCGTTAATTTTTCTTCGACAACCGATGAACAAATACTTAGTCATTGGTTTTTGGTAACAATAAAAAATTAAGCTCCACTTAATAGCACCATCAAAATTTCTTTTCGCCAATCTCAATTTTAATGCACCCCCAAATACCTAGCTTATCTCAAGCGATGATGACCTTCTATCTATCACTGTCGCTTCCAGCCATCATTTCTACCTTCATTGCAGCCATAAATGCCTTTCTTCAATTGCTAGTAGCTCCTTTCTCCAACTTCCAATAGCATCTTTCTCTAACCACCACCCTCCTCTTTTGGTGCAACCACATATGCCCTATTTGGAGCCACCACCATCTAAGCTCTTTCTCTCCGCCACATCCACCTTTAGTTGCTGACAATGCTACCATGCTTTTAGGTATGAGAAAGGAGCTTAGATTCCATTGCCGTCTTGAGTTACCTCGTGTTCTTATTATTGGTCGACATTCACTGCGCCTAAGGTAGTTTAATTTTTTTTGCAGTAACTATTGTTTTGCATGTATTATGCCTTATGGCATGCTTGTTAGGTCACTAAATTCTAATTGTATATCTAGTTAAAATTGAAAAAATATGCTTCATAATATGCATGAATGGTTTCTTGTTTTGTTCTTTTAGAAATTTTCATATAAATCTTTTATATTATGTCTACCTAATTATAATAAAAAACCTAGTATATGAACAATTATACTAGGATCATAAGTATAGAAACTACATCATATATGTAATCTATTAGCCTAGAGACTCGTACGAGATTTACTCAATTGGAGTAAATCTTAGAGTGACTCTAGTTTGAGACTATTCTTGAACACTAAACTTCACTTAGGATGTAAGTGTATAATGTATATACAGTTTTCAAGTAGTTTTATTAGCACTTTCCCATTTGTTACCTAAGTACATGTGTAGGTGGGTATTTTCCCATTGGTATAGGTGTACTTGGAGAAATGTGGGGAAATGTTGCAAAAATATTCTTGAAAATCAAATACACATTATACACTTACTAGTGAGATTAGATGTTCAAGAATGGATTAGGTGGTGCACATTGATTGCTAAATCGTAAACCCTAATATGTAAAACTTAAATCCTAGTTTTTAAATCCTAAACCCTAATTCCTAAACTCTAAATGATAAAACCTAATATCTAAATCCTAATCTCTAAATACTTCTTTCAATACTTTTTCTCTGTGTGATCATATAATGGTTCGATCTCGGACTTTAATTCCAAATCACCACACTCCAAATTTTATTATCCATCTTGCTCAGTTTATAATATTTGCAAAGGAACATAGGATACAACTTGGATATAGGTTCTATTGTCCATGTCAAAATTGTAGTAACAACTTGAAAGTCGACATTGTTGATTAAATTTAAAGTCATGGTGTGTGCAATAGGATTTTATAGGGATATACATAATGACAAATGCATGGAGAGATTCCTAATATGAAATCAATAGATGTTGATAGCAATATATGTGTTGTAGAAGAAATTGTCGATGATCTAGATGTGAACAAACTGATTTTGGTAGACATGGTTTATGTGATTCTAGATAGTTGTAGGGTAAGTCTTACTGACCCGAATTCCTTATTTAGAAACATTGTGCATGTTTCTATGAGATCATTATAATTAGGTTGTACTAATTTTATAAATTTGAGAGTTGTGGTGAGATTGTATGGTCTGAAGGATAACAATAGATGGGGCAACAAAAGCTTCACATCTCTATTGTCTTTGTTGAAAGAAATTATTCCTGAAGGAAATGAGATTCAAATCTCAACATATTAATTAAAGAAAATGTTGTGCCCAATGGTAATAAAGCCTAAGAAGATACATGCATTCCTTAATGACTATTTGTTATTTCAAAAGGACTACATATTTTTTAAAGATTGTCCAAATGTGGCATTTCAAGTAAAAATGACGACTTTGGATTAGTCAAAAACTGGCTCTCCTATCGATTTGACATGGTATCTACCTATAATACCATAGTTTGAACACTTGTTTGTCAATACCATGGATGTCAAAATGTTATCCTGTCATGCAGAGGAAAAGAAAAACAATGATGGATTCCTATGACACGTGTGTGATTTCCCACAATGGAATAAAATTGATTTGATGTCCATGGATTTGGTGAAGAATTTAGGAATCTAAGACCTGGGATTTGTGCTAATGGGACAAATCCATACGGCGTATTGAGTAGCCAACATAGCACTTGACCTGTTATGATTTTTATATACAACCTTCCTCCTAAGTTGTGTATGAAAAATAAGTACATCATGTTGTCCTTGTTAATATCGAGCCCCAAACAACCTAGAAATGATATTGATGTTTTCCTTGAACCTCTGATTGTTAACTTAAATAAACTCTAGGGATATGGTGTGATAACCTATGATGCTTCGCATAGAGAAACATTTTGTTTACATTCTATGTTGTTTTGAACTATTAATGACTTTGTGGTATATGGGAATTTGTTTGGATATAACGTAAAAGGATCCATCGAATGCCATAAATGTGAGGAGAACACTGAGTCAATATGACTGAAACATGGCACAAGAATGTATATATCTTGGTCATCAAAGTTTCTTCCTGAAGTGCATCCTTACCAAAGGTTGTGCGAAGCATTCAAAATGCTCAATGAAAGAACAGAGTGCCCCTAAACCTATATCGGAGGAGGATGTTTATGACAGAGTAAAAGATTTTGTCAATCCATTTGGTAATGGATCACTATGCATTCCCACATAGAGTGACAAATATTTATCCAAGAAGAGGTCAATATTATATGATATTCCTTATTAGAGTTTTTTGGTACTTAGGCATTGTATTGGTGTCATGCATGCTGAGAAAAATGTTTGTGATAGCATCATTGGCACTCTGCTGATTTTACTATGTAAGACTAAAGATGGAAACACATACATAATGGAACTATGTAAAATGGGTATAAGGAAATATTAATAATAGAAGTTAGTAGTGATTGAAAAACATATTTACCTCCTACTTGTTATACATTGTCTAAATAAGAGAAGAGAACTTTTTGCGAGTGGTTTTTTAATGTTAAGATACCATAGGGATACTCTTCAAATATTTGTACATTAGTATCAATGAAGGATCTGAAGTTGAAAGGCCTTAAATATCATGATTATCACAATATACTACAGAAAATGTTGCTCTTGACTATTCGATCTATACTGCTAAAGCATTTAAGGTTTGCAATCATCAAGCTTTGTTTCTTCTTCAAAACTCTATGATGATTAATGGGAGATTTATGAGAGAAGAAAAGAAGGTAACCTCAAGGAGGTTTCTCTAGGTACTCCAGAGCATCATGGCAGTGTTAGAGCTACTATGACTAGTTTTAGTTTAAGATCATATTTTGGCACATAAGAGAAAAAACACAAATCTATCAAGAAAGGAGTATTGTCACACGAGTAGATTGACATGATTGCAAAGGGAATATAGGAATCAATGAGATAGTTTCATGATTCTCAGTCTCAAACTCCTCATCCAACACCTTAATCACATCGTTCTTCTTACGAGGTGGACCTCATCAGACAAAGATGGTTGGGAGTAATCCCATGGACCCACCAGGCACACCCGATGTAATTTTTTTTATGTAATAGTGTTTTAGTTGACTTTATAATATGTTATGTTTGGGTATATATAACACTACATACAAAATTGTAGCCATTGATTTTATGTCATCTTGCATTACTAGAACTTAGCTTCAACATTGTTGCATTGGGCTCAACTTTCCCACCCCTTCCAGATCACAAAATTCATGGTTCTTCATTTCCTGACAATGTGACTCATGTTACCATCAGGCTTGTATACCCACCTTGGATACAAACAACACTTCCATATTCCACCCCAATCACGACAAGATAGGATATGTAGATGACGACGCGTTTGTGTGGCCCAAAGTCATAGTTTTCTATGAAAATGTATGGTAAATTTATATTGCATTTGAATTTGTGATTCTTTTTCTATTTATGTATATAAATTGCAAGTTACATGAGAGTACACATAGAGCGTAGTACTTAAGAAGCCCCCTACAGTTCCACATCCAGTTCCTCCTCAATTACCTGCTTGGATTGCAAATGCAATATCCAAATCGGTAGGTCCTCAATGTTGGGGGTTGGCACTATGATTACACAATTTGGATGAAGGCTCAACTATGATGGTATATATCCAAGAGGACATTGTAGGATAAGATCACAATACTAGTGTGTTCTTGAAAGATATTTTGGAGTTATTTACTTATGATTGGTTGAATATGATTGTGATAGAACATTGTATATGGTGAGATATTTTGGCTAAATACCTTGTTCTATATATGTGAAAATATGTGTTGATTTGTTTTGTTATATATATATATATATATATATATATATTTGGTGAACAAGCACAAACTATATATTAAGAACCAAAGACTTTGGGTACAAAACAGAAGATTGAACCCCATAGACTCAAGAAAGAACTATCCTCCTAGACTGACCAGAAGCCTAAATGGCCCAAAGGCTAAAACAAAAAGCCCCAAAAAATAAAACATCCACACAGGGAAGAGAACTACAAAGGTAATCAAACACAAGTCAACATTATAGATAGAGAGTTCAATGAAATAGTTCATTAGAAGAAGTACAAGACCTCAGCCGTCATCATCCCAAAACTATGAACCTCACACACCAAGAGATCACTAACATTAAAAACATCCACAAAGAGTGACACTTGGGATGCTGAGAGAATAGCCTGAAGGAATCAAGAGAGAAAGCCCAATCACCTGCATCAAAGACTGAACATCAGATCCGCTATGCCATCATATAGCCAACAAATGCAAACCCAAAAGAAGAAAATCCTTCAGATAGAATCAATAATCTTGTCAAAGTAAACTCTAGAGACCTCATTAGATCTCCCCCTAGGATTATTCTTCTTTTTCCTGGTTCTAGTACCCTCTTTGACCTTGGAACTATTTCATCAAGTCTGGCTCCAGATCTATAGAGTTGTCAGACAAATATTCATCCAACTCTCGCTCCATGGTCTTACATTAATAATCCAACGATAACCCTGAACATTCCAAAAGTTGTCTCACACGTCTGTGAGTTCTTTTGAAGTAAATTGCAAGTTACTAGTCAAGATTAAGACCTCCCACCACCATAGCATGCAGACTACAGAACACGTCTGGTTCAGACAAGCAATGAACAAGAGTATTTTCCAGATTACTGACTTGAGCTTCAACTCCATCATCAACCACCAGACTAGACTCTACAACAATTGCCTCGCCTCTTCCAATATCAATGGATGAGTTGCAGGGAATTTGAGAGTTGTTTCCCTCATCTTCAAGCTCACCCATTCCAAGAGAAGGATTTACCCTCTCAGATGACTTCTCTTTGTCAATACTTCGAACAATTGAAGCCTTACTAAATCGGAGTTGCATCTCGTAAAATGAAATATCCTTTGTTACCACAGTCGGGTAAGAAATTACCCTATATCCGAACTTCTTGCATCTTGAACAGATAATTGGCTTGATGATGAATTCAACTTTCAGAAGCTTTGAAACTCCATCCACTTCAACCATCATCACCTTGGGAAAGCTAGATGTGGATTCCATCTCCACACAAATCTTCACTTCCTCTAAGCATCTGGTCATGAGTGAGACATCTTCATAATCGAGAGGTCGACCAATGGTTCTTAAAATTTGAGACATTCTATCTAGGTTCAAGGGAACAAATGGGTTCTCAATTTTCATCCAAACCAGAGCAGAAGGAAAGAATAGGGGGTGATTTTGGAACTTGGCTTCCACGGTTGGACGACTAGTAGTGCTCCATCCATTGACCATGAAGCGTCATCCAGAACCCGTTCTCTTTCCTTAGAAGATGGCATCAAGACAATGAAACCTTCCTTTTCTTCTGCAACCACCACAAACTTGCTGCTGGGTCGCCACTGCCTTCTTATCCAACCCTAAATATGGCCTCAGAACGACTTCCTCCATGTAGAATGAATGTAAAGGAACGTGCTCCAATCTGGGATGGGCTCATCCTGACTTGAAATGGATGCACAATTAACTCCATTTCTCGTTACTAGATCAACAAATCCCAGGGCACCCACTTCCACCCTATCCCGACCAGGGCAGCTGGATGAAATCCAATCAGTGACAGAAAGTGCGCCCGGAAGGCCCTCTATGTTGTCGGAGCTAGGGAGAGGAGGGGGTACTAGAGAGGAGGATGGGGAGGAAACCTCTCGATTGCTACATTTTCCAGAATCAGCATACGTTGCAACTGATTTACCTCTTCCATCACCACCTTGCGATAGATCCAGAGGAGTCGCTGGAGAATGTGAAGTCTGAGTAGAGTTGATTGAAGGTTCCTCTCTATCAGCCACACTTGAGCTAGGTGGAATAACCGTACTCGTCACCTCTCCACTAGAATTGCCTCTCCTACTAGGGTTGCACCCACTGCTTCCCCTCCCCTTCCGCCTCTCCCTTTTCCACGAGCCATTTCTTTTCTTGTTTATGTTTTGTTTTATATTAATGCATGATATATGTTTTGTAAATACTTATATATGGTGAGTGGACATTTCACACTAACCAATGTGTGTTATTTCTAGTTCCATCATTGATTAGTTATGTAGATAGAGACCCAACATCTGTTAGTAATTATTTCTCTATCATGTTTAAATATTTTGGTACTATGGGAAAGAGTGTGATTACAACTCCTTTCAACATTACATTTCATACACTTTGCTTATAATTTTGACTTACAAAGTACATTCAATTGTGAAATTTGAGCTTTCTTTTGTTTGATTTATTTTCACTCAGTAATAAGCATTGCAATTATTTGTAATTGTTATTGAGATGCTATCTATGTATTATCTAGGCCCCAAAATTGACAAAATAGGGAGTGGGAGACACCCATTGTAAATGGAATTAATAGCGTAAGTGAATTTTTTATCCATCAACATATAATAATGTCTTAATCATTCATGAAAATTTACTAATTCAATTATAATGTATTACTTTAACTTATGGGGGTATGAAAGTATTCAAAAAGACTGGAGGGAAGGTAGATAAACAACTATAAACTTGAAAGAATATAAAGATAGTTTTCTAACTCCAATGTATATATATGATAACTATGCTTTATTTTATTTATTCACATTTCACATAACTATAAATTTCTAGTGCACTATACAAGATAATAATTGGGAATGTGAATACTGCATCATGTGGTATATGGACCATATTGTCAGACAGGTGGAACTAGACATCTATTGTCTACAAAAAATAATATATATAGTCTTGATCATCATAAGTAAATAGTCTCGTTGGAAAATATAAAAAAATGAAACCAAACTCTTGAATTATGTCATTCTCTTTGCAGTTGTTTGAGACAAAAAAGTCCTATAAAAAAGAAGAACCCGATGAGATAGATAAGTGTGGGTAGAGTACTTCTTTAAGGGAGATAGCATTGTATTTGACTGGGATAAAATATGAGTTTTCTAAACTTCAATGTCATTATTTCTATATACATGCGATGGTTATGACTTTTTACAAATAAATTTTTTTATCCAAGTGAATTTTTGGTGCATATGTGAATGAATCATGTGTATTTGTATATGTGTGTGAATGAATGTGAAGAGGAATGAATACAATGAGAATTGCATTTATACATGTGATGAGAATGGAATTGGAGAATGGAATTGCATGTGTATTTTCTGAATTGTGTATGTGCATGAGAATGGAATTAAGTGTTTGTAAGATTGGAAATTCATGTGTGAATTAATTGTGTGGATTTAGACTCTTGTATTCATTTATTATTGTAGGTTTTGCATGACTGTTGGCATGTTATTTAGTTGAACATAGGATGGAACCTGTAGTTATAATGAAATGTAGGTTTTGCATCCTGCTGAACAACTGAACAAAAGGTCTATAAACTTGCTACAAAATAGAAATACACTTCTGATGTTGGTTTCTTTAAAAAACCAATGATGTAGATGTTCATCGTCTATTTCGAAAAATAATCGACAACATGTGCCACCCAACACAGTTATTCTACCCAACCATCAACATGTGTGTGTTGTCCAACACAACCATTCTACCAAGTCTCCAAGCCATGGTATCGCTCTACATTGTCAATTATTATAACACAAACTGGCAACACAAGTCCACAAACCTTCTATATAAAAGTTATACATGCAATGTCAATTGCTATAAAAAACTCACGACTATGATCGATCTTTATATCTAGGTGCTTTGCAAATAACCTTTGACATAGGCCTATGTCGTTGGTTCCTTTACATTGAATTGGCAAAAAAAATCCCAAACTAATTTTATAATTGTTGTTGATATCACTTTGTGTCATTGGTTTCCATTTTTACAGAAACCTATGTTGACTCTGTGTCGTCAATTTTAGCTTACCCTAAAACTTGACACAGAAGGTCCTTAGTTGTAGTGTCACCCAGTTAGGTGTCAACACAATATCGACATTATAGGTATAATATAACTGACACTATAGATGGTATATGTACTAGTTTATGTCTTTCATATATGCATAGTCATTTATGTGTAACCTATGTGTGTTTGTATGCATGCTGGTATATTATGAATTTGTATGTACCTATAGGTAAAGCATATTATCCAAACTCATTTAAATTTCATCTTTCTATTATTCTCATGCATGGTTTTTACATATGGGGGTATTACTTTTCTGCACTCTTCATATATACTCAAGAGTAGGGTTGTTAACTAGGATTAAGTATCAACCTTCAGGTATGGTTGGGATATTCCACCCCATCCCTAGGTCTCTCTAGTATTTACCCTTATAAGATGAATTGTGACAATGGGACTTTCTCTCTCTCCCCTTTATACTCTTTCTCTCTATTTTTTGATTCATCTTACTTATTTGGTTATCAATTTCATATTTTGGATGTTATGATCCTTCAATTTGTCTAGATCAACTAAAGTTACAATATGTGACTTTGATTTGAGTATTGAACTAAATGTCATGCTTTAATGAATCACCATCTTACGACTGAAATTAAACCTCGCCAATGTGATTTTATTGATCTCTAATGTATTTTATCTTGTACAACTTTCAATTGTGAATTCAAGGTGCAAAAAATCACCCAATTTGGACATCCAAAGACAAATTATGGAGTTTCAAAGTTGCCTCAATTAAATATTGATTTGTTAATTTTAGACCCTAATTGGGCATATTTTGGAGCATGCAGTCTAATGGGGGGTTCCCCTTAGCCATGTTAGTAATTTGTGGTGGTTCCATCCTCTAGAAAATCGTTTATTGCCACTTTGCATCAATCTTTACTCTCAGATGGGTGCCCACGGATCAGCCCCTCCAATCCAAGGGCTAGAGTCTTGTCTCCTACCTCTGTACAACACCTAGAATCAATGGCACACCTGTAGGGAAACCACACACATGATACACACAATCACTCCCTTCCTCACTTCCTTTGGCACAACTAATTCCCTTATCCCTCTTTTATCTTTTGTATCTCTTGTTTCCCTCACTTTCCCTCTTCTGCATGCATCAGAGAACTCTTCTTTCCACCTTCTTCTTCCCCTTCACCAAATGTGGCACAACCACCCATGCTCTTTTGGGCATATGCTTACTGCTACCATTTGTTCTCATCTGCAATGGAAGGCCACCTTGCATCAGAGAGCTGAGGTTGGACAACCCCTTAGTAAGGGCTAGGGAGCCCTATGTCTGGCTAGCCAATTGGGTGCCGACAAGCTCACTAAATAGTTTCATCAAGGTCCACTAGGATGCACGTCGTATGTGTGTGGGAAAATCAAGTATCCAAGTCATGATGGCTTGGAGGACTAGTGGATTGGGAACACAAAGTTCCAGGAGAGAACAACCCATTCGGATCGTGCAGGAGCCACACCCTTGGGAGAGGCAGCTGGCACACATCCTTGGGTTGTTGGGTTGGTAGCGTGTGGCTGAGATTGACCATGAATAAATCAAATGTTACACCTTAACCCTCTCTTTACTATATTTTGATATAAAATTTATTAAAATCATAACTTGCTCACCCCTTTACCAAATATGAAAAACTTGTATACCATCTTGATCATGTCAAAATGATCTAGAACCTGGTTTATGTTTGAGAGCTTAATGCTATTGTTTGCTTCCATATTTCCCTGAATATGCTAACTTTAGTCAAATCAATTAGATCAATGCATTATTATGAATAGTGGACCTTTAATGATTATCCATCCTTCTAATAAGAAATAAGTAGACCTTGTGAAATTTTGAAGCTAATGAGGGACCTAATGACCCCCATAAATGACTAATTGCATAATGTGACACGAAAGTTTGACTTTAATGATGTGCCTTAGTCTAATTTGCTAATCATAATCCTTTGGTGATATCTGATTTTCCAATCTAAAAATGAGGATTTTTATGTCCTCCATGACACAATATCCACCCATGATCTCCTTTGAGCACTTCATTAACCCTTGTGATCCTTGACTCAAATGTTGCATTAAATGCTCTTTTGTGCTAATATGCTAATATTGACACTCTACTATCACATATGATACAAAAAACCAATTTGTTTGTTCCAAATTAGTAGCTTATGCCATATTGTACCCTAAGGTTTGTTTCTACCATACATGTTCTCTAGTGATGACTTCATGATGCTAAATGTCTTTACATGTGACATATGATATGTTATGAATGAGATTTGTCATCATTGTGTTACTCTTGATTTCTAATGTCACCCAACCTCTTCCTAACATTGAAAAAACAACTTTATGTCTCCACATCACAAGAATATCAATGCTAATGTCCTTTTTGCTATGTTTGATTCATGTGACACCTAACACATGATTGTGAACCAAGTATGACAATGTATGGTTATATAATAGTCTATATGATGACTTTGACCTATGCTTTGCATTCAACACCTCTTTTCTCTTGAAATTAGTAGCCTTCGTTATATTGGGAGACATTAATGCCAAAGGTCACCAATTTTGTGCAACAATAGTTTTTATAACCATTAACCCCCTAGTAATGACCATATATGTCCAATATGACTTGCTTTCTTTGCTTGAGCCCTAATCTTAATATGAATCTTAATCTTACTCATCCCTCTAAGATCATAGTTAATTCTAACTTTCTCGGTTCCTTTGATGTGGATTTTAACCTATATCTTATGTTGATCACTAAGGGTATATGTAATCCATGTGATAATTGAATGGTTATTATTGATACCAAGATTGCACAATGATGCCTGGACTCGAGGACATACACCTAACCTTGTTTTGTGCTTTGAGTTCCATTACCTTGATTATCTAGTCTTATATTTAGTCTAAATATCATGTCTTCATGATCCTTAACCTCACTTTCTTTACTAATAGTTTCTTGTCCCCAAATCCATGTAAGTGACTTAATCCTTGAAATGTTCATATAAAACATAGATTAAACATCAAAATAAATTGAAACTTGAATAACACCTTTATGGTGGACCATAAATCAAAAAACGATCATCAAACATGTAAGTAAACAAATTATTAACAAGATCTTAACCCTAAAAAATGAAACTAACTAGGGTTAATGATGAGAATCTAATGCATGTATGTAATCTTGTTCTTATGTAGGCGTTTCTTATGACTAAATGATCAAGTACAATTAAGTTAAGCTCTATAAATCAGGTTTGATGTCTAATGATTATATGATTATGGCTTCTTGCTTGAACCTTGATATGTATGTATGGTTTTTTACATTCTCAACTATTTCCATTTAGTATTGTAGTATTGTACTCGATGATTTATATCATTGATTATATAACTTGCACACACAAATTAGGTATCCATTATGAAAACCTTGTCTACCTTCCTATATTCTTAGGGTAAGGACACAAGGATGGGAATCCTACTTGAGTTGTGAAGATAAGACTTACCTTGTTGATAAACAAGGTTAGCTAATGGCATTGAGCCTTAAGCACCCTTACAGACCCCTTCCATTGGGAAGTTTGTCAAAAGCCATATGATACACTATATTTTTGGTAAAATGGAGTAATATGACATATGTAAATCATGGGACACTGGCCAAGGCTCCAGTAGAGTTTTAGAAATGACGATTGTCCCCACAGATCACCACAATCCATAACTGTGTGCTCTTTCCTCACTCACATGCAAGCTAAGATAAACTTCCCGACTGGTCACCCATCCTAGTACTATGGGTTGAGCATGCTTAATAATAAAGTTCTTTAGTGATGGGATCCCTAAAAGGGAGGAGCACCTTGGTGATATGGATAGTCCTATCATTCCTTTTAAGATTATTTTCTTTGATGCCTCAAATCCTTGGACGTTACAATCTCCCCCACTTAGACCCTTAATGTCCTCATCAAGGCTCATCTATATGGCCTTATAATATTTCCCCAGTTTAATGGAGACCCAGAATGGTCCGTGGACACCCAACTCACGATCACAAAATACTAGCATAGGTGTGGCTACATCACCATGGACAACTCTTTCCAGCATACTTGGATCACACAACTCAAGACTGGCATGCTTAATGCCCATATGGGCCTCACCTCCTAAAGAGGTTATGGCTCTAATACCATTTTATAAAGCTCGAGCCCATTTCCCAAGGATCTAGTAGAGTTTTAAAACTCATGGCGGGCTCCACATATTAACACTAGCCTTAACTGTGTGCTTTGTCCTCTGTCATGCGCAAGCTAGGATAAACTTCCCGACTGGTCACACATCCTAATACTACTATGGGTTGAGCACACTTGACCATAGAGTTATTTAGTGATGAGATCCTTGAAAAGGAGGTGCACCTTGGTGATATGGGTAGTCCAACCATTCCTGCTAATATTGTTTTATCCAAGGCCTCAAATCCTGGGACCTTACAACATAAAACATGGGGTTTCATTTTTCTATGTACTTAACTGTTTTACTGTTGTTTGTTTACTTATGCAAATCTTACAAGTTATGGAAATCATATATATATATATATATATATATATTCTATCATATACTCTACAGCTTGTGTGCTGACCCACTTATTTTTCGTATGTTTTAGGTTTAGATATAGATTGGGAGTTGATGTCTTGTGAGTAAATGTTTAGGTTGTACTTGTTGTGAGATCCTGAGTAGTGCACATTATCAAACTGGAATAATGTAGTCATCAATATGTAATCCAAATCATGTAATAAACAAATGTTATTAATAATATATCTTGTTGAATTCTTAGGATATGTAGGTGGTTTAATATTTTTTTATCATGTATGCTAATCATTTAATGGTTTTGCATGTTATTATGGTACTTTTTGGTTCATGGGGTTGGGATTCAGGCTTTGTGACCAACGGTGTCAGGATAAGAATAATAACTACACCAAGTATTTACTCACATGAAACACAAATTAACCCAACCTTATAACTCAACCATTAGAAACTTAATAAGTTGTTCTTAGTGGACCGTTGACTTAGATTCTAGGTTTGAATATTTATATTCCAAAACTAGGTGTATATTTGTGTAATCTCAAAAACCTTTCTTTTCTTCTCCTTCTATCTTGTAGTATGGGTTGTATGCTCAAGAGGGTGAGAAAATGGAAATGTTATAATTGAAAGCCCTAGACATATGTTCTTTACATGTGCTTAGGATAGCTACACTAGGGTTCACCATGTTCTTTCTATTTCCCTATTAATCATGGTACTCAACTTCCTAATGAGTTCGGTATCTCATTTTGGTTTTGTTAAAAAGGAACGTGTTGGTTTTCTATTACATGTTTAAACTTTGATGAAAACTTATTTCAACTATTATATATGTACATATGAAAATTTTTAGCACACTCAGAAAGGCGATGAGTATCCTTGTAACATAGGAGAAGTAGATATAACATCAGCTAGATGAAAGTGTTTATATGATATATGTATCTTCAAGATTTTTCCATAGCCATGATTAAGGAACTTCTATAGGTAGCCTATATTAGCTATGTTTGATGTTGATGTTGATTTTGATTTAAATGTTGTTTTTGATGGCATGAACCTCTTTAAAGATGATTCAAGTTTGATATTGAAGGATTCATTTATGATTTTTTGATATCATATGAGTCGTAACGATGTAACCCTAGCTAGTCTATCACCATGTATGATGCATATGACTTGTTTGATGTGCTACACACAACTACTACGTTGGCATGCTTGCATGTACCTAGTCTTGTATAATTTGAGATGTATTTAGTGACATATGGTTTAGGAACAACATAGGTCTCAATCTCTTAACTATGGACGACCTCTAGTATGTGAAGTACAATCTGGGTGAACTATTGATATGGGTCAACCTGACATGGGAGAAGGTCGGGCTACTTAACATTAAAAAATGTTTGAAATGTTGAAAATTATGAGTGGAGAAATACATGCTTATGAGTCCCTATCTAAACTACTTCTAAGTATATGATTTGATTCACTTAGTGTGGGTTCCTTTGGTAATGTTTAACCCTAGAATTTCTATGAAAAGATCTAACCCTAAAGGAATAGACATTTGAATACATGTATGTTCTGCATATAGGTGAGGGAGATGTCCCAACATCCTAATATGATGTATGGGATGTGTGATCCCCATGATGAGACACATAATCTAGTGGCTTCCCTTATTTTTGGAAGTTGTGTAAAATTTGTTATGGATAATTAGTTATGATTGGTATGTCTTGCCCTGAAATAGAAGGGTATTAGCTTGAGTGGATCGATCTTGTAAATATCTCTAAATGATATAATTATAAACCTCAATGTTAAAATTAATTTTTTCTCAAATAATTCTTGGCACATCAAATGTTTCACTTAAGTTAAAATATGATATATGCATGACAAGTCACTCTCTTCATAGATATACCTAATGTGAACTCATACCTTATATTAAAGATGTATTATTGAAATTATGAACTTGAATTTATGATTTTTTATGATCTTTTTTGAGACATCATAATATATAGATTCCTAATTTCATACCCAAAATTAAAAGTAATGAATCTAGTTATGAAAATGGTAGAATCTTATAGTTAATCTGAAACCCTGTGTGTAGTTTCAACTTGATGTAGAAATACAAAAGTAATCTTAAGCTTAATTGAAATCATGATAACGGACATGTTCATTTGATATTTGATAACATAAATATTTTGATGACACACATTGAGCTTGCATGATTACATGAACAAAACCCTCATGTAGTGGGGATAAGGGATGTGAAAACCCTAATGTCGAGATGATGTCATAATATGATGGAAAACTAAATAACATTTATATGATTGGGATGGACACACCTTTGATTATAACAAACTATGTATACACCCCATGATGAGGGGTTGTTTGGCATATATGGGGTGGTAAAATAAACATAATGGATATATATTTACCTTTTGTGTATGATCTCGTAAGAAATTTGAGAATGAAATTTCTTATAAGGGGGCATGATGTGACAACCTAACTTTCTCACTTCCCTAGTAATCTATTTTTCTATCATTTGTCACTCATCTTACCCATATGAGCATCAATTTCATAGTTTAAATGTTGTGATACATAAACTTAGTCACACCAATAATTAATTTTACAATATGTGACTTGAATTTTAGTATTGTACTAGATGTAACTTTCATGAATCACCATATTAAAACTAAATTTTAATCCCATCAATATTATCTTCTTGCTCTATAAGTATTTCTTGTCGTATATCTTAGAATTGTGAATCCAATAGTACAAAAATTACCCCAATTGGACCTACGAGGCCCAAGTTATGGACTTTCAAGTTGACTCATTTAATCTTAATTTGTTCATTTTTTTACCCTAATTGGCCCTATTTTTAGTTTTATGGCCCAATTAAGGGGGACTCACCATATCCATATTAGCGGTCTGTATACCATCCAATCATTTCTTGTTGCTTTGGATCTATCTTGACCTTTGGATGGGCGCCCACAAATTGACCCCTTCAATCTGATGGCTAGGGACTTGTCTCCTACATCCATATGATGCCTGACGTCAATGGACCTGCAACAACCCAACCACCCCATGCTCCACCCAATCATTCCTTGGTTCACTTCCTTTAGCACAATTGATGCCCCTATCCTTCTTGTTTCTCTTCCTTCTCTCATTTCATCCATCTTTCCCTCTTTTTAGCACACTAGAGCACTTTTCTTTCCCCCTTCATCCCCCCTTCACTCTAGGTGGTGTTGCCACTCATGCCCTTTTAGGAAACCTCTTGTTTCCACCCTTCGACCCCGACCAAAGTGGCAATCCATCTTGTGCCAGTGAACCAAGGTCAGATGATCCCTCGAAAAAGGGCACGGGAGCCCCATGGTCCACGGGCTAACCGAGCGTCAGTGAGCTTGCTGCACATCGTCACCATAGTCCATAAGGAAGTGAAAGTCCTCATGCGGGCAAAGAAAGGATCCCATTTGATTGGTTGGGAGGATCAATGGACCATGTGTGCAAAGGTCCAGGAGAGGCAATTGTCACACATCCTCAATTATTGGATTGGAAGTGTGCATTTGAGATTGGCCAAGAAATAAATCAAATGTAACACCCTAACCATATCTTTGTTATAGTTTTGGTACATACTTTGTAAAAGTCATAACTTCCTCACCCCTTGGAAAAATATGGCAAAATTATGTACCATTTTGACCGTCTCAAAAACGATCTACAACTTGGGCTAGGTTTCTGACCTTCATTCCTTGTTTTCTTCCCTTTTCCCTTAAGATGCTAACTTTATTTATATTGAATACATTAAATTCATTGTTATGATAAAGCTTTGAACCTAATGACGGTCCTAATCACCACCACAAATGAGTCTAATTTCAAAATGTGACTTGTAATTTGGACATTAATGTTGTACATTGCCCCAATTTACTAATATGCTCGTTGATGATATCTAATGCTAGACAAATATCAAAATGTAGTAGATTTGTGTCCTATATGACACAATATTCACCCATGATTTCCATTGAGTACTTCATTGACCCTTACTTAAAAAAGGTTGCATTAAATGCACTTTTGTGCTAATATGCTAATCTTGAAACTCTATTATGCTCAATAATGACCAAAACCAATTTGTTGTACCCAAATCAGTGACTTATTTCATATTGACCCTAAGGATTGTTTTGAACATACTTGTGTAATTGTGACGGCTTCATGATGCAAAACACCTTCAAATTTGAATTGTTAGATGTGAATAATGAGCTTCGTCCCTTTTTACGTTAATCTTAATTTACAATATTACTCAACCTTGACCTAACTTTGAAATAGAAAATTTATGTCTACCCATGGAAAAAATAGCATCCCTAATATCCTTTTGCTATGTTTAATACAAATGTCACCTAACACATGAATGTGACCTAAGCATGGCATTGAGTGGTTATACCTTAGTATATGTGATGACTTTTGACCTATTTATTGAATATGGACCCTTCATATTCTTGAAATCAATAGTCTCATGATTGGCAGATACTAGTGCCTAAGGCCGCTCATCTTGTTCTATGATGGTGTTTGTAACCTTCAATCCCCTAGTAATGACCTTATATGTCCAATATGACTTGATTTCTTTGCTTGATCCTCAGTCTTAATATTTGTTTTAATCTTTCTTTCCCCTTTGAAATTATTGTAATGTTTTTTATTCCTTTGATGTATATGTCCACTTAGATGTAATGTTGATCCCTAATGTCATATGTAATCCATGTTAATAATTGAGTGGTTGTTGTAGATAAAAACATTGGATAAGATGCCTAGACTTGGGGACATCCACCTAACCTTATTTTTTATTCTTCTATCACTACCTTTCTGATATAATATCATAATTAGTCTAAGTCTCATGTCCTGATGATCCTTAACCTCATTTTCCCTACTAAGAGTTTTTTTTACTCTAAAATGCAAGTGAATTAACCTTGAAATATTCATATAAAACATATGGAACATCAAAGTTACTTGAAACTTGAAACTTTACACACCTTTATGATGGATCCTAAATTAGTATAGATAATCAAACATGTAATTGACCAACTTTGAATCTAACTTGACATAAACCCTAAATATGAAGCTAAGTATTATTAATTATGAGAGTATAATACATGTATGTAATCTTATTCTTAATTATATGTTGATTATGAATAGATGATAAAGGATAAGTAAAGAATATCTAAACCAGTTATGGGCTTTATTTATTATATTATTATGATTTTTTGCTTGAACCTTGGTATTTATGTATCTTAGCCATGTAATATTATAGTATTGTACTTGATGCTTTGTCTAGTTGATTTTGTAACTTCCACACATAAATCAAATCTCCATTATACAAACCTTGTGCTCCTTATTTCATATTTGGGGTAAGGACACATGTTTGGTATCCTACTTGAGTTTTCAATATATGGCGAACCATGTTGACAAATAGGGTTATCTATTGGCATTGATCCTTAAGCATCCTCATGGACCCTTGCATGGGGAAGTTGGTCAAAGGCCTTACAATACATGATATTGTTGGTGTAGTGGAGTAAAATAACATAAAACTTGGGTTGTAGTTATTTAAGTACTTGGCTCTTTTACTCTCATTCATTTATTTCTACAAATATATTTGAAATATGAAAGCCTTAATTATATGTATTTTCTTCCTTGTACTCAACCTTGTGTGATGACCCACTTGTTTCTCATATATTTTTGGGTTCATAGATATCTTGGGAGTTGACATCTTGTGAGTAAAATTGTTGTAAGATCCTAGGTCATGAACATGATCAAACTTTTATAATGTAGTCTTCAATATGTAATTCGAATCTTGTAAAAAACAATGTTGCTATTAATATATCTTGTTGAATGTTGAGTCTATGTCAGTGTTCCCATCTTGTTATTTGTTCATGTAAGATAAGAATTTCATGCTTCAACATGTTGTTTTTTGTATTCATTTTGTTCATGGGGTTGGGATTCTGACTCCATGATAGGAACAAATTATATAAAACACCTTTCATATTTATGTTCTTAACTAGCATTACATTTGCTATAATTTATTGAGGATGTCTTAATCCTACTTTTTCCTGAGATCCTCACCTAAAATGTTTGTGAGAAGTGAATTATGAGGCTTAGTGAACAAATAGATGAGAGGATAAAGAAATTGAAGATGAGTAGACCTAGAGCTATTTTATTTCAGGAATAACCCTAAGACTTTGGATAGGACAGATTCGGGGGAGTCTGGGAGTCCTTGTGAACCAACTAGTGGTGCAGAGGAAAATATTTCAAGCCCTTGAGTAGTGACCCTTTCTAGATATCAATATGTGCTTAAAAAGTGTCATAATGATTCTCTTATGGCTCTAAAAAAACTTAAATCATTAATAATTTAGGCTTAAATATTAATTCTAGGATCTAATACCAATCCCATATCCCCCTCCCCTGTTACCCTCAATTGAAGGTAGACTGAGAGGGAAAGGATGATGATCCAAATTTCTAGGATCATGATGCAATAATCAACAAAAAATAATCAATAATTTTAATACATAATTTTTTTAATATCTAATGGAAGATACACGCTCCTTAAAGGAGTTGCATGACTTTCCAAACGAACAAAATTGCATGAGAGGAAATATTTAGACTAGATTATATAGCTCATGATGATGTTAGCTTAGTGATCTTTGTTGTATATGTCTGGTTCTCCATATTTTTAATTTTTAGGTAAGTCAGTGAACCTGAATTGTTGAAAACAAATATGCAGTCAATATATTTATATAGTGTGTACATTGGTGCAAAAATAATGTGTATATATATGGATAACAACATATATGCCATAACAATCAGTTAATTTCACATGATGAACTTGTATTTTGAATTTACTTTTATAACCCCTATTTTTCATGCCACCACTAGTGTATTCTTTCTTCTATCCATCATTGGATTTACATGATTTACCCTTGGTAGGTTTAATATTGGTTTCATAATAATAAGGTATTCATATGTGATACACATAAGGCGTTATAGTTCAATTGAAATTGACATTAACATCCAAGTAGTTTATAAATATGATGAAACATTCCAAAAACATAAAATCATCCACAGTCGATATGAGTAATTATTTATAAAGTAACCACCTACCTTTTCAATGAACAAAGAATGCAATAATAATCTATGCACTTCAAATTTATGCAATCCAAATAAGATATAATCCCACCAGTCTAAAATTATGAAATAATGCTATAGTGCTATGATCATGCTCATTAATATGGATAAGGGTCTAGTGTAGTTCCTAGAGGTTCTAATTTTGGGTTGTATTAGTGTTATGTTCTCAGAACCCAAGTTTCTCATTTTAAGGATTAGGAAACCCAGATGCATATCAATATAACCCTAAACTTGCAATTATCATGAGGTTTCATTATCATTCACAAGATAAATGTATGAAATGAGTTCAATATCCTATGTTTTTGCCTTATATTCATGCATAAAACCTATGTTTTGAACTAGATGCACTATTTTTCCTTGAAACTATTTATTTATATTCTATGTGATCTTTTAATGAATTTGATATACAAAATTACATAAGAAGACCTACCAATTATTTTATAGTATTATCACAAAATAAACAATTATTGACCAATGCAAACATGCCATATGAATACTTTACATCATATGTAAACATTGTGGGTTGGTTTTATGGAGAGAAAAAATACATGGCTTCCCCTATGTTGTGATCAAGTTGATCATGTGGATTTAAGGTAGTGAGGTACTTCATCCGTGGTGATTGTTCTAACCCTTCCCTAACATGCCTCTAACTATCAACATGGTTATGAGTCAACTGAGGAGTTGACTCCAGGTTGCACATGCTAAGAGTCACTACTAGCGGCTTGGTTGCCTTCAGTGGGGAACCCTGAAGGCATAGTGCTCTTATCCTATCAAGGTGACCGGAGATGGAAGGGCTAGGTCCGATTTGCAGGGTTAGGAATTGAGACTACGTGGATGGTTACCTCAGAAAAGAGACTTCTAAAGGAGTGGAGAAGTTTCTAATATTGTGACAAAGCAACCTTTTAAAGTTCCATGGTCCACCATGGCTTGGGGTGCTTCCTCAATCTTTGGCCAATATCTTGGCCTAGCATAAATCTGAGAGACTAGGTTGCACCTCCATGTGAGCACACAAGACTAATGTTAGCTCCCATACATCATGGTGGTGCTCCATGCCAAGTGAACTGGTGTGGGGATTCCCTGAGTTATAGAAATGGGTTAGAGGTCAGCAGAGAGGAAGATGGAGATTGGTGGATGGTTGTGGGATTTTTGCTAGAAAATGTAAGGTGGTTCATTCACTCTAGTCGAGTGGAAATTAAGGGGTTCATTATATAGGCTTGAAATCATACACAGTGGAATAAATTCAATGTCCTAGTTGTTAGGAAGCACACACATTCAGAGGTATCATTTTTGAGCATATAAAGGCAATGGACAAATTATTTGAGTTTCTCTCAACATCCCTAAGACGAAGGCAATGTTATCTAGGGAAGTTAAGGGTCAGAAAGAGAGGGAAATATAGAAGAGAGAGGTCTCTTATGTCCACTAATTAGATCATAAATAGGGTGAGGGTGGAGAGTTCCCTGCTTGTATATGTGAGTCCATATGGGCTGGAGTTTTCCCTCTAAAAAATTACCTAGTTCTTATTAATTTTAAACCCAAAACATACAATTATCTATATAGGCTACGCCATAGATCAATTTTTTCTCCAATTTTGGGATAAATCTTATTTAGCTATTACCTGTCGATGGGAATAAGATCAAGCCCTAATTAATTTGTTAATTATCCAATACTTTGTTTCCAAGAAATAACTAGATAATTACTTAATTAATTACTTAAGACTAAAGGCAACTTGGAATATTTTTTAAATTCACTTACGGTTTCATAATGTCAAATTATAATTGGTATGTGATATAAGAAAGAAATATTGAATTCTTAATTTGTATCCCAACGTTCTATTTGGTAAACTCAAAAGTAGTCCAACTGGGCTTAAATTGGGCCCTATGGATCATGGTTCCAGCCTAGGACCTCTAGTGATTCCACATTCTTCACCATATTCCTAATTCCATATTTCAGGCTTGGAACACCATAATATCTCAATTTGAGTTTTATATTAGTGCATTTGTTCAATATTACTCTACACACATAGTTGAAAACTCAATCACAGTTCGGAGCCCAAAATAACCAACCACAATCATATTCTTTCTCGCATTATTCAACTTTGATCTTCTCATAATAATCTTGAACGAAATGTAAATCTTTCAAAATTTGAGGTCCTCATAGGAGCCATTACTAAGCATGTTGGAATGTGTGTATACAATTTTGTGGATTGGTGGTTATGCAATTTTGTTTACCCTTGATGGATCTTACATTGAGTAGGTATGCAAGCATACACACAACCGGTTACAAGACAATAATAAAAATTTATTTATATAAAACACATACTTAAAGAAAAGGATACTTAGTAGTAATTTCAATTATTGTTATTATTGACTACACAAAGAGTAGAAGAAAGAGTATGATTGTATTGATCTTATATTGAATATTACATGAAAATGTGTAGAAAGTACTTATTTCTATGTACTTTAATATTAAAATGTTCACTTATATCTACTATTTGAATATAGTAATGATAGATATTATGTATAATAAATTGCATGTTTGACTTATTTTATTATGTATTTCTTTCATGTTATGCATCAAACTTTTTATCTACATGTCAAATTATAATATTTTACTGTTGCGTTGTATAGTTTTATTGTTGTACTAATTATTTTAACACACTACTATTTTTTAAAATTTTACAATAAACAATGATATAAATTTCAATACGAAAAATATACATATACGTGGAGATAACAATGAACAATACATTGTATTTTTTCGTATATGATTTTGTATAATGTGTATAAAATCTTATTAAAAATATAGTATTTTATGTAAATTATCTATATAAACTTAATGTTTTAATTATCAATATGTATTTTTCACATACTTTACAATGTAATATTTAATTTTTTTTCCTATTGCGGATTTGGATACTTTTAAGAGTTTCATTCTTCATCAATGAGGTATTTTACTAAGTAATTATTGGTGTTGTATATTTACTTTTTTACTGTTGCTTGAAAAATATAATTTTTATATTATCATAGTATCATTTTTTGAATAATTATGGGTGGTGCATATTATACTATATGTATTGTTTGAAATATATATTTCTCAATACCCTCAAACGGAGTCTTCTTTTTAACTATGGATTTAAATATTTTATATATTGCGTTATTCACCAAGACGTAATTTTCAAATAAGTATTCACATTGCATATTTTATTTTTGATGTGGTTGGCAATATGTGATTTTGTGCTCGAATTTACTATTTCTCTTGTGAACAATATAAATTTCAATATTTACAAACGTTAATATTTTTCTTTTTCCTCTCTATCTTTCCCATCACTTTGTCAACTTGTCATTAACTTTTCCCTTTCTTCTTTTTCCACGCTATGCCCCACTTAAGCATGGTGTCGAAGGATTTTCCTTGTACATGTGGCTAAGCCGATGGCCAACGTCATCTGCCAGCACCAAAAATATCCAGCAGTACTACCACCACCAGCTCGCACACGCATGCATACACTGACCACCGCCACCAAGTCACCACATATGACTCAGATCTGACCAGAAAGCAGCGAGTTCAGTCATCTGCAGGTAACTATTTAGCTCGCATCAGATTCCCTGCTCTAAAGGTGAGGCAGGCACGAAGACCCCCGCTCGCTCGCAGCAGACGGGGATGGGAGGTCAGACTGAACAAACGAGGACGCGGGTAGGCATCTAGTGCGCCCAACACACGTTGTCATTGGCATGGCACCCCATCCATTGGTGGTTCTTAAAAGAGAGATCGTTCGACTAGTTGGGCCACCTTTTGCAATAGGATGGGGTCCAACCTAGACCTAGATCAGCCTACCAGTCTATCACGTGTGCAAGGGATCTAGACATATGATATGTTAAGTCTAGCCCCAATTCTAATAACAGCCACGAAGAAGTAACATTGAACGCTCCTCCAAACCTCATAATTAATAACAACGAGGATGAAAAGCTCTTCACTTCTTCAACTCAAACTATATATCACCGAGTTAAAATATTCTTAGGGCATTATTAAATTTATTCATTATCTCAATACTAAATCAATCATCATAAATCAATTTATATTTTATTAATAATCAAATAAAGTACATAATATCTCTTTATAGGATCTTAGGGCATAAAACTTACAATCTCCCACTTGTACTAGAGACAATCGCTCATGAACCTAAGTTTAACTGATCTAACATGACAATCGCGTTCCTGTTGTGAAAGTGTTTTTGTTAGAGGATCAACAACATTGATTTAGTTGGTACTCTAAAAATCTTTATATCTCATTGATGTACGATCACACGTATGAAGTGGTAATGCCCGAGTATGTGCTTGGAATGCCAACACAATCTGGGTTTTTTAGTTTATGCAATAGCTCCATTATTGTCGTTCTGAAGTCTACTACATTTTCAATGGTTGGAACCACTTGAAGTTCACTAGTGAAATTCTTGATCCATACTATTTGCTTTGTTACACTGGAGGCAGTAATTTACTCAGATTCAGTTGTAGAATCAAACACAATCTCTTATTTAGAACTCTAATGCTTACAACTCTGATGTTTAAGCAAAATATAAATCTTAAGTTTGATCGAGGATTCCTTATTGGTTTGAAAGCTTGCATCAGTGTAACCTTTTATAACTAACTCTTCCTCACCATGAAAAATTAGGAATTAATCATTAGTTCTTCTCAAGTACTTAATGGTGTTCTTTACTACTATCAAATGATCATTTCCCTAATCCAACTGGCACTCACTCACATCCTCAAGTCATGTGAGACATTTGGGTGTGTGCATATCATTGCATATATGATAGATCAAATGGACGAGACATAAGGAATCTTACTCATGTGTGCATGCTCTTCCACAGAACTGGGGGTTGAGTTCTAGAAATAATTATTCCATGAGACATAGGTAAGTTTCCACTCTTAGAATTATGCATTTCTATACATCTTTATCAATTTGTCAATGTATGTACTATGGATTAGACCAAGAATCCAGCTAGATCTATCTTTATAGATTTTGATTCCTAGACTATATGATTCTTTATCTAAGTCCTTCACAAAGAAGGTACTTCCCAGACAGTTCAACCAATTGTAGAGTAGGGATGTAATTTTCCATCAATAGTATATCAGCTACATACAATATGAGAAATACAATCATGCTCCCACTAATCTTATTTTAAACACACGTTTTGTCTTCATTTTGGATAAATCCAAACTATTTGATTGTCTCATCAAAATGAAGATTCCAACATCTACATGCTTTCTTAAATCCATGACCTTTTTAACTTAAAATTTAATTGCCTTTGTTTGGAGCGGTAAAACCTTATGTCTGTGTCATGTACACATCCTCTAAAATAGTATTGTTAAGGAAAGTAGTTTTAACATGCATTTATCAAAGCACATAGTCATGAATAGCTACAATGGAAAGCATGGTCCTAATGGATTTAACCATAGCAATTGGTGAAAAAAATTATCATAATCAAATCTTCAAATTTTTTGTAACCTTTTGAAACCAATCTACCTTTGTAGGTTTTTACATTACCATTCATGTTAGTCTTCTTCTTGAAGACCGACTTGCACCCTATAGATTTTAACCTTTTAGGTGGATCCACCAAGGAGCATATATTGTTATTATACATGGATTCCATGTCAGATCTCATGGATTCAAGCTTTCTCATAATCTGATTCCAAGATAGCCTCATTGTAGGTTGTTGTCTTATAATCTTTAACGACCAAAACATTATCTTCTTAAGTCATGAGAAATCCATATCTCTCTGGCTCAAGACGTGCCCTACTGAACCTTTGAGTTTCCTATGCTACAATAGGTAGTTAACGCTTCACAACAATTTTTGGTTCCTCTTAGTCCTTATCTACCTCCATAGTTTAATTTTATCTTGTTGATCTCAAACTTCTTTGAGTTCTATTTCCTCCCACTGGCTTATGGAAATAAATTCCTCTTTGAGGAATACAACATCTCTGGACAAGCACTTTGTTGTCAGATGGAATATAGTAGTAACCCTTAGTTTCCTTAAGGTATCCAACAAAGACACATTTATTCGATTTGGATTTCCAAAAAAACTACTTGACATAAGCTTCACATTCCAAAAATTTCACTAAAGACGTATTTGGTCCCATTCCATATGTTATATGGTGTCTTTTAAATAGATCTGGAAGGTACTCGGTTAAGTGTAAACACAGATTTTTCAAGAGCATACCCCTAAAAGGAAATCAAAAGAACAACTAAGCTCATGATTGATAGTAACATATACAACAAGGTATGATTCCTACTTTTTGACACACCAGTATGTTGTGATGTTCCAGGTGGAGTTCATTCTGATAAAATAGCATAATTCCTCATAAGGACCTCAAACTCTTGGCTTAATTATTCACCACCCCGATCTGGTTGTAGTTTCACATACAATGGTATATATGAGTCCTAATAAGTCACCAGATATATCATTATTACCTGTGAAAGATGCTTTTGTCATTTTATCCAATAAACTAGATTCACATGTCTCTATTGATTTAAAATTAAAAGAGTCCAAATAACCATATTTGTGGAGTTTGAAATGTACTTCTCATTGATGTTCCATAGATGTCATTTCCAAATATAAGTTATGTTTGAGATATTGAGTTTTAATTTCCTAGTATCTATGGCATATGCATGTATCTTAAGATAAAATAAACACCATAAGACATAGGCACACTGCCATAAAAAGTTTTTTCATCTTTAGAAATAAAAATACAACTATTCATTATTATAAACTAAAAATTATTTTTGTCCAAACAAGATACATAAATAATGTTTCTATTTATGGAACATATATAATATTAGTCCTCTAATTATATTACAAGTCACCAGGAAGAGATAAACAATAGGTGTCTATTGTAGTGCCAGAAACTCTTGCTCCATTTGCAATGTGTAGTTAAACCTCCCTTTTTTCAAAGGTCTACTTATTTTTAGACCATGCATATTTGAGCATATGTTAGATCCACATCAAGTATCCAATACCCATGAGTGATAATTAGATAAGTATATTTCTATATACGTATACCTTAAGTGGATACCTATGTCCCTACTTCTTGTCCTTTAGTTCCTCAAGGTAGAGAGGGAAATCTTTTTATATGTCCAACTTGGTGACAATTTTCTTACTTACCCGCTCCTCCTTTTGCTTTAAGTACAAAAGAATTTTGGTTAGATTTAGAACCTTTCTTATCTTTTCCTTTGCCCTTTCTTTATCCTTTGCCAACCATCAACACAAAATTCAACTTGTCATTCATTTTCCCCTCAATAGTTCTAGACATGTCAAGTAGCTCTGTCAATGGCTTATCAAAAAATTTTGCATGACTCCAACAATGGTGTAGAATCAGATCTGTATCGAACACTTGACCCAAAGGAAATCCCAGTTGTAAGACTTTGCAAATATCTAATTAACTTAAGTACATGGGGTCCAACTAGATCACCTTCTTCCATTTGGCACTAAAATAGGGCCTTGTGTGCATAATACCTCTCTTTCCTTACTTGTTCTTTGATACATGTTCTTGAGATATATTATCATCTTAATAAAATCCATGATGTTATGTTGGTTTTGAAGATCGTGATTAATGGATCAAATCATGAGGCTCTTGATGTCCATAGCATCACAAGAATGCTTCTTGTGAACCCTAGTTTTTGTCCTAGGAACATTCAAAGTTAGTGCAGTAGGTATTGGTGTGCCTAGGACATAGAGCTTACTCTAATGTGTGAGAACAATTCTCAGCATCTTGAACTACTTGTTAAAGTTATTTCTATTAATTTGTTCTTACTCAAGGACTGATCATAGTGAAAATGGATTTGCTAGTGTTTTTCATTTACCTATATAGAAAATATTTTGTACAAGTCAACTTTTTAGTTCTAAATTGATTTGACTTTAAAAACTGATTTGGAGAAATTAATTAAAAATTCTCTCACTATTTTATTCAAACTAATATCCCTCATTATTAATTCTAAAGATACAGTGAGCAATATTCTAGTGAGTTTAGATCAAAATACATTAGGTCATGAGTCAACTATCACTGACCGGTCATAATTTAATTATTAAGGTAGGGAACAATTACCAATTGCATCATATATAATTTTTAGATAGATGGTTGCACAAATCTATGTCAATAATTCATCATATGAATTATATGCCATCTTATGCATTTAGGTTCTTAATGTTGTTAAGATCACCTAGTCAATTCCAACCCAAAATCAATACAATATGATATGCACCCTCCTTGGTAGGCCCACATACTTATTACTAGACTTCCTTGAGGTGGAAGATGCACTATATTGAGTGTGCCCACACTTAGTTGAGTAAGGTTTTTTTGTGCACTGAATATGAATATCATAATCAATATTGATATTATATATATGTATATATGTGTGCGTCTTTATGTGTCCATATCTATCCAATCACCATGACATATACATTAATATGCATATCATATACTATAACAAACACCATATTCTATGAACTAGAATATAGAAACTAGTACTACAACTTGATCCAACAAGTGTTGTAGAAAACAACCAAGAGATTCTCATATACATGTAATCATGAATGTTGCCTTTTCAGGGTTCCTGGTCAGTCGATCAGGCAACCTGGCCGATCAATTAGAAGTCCCTGATTTTGGGCAGTTCTTATCTCGTTGTTGATCCAATATATTTTTTTGGTCATGAACCCTTCAAGGACCATCCTCTTTGGCATGACATCTGATCATTTCTTCCTCTCCACAATGGCCCATTGGTGATGTTTTCACATCATCCTTTTGTAATTGCATAATTGTAATTTACATGGAGAATGAACGGACGAGAGCCATGGCATTCAAGCCATACACATGTTACATGATGTTAGATCAAACTCAAAATGTCGATATCACATGTTACAAATCATAGCGCAATGATCTAATTTCCATATCCACGTCCACACAGAAATTTTTTTTTCAAGGTGTCTCATAGGTATATGTAATATATATATATATATATATATATATATATCATATATGATATTAGGTAATTACGATGGACACAAGTTCAAACATAATTAGTTCATTGAATCATTTATCATTTAGAGCCCTACCCAACATTAAAAGTTTATGACATTGGCTGTGATACCACTATAAGGTTTTTGAGAAGGGGGTGTGGTGGAATAACAAAAAAGTCTTCCATTTATACCTTAGCCATCAGATCCATCATAGCTATAAAACATTGGTTAAAAAGACAAAAAAATGGATAAAGTTTATATCTTGGTGCACAGCAGTTGTACGACAATGAGATGCATCTTTTTTCAATGAAGAACTTGATTCCAGATCTAGATACAAAACATCCACCAAGAAATTTGTATAAGTCAATAAGAGATCCTGATTGGACACCAAGTTGTTGTAGGGTTTCCTTCTTGTTGAACAACTTCTGTAAGTCTCTTCATGTATGCCTCAACCTCTACTTTTCCCAAACGGATGAGAGAGAATAGTGTGAACCACTTAGGTACCAAATTAAAGTGGAACATGAGTTGTTCACATGCTAGTTGACTAACAACTCCCATTCTTCTTCTATCTTTAGGGTAACTTGCTCTCTCCAATAGAAAAGTTTGATGACAAAATTACCTCACAAGTTATCTCTAGTGTAATCATAATCATGTTCTAACCCTATAGGACGTTCCCCCTTTATATAGGAGAGGCATGGGTTTGGAAAACCATAATTCCAATCCCTTTCCTAATCATAATCTCCAAAACATTTTGATGCTGAAAATCTCAGATTGGATTTCGATCACCCGATCAGGTTACCTAATATGCTGATCATGGTCATGTAGGACACTCTGATAACCTGATCAGAATAGTTTAGATCTAGATCTCAATTTCTTACAAAGTTAATACTTTTGCTATTACATTGTGATTGCTCGAACAGGTTTCCTGATCAATTCATCATGCCAATCTAATGGAAAACTTAGTCGACCAATTGAAAATCAATAGTTCCATTGACCCAACCAATCCGATCAGACGGTCAAACATTATGGTCTCCCAATCAGAGGGTTAATCAATCTATATGATTCAAAACCATTCTAATCATAGGTTTTATTTTGAACTTTAATTTCCTTATGCATCCTTATGCATGTGACCCAGTAGGTTCCTAATTACATTGGTAGTGGTGTTCAAAACAAAACAAACAAAGATTGGTGTCTAGATACACATTGTTCCCACCAAAGTAATATAAATGAAATGGAGAACAACTAAAACTTGTAAAGCGACAACTGTTTCCATGACCATATTATCCATTTGTCACATATATAATGACTAAAATTGAGGCATGGAATGTCATTACCTTAACATTCAATATATGCTCCTTGATCAGAGCATACTATTTAAGATATTGTGAGTTGGATATCATATATTTACTCACATGAGCATGGCCATACATTTCATAGCCCCACTTATCAAGTGGTCAGAGATATCTAAGGAGGGATAAATACCATATACATCACTCACAATATTTCCCATGTGCTGCAGTGTACCCAATCACCACCTTTTTCACAAATCTTATTTCAGAGCACGTTAGGCTAGAGTCAAAGTACCCAGAAGAACATATGTTACTAGAGTGACTTCAGGTCTATGAATCACTATCACCATTATCACATTAATATATGAATATGAGATGTCATTACATGACTTCCATGTATCAAACTCAAGGTGGGTCTATTTAGTACAACTTGTTCTCTAAGAAGTACCCATGCATCTGACTTGATATCCAATATCATGACTAAAGAGACATAATCATCACTCACCATACATGCTAGTCTTGTGTACTATTTCTGTATTATACTATCCAAAATAATAACTTAATAGGGACATATCAAGAATAAATACTCTTATTATACACAATATCTCATTGTTGGGTCCTCAACCAAACTGTATGTCATCAAGTAAATACATTCTTAGTACATTATTAAGTTTATAATTATCTCAATACTAAAATAAACATAATAAGTGGAATTGTCTCTACTCATTAAATGAATTCATTAAAAATATGCCTCACTTTGAATCTAGATATCTATGATAGTGCAATTATATGGTCATGGTAGTCAATTTATAGGTTGAAGTTGTTCTCAAACTTCCTCTTATTACTTAGGTAGATATGATGTGTTTCTAGCTACTAGTATTTTCTTGTGAGGTTTTGATCAAAATTACCAATGTAATAAGGACCTACTGGATAACACACATAATGATGGATAAAGGAAGTTGAAGGTTCACAATTACATATATGATTAGATTGGTTATGAATTATGTATTATTTCTTCCCAATTGGACTACTGGGAAAATTGTTTGTCCAACGAATGGTTTTAATCAGCTAATTAGACTAAGTGTCAATTGGTAGACTAATCATCAATTAGGAAAGTGGCCAATTGGCTAACCAGAGCGTCCATTCAAGTGACTCAAAAAATTAGGTTTCAAGAAGAATTGGAAAGAATTGATGGATTTACAATAGAATTTAGCAATGAAAACTAGAACTTGACATGTTTACTAAATGAATCGAGCTATAGGATGGTCTATTTGGACAATTGGTTTTGCAAGTCGGTCGAATGATTAAAATCGATTGACTGGGAAGTCCATCTCAGTATTCCATCAAAATTTTGGTTGTGAATTGTGATTAGGAACAAGATTGAGTTTTAGGAGAATGCAAGACCATGATTCTCCTATATAAAGGGGTGGAAATACATGGGGAGACACACATTGAGACACTAATTGTCTAAGTGTTCTTCCAATTTAAGAGAGTGAACAACACAAGGAAAATGTAACATCCCTGACCTGGGTTATGCTTTAACCCTAGGTGTTTTTCTTAAGAAAGAAAATTATATGATTGATATTATCTTTTAAAAAGTAATTAAGGCTCAAGAGGAACTTATATTTCATTTTAGTCATTTTTGAATAATATTGAAAATAATATTTTGCTTGTTATGGACTAAAATGCAATTTAACCAAGTTGAGGGGTTAATTTGAAAATGTTACATGATAATATGTTCCTCATGAGTTGAAGCCGCATGGGAATGAAAATGATGCAGAGGTATGGCTAGTGAAATCCTGAGTACCAAGAAAGAGCTGATAAAGCAGTGGTTGTGCATTAAGACCTAGTTTTGGTGTAATGTGCAATTTACCCAAAACCCAGGGTTAAATATGAAATTTAACACTTCAATAAGGACCTTAATATTCTTGGCATCTTGTAGAGGCAATAAAATGAGAGTGGCATCTCATTTTGGCTACTTTGAAGGAGAGAGAATCTTGATATTAAAATAATCAAGATTTAATCATAAATGGAACTTTATTTCAAATTAATGTAAGAATAAATATAATAATTGAAGGGCCTTCAACCAACAACAAGGTGGTTGGATTTTTTCAAGTGTGAACACTCTTTTTCCTTTTCTAGGCCACGAAATATCTAACTTTAGTGGAGAGTCCACTCACTTTAAGTCAATGGAAAGTAATATCCACTAAAAATGGGATATTAATATAATATGATTAAGGTGCTTAATTTCTTTTTCCTTAATTCATGGATAATGGAAGGGAATTTGGAGATAAGGAAGATAGCTTTGCATTCACGGAATTTAGGAGGAAGAGGTGGCACAATTTTTGGAATTAAAGGATTTTTATAAGGCATTTTCTCTCTCATTGATTTTCTTATAAAAGCACCCTTTACCACTCAAACCAAGGACTTTTTCGAATCCACTTCTTTCCTTTGCTTGCAAAAACGATCAAGGGAGCTAGGAACATCAGGAAGACGACCCTCAACCTGTTGGTAAGCTTCTTGACCTTCGTTCATCTTGATTTCATGGTGGAAATCACAAATCAATGCATGATTCCTTCATATCTCGATCCCATCTTCACTTCTAACCATTCCTTTTCACCTAAATGCTTGAGGAACGATCCTTGTGGTTAGAGAAAGCTTCTTCCACCATTGTTGACGTGAAGCTACAAGCTTTGAATCTCAATTGAAGACATGTTATATAACTTTAACCCCTATTCATTATTATTGATTTCAATTTCTCTATCAACTATATTCAATTGCTCTTCTTTCAATTTCTTTGATTAGTTGATGTAATTACCATGATAATGGTAGTAGTTTTCGATGGTCTAAGGCTTGATGATGATAAAATCATCTTAGGCTCACTTTCCAATATATTTTTATTGCAAACGGTTTTAAGGTTTTGGTCTAAACGGTTTCACCAAACCGTTTGGAGACCAAACGGTTTCCAAACCGTGTGGAGGCTTGGACCCCAAACCATTTAGAGGAGTTGACCATTTGGAAGGGTTGACCATTTGAGGTCAGAACCCTAGAATATGTTGGATGATGATCCATTTGATCTAATTGTTTAAGTCAATATATAGACAATCCTCCAAGTGGAAACCCTAATCAGCTAAGTGCTGAATTTGCAATTAATTAAGTTGATGTTTTGGGTTGATTAGACCAAACGGTTTAAAAACCATTTGGAGGTCACCCCAAACGGTCTCAAGACCATTTGGAGGTCAACCAAGACCGTTTGGAGGTCTAGGGTTAAATATGGTTGAGTAATTGAAGAGTTAGAGATATTAAATTAAAGTGCAATCAATAACTATATTGATGATCAATCCAATGACCTAAACCCTAATTGGATTTCAAAAATTTTAATGTTTTATGAGGCAAACGATCCCGAGACCGTTTGGAGGTCATCCAAATGACCTAAAGACCATTTGAGGTTAGGTCATATCATAAGTTGATGATGGTTCATTGTTTTCAATTGGTTTGGTTCCACAATGATAAACATTGATGGTTCCTCGATTCCAAAACTCTAATTGAAGTAGTATTGATTATAAACCCTAGTTTAATTGAGTTTAAAACCCTAATTGATGATCTAATTGAGGGTTGATTCTATGGTTCAACTGATGAATGAATCAAGTATACAATTGAAAGGTAGTTCATGGATTGAAACCTTGATATGATTAAGTATTGAAACACCTTTTTGGTCCATTTAGTTTTGAGAGGGTTTGGAACAAACAGTCTCAAGACCGTTTGGGTCCAAACGGTCTCAAACCGTTTGGATACCCAAGCTCATTCAGTTTCAACACTTTCTAGCTCATTCAATTTCAAGGCAATGTTTGCTTAAACAGTTTCAAGGGAAATATTCCCAAACTGTTTCAAACCGTTTGAACTTTTAAAGTCCAAGACCATTTAAGGTCTAAGTAGGCTAGACTGTTTGAGGTTCAAAATGGTTAATCCATTTGGATATCTAATGAAATTGAAGATTCAATTGGTTAATTCATTTGAATACTCATGTGATTGAAGGATCAATTGATCAAATCTTCTGGACATCCTAAAATAGGATGAGAGCGAGAGAGATTTATACATGCAAGATAATCATGTAGCAATCAAGTCTAACACATTCAAAGTAAGTGTGATATACAATTAGGGTATGATCCTTGGTAAAGAGAGCATGAAACCCTAATTGAGTTAATTGATGAACTCAAACCCTAAATTAGGGAAATTCTGAATGAAACCCTAATCTAGGAAGATAATGTGATATGAATTTAGGGTAATGGCATGAGTAACCCTAATTCATGGTATTTGATGTAAAACCCTAATTGTAGGTTATTGAACATAAACCCTAAATCTAGGGTGATGTGATGTGAGTAGTAAACCCTAACTCTAAATAGGGTGAAGTTGTATGAAACCCTAATTCTAGATTATGCTATTTAGCATGAAACTCTAATCTTGGACAATGAAATGATGAATCATTGGTCCCAATTGAATAAAGGGGGATGAGTAACCCTAATTTCTATAAAATGGGAAACCCTAACCCTGGTATGGGAATAGTGGTGTTACCCTGGGATAGCATGAAACTGAAATATGATTGATATATCTGTTATCATCTGTATTAACCATCCAGGTATTCTGAGATGATGAACATAGCCAGGTATGAGCTATGATGTTTTATTATTAAATTTTTTATTGGGCCTTGTGTGCCATAATATGCCTTGTTGTTTAGTAAGAGGTAACAAGAGAATTGTTGGGCCTCAAGTGCCAGATAAGATGATTGTGAAGCAAGTATCATGTATACCTTGGTCAGATGACCTGAAGGTGATGGTTACCTGAAAAAGTGGTAACCGTTCTCTGTGATGAGATGAGGGTTTGAATACCCAGAACCATATGTTTATATGAGGGACTAAGATCCCAATGTCTTTTAAAGACTAAGAGATAACTAATAAAAATAGTACATATTTCTTTATAGCATTTATCTTAATGAGTTATGTTTGAAAACTTGACTGATGCTAAAAGAATATGATAATGTACTTAATTAATCAAGTGAAAGCTATTCGTGTAGTACTCTGACCATAGATCCATCATCGTCAGTAGCTGGTGATGGTGAAACAGGTTTTCTTATGAGATTTTCTGGAGTTCGCATATTCTTGAATATGTGGGGTCGATGGGCGAAAATATCCTTACGTCCTAATGAGGGAATTGATGGAAGGTAAACATTAAATCTCTCAATCCTTCATTGTATGTTCCGGGATGGATGTATCACTAATCTCCCGATGATGATAATGTCGGATCGATGGAGGTAAACATGAAATCTCTCGATCGCGAAGAGAGTGCAGCCGACACTGTAGCTCTATAGCTAGATGCCACTATACCATGGTATGCTATATAAGAAGAAATACAAGATGTACTGCATGTAATCTCGCACTGAGCGAGATGTGGGAATTCATGGAAGTTGACTCTTCCATTAATTTTGTATGGTACCGATTTTGACTTCGTAGTGATCAGTTGGAGTATGAGCGGTATACCTCATCTCCTCAGAGTTTAAGAATGTTTGAAAAATATAATCATACGTGTAACGTATTTGCATGAGATTGAAATACGAGAACCACTGGTTGATGTTATCCTGCATAGCATGTTCTTGATACATAAATGTTATTTATGTTCTTTAATTCTTTATTGAATAAGAGACATGTTGCCTCGTCAAGTTATAACTGAAATACTTGAATAGGAATGTTGCTCTAATATGCATAGATACTGATTTTTCTGCCAATGAAATATATTATCCCACTGCTCAGTTTATTTCTATTAAACTATGATAATAATGTTTACGGCAGAGAGTTATATCTCTCGCTAGGGCAATTGTATAATTGTCTCACCCCCTTGGGATTCAATGTTTTTAGGTAGACACAGACAAAGAGGCAGAACCTCTGTAGCAGAGGAAGAGTAGCAGCAGCAACATCAAGGACAACAGTAATATCCCAGGTGGGGATACTGGGTGTCAAGCTTTGTACATAAAGTCTTATGTGTCGTCTCTGTACTCTCAGGTCCTAGGAGTTAGTAGATAGTGTTTTATAATCGATCTGAGATTTTGGTTCGATGCATCGAGGTTTATGTTACTTGTGCTGTTTAGCAAAGTAATGATGTCTATATGCTCCTCGAGAAGAGATGATACAATGAATGTACAATGTGGACCAGTATGTAAATATACTACTGTGGTTTTTGTTTTAAAGAATCTCTGGTAATGGATCTTTTTATAAAAGGTTTTAATTTTTAGTGATTTTTAGTAATTTCGCTGCTAACGAAACACTTCCGGATTAGTTTAATCTAGTTAATCTTGTTTTTGTGAATCATACGTCACAAGTTTAGTGGTATCAGAGGTCTAGGTTTGGTGAGTCTACAAAGACATAGGATTAAGGTTGTTGAGTCTATTCTAGTGTCTTCCAGTTTATCTAATAGTGTCTTCTGCTCATATAGGAGGAGAAAAACTTGAAGATGTCTGGATCGCATGATGAACATGCTGTTGAGAGCAGCATTGCTGCACCAGGAGGAGGTGCAAGAGACCAAGATAGGGAGGAGCCTGTACCTAAACAACCCCAGTTTAATCAAGTGGATATGGGGAACCCAGCCTTCCAAGCTATGTTTGGGAAGTTTATGGCAGCTATGACTCACATGACAGATAGGATGCTACTACCTGCACTAAGGGCACCAGCCCACAATGAAAGATAGGGAGCTGGCAAGACCTTTGAAAGGCTTCGGAGGGTAGGAGCCATGGAGTATGCTGGCACAGCTGACCCAACAGATGATAATTTATGGTTAACTGAGCTGGAGAAGGCTTTTAGAATCCTTATTATTACTAAAGATGAGAAGGTGAGACATGCTATCTACCTACTACAGGGGAGTGCTGGTCATTGGTGGACCATTGAGGAAGGTAAAAGGCCAGGAGTTGAAGTCGGATGGGATGAATTTCGATGGGAATTTGTTGCTAGATACTTTCCCAAGACGTATCTAGATGAGAAGATCTCTCAATTTGAGAGGTTGATGCAAGGATAGATGAACATTAGCGAATATGAGGCTAGGTTCATGGAGTTGTTGCGGTTCTATCTGCACATGGAAGCTACTGATGAGGAGAGGATTCGGCAGTTCGAGAAAGGTTTGAACGCTGAATTGACCACTCTTGTTTCTGCTCTGGAGAATAGAGAAAGATTTTCCACTTTTGTGGAGTCTGTGAGATAAATTGAGAGGTCTGTATCGAGAAGCGACAGACTAGTAATAATAAAGTATATCCTCAGTTTCAAGGACCCTTGTCTGAGAGTTTCAAGAAGACGAGATTCTCTGCACCACCACCACTAAGGTTTAATACCCCGACGCAGTAGACGTCAAGTAGGGGCAGGGGCCGTAGTTTTCTTCTAAGTAGAGCCCCCAGTACAACATCAGCATCAGTGACAGGACCACCCAGGCAGAGTTGGGGAAGTTATAATAGCTACTAGTGCGGAAAGTCAGGACACTTGAAGAGAGATTGTCCTGAGAAGGTCAGAACTGTGACCCAACCCCAAAGACAGAGTCAGCAAGGCTCACAGAGGTGATAGTTCAATAATAATGCTAGATAACGTGGACAAGCATCCCAAGATGGATCATCGACACCAAAAAACCAAGCACAGGGTCAACAACAACCAACAACTAGATTCTATGCCATGAAGAAGCCTGAAGCAGTAGTCAACCCTTGGGTTGTGATAGGTCAGATGGAACTATTTTATTCTGATATGTCTTCATCTTGCTTCGTATCTGTGTTAATTGATCTGGGTGCTATGCATTCCTTTATCACTCAAGGAATGATTTATGACGACAACATGACTGTCAGTCATAGAGCAGACAATTTGATGCTAGAAACCCCTTTGTTGGGATCTGCAGTGTTGCGGGAGGTGTGTTCTCCCTGCAATCTTTTCTTTTCTAAACATCGCATTCAAGTGGATCTTATACCACTTGAGATGTAGGGTTTTGATATAATCCTTGGAATGGACACCTTAGAGAAGTATAAGGTTGTCTTGGATTGTAGTTCCAAACAGGCTGTGTTCACAGACAATGGTGACACATAGATCTTTTAGGGAGATAGAAAGATTCTTCCAACTTGTCTTGTGTCAGCTATGGTAGCTGAGAAGTTGATGAGACATGGATGCTTTGCATTCTTGGCTCATGTGGTAAATACCACAATGGAGAGCCCTCATCCTTCTGAAGTTCTGGTAGTCAGGGAATTTGAAGATGTATTTCCTGAAGAACTTCCAGGTGTTCCTCCGTCTTGAGAGATTGATTTTGAAATTAATCTAATCCCGAGCATGCAACCAATAGCACAAACGCCGTATAGAATGGTACCTGCTGAGATGGTAGAGCTCAAGAAACAACTGCAAGAGTTTCTTGAGAAGGGTTTTATTCGACCGAGTACTTCACCATGGGGTGCTCCGGTTCTTTTTGTTAAAAAGAAAGATGGGTCTATGCGATTATGCATTGACTACAGACAGTTAAACAAAGTCACCATAAAGAACAAGTATCCTTTACCAAGGATAGACGACCTATTTGATCAGTTGCGTGGTGCAACTATCTTTTCTAAGATAGATCTGAGGTCGGGATACCATCAGTTGCGTATCAAGGAGGGTGACATATCTAAGTCTGCTTTTAGAACAAGATATGGTCACTATGAGTTCATAGTTATGTCATTTGGACTAACTAATGCACCAGCTGCATTCATGGAACTCATGAAAAAAATTTTCATACCTTTTCTTGAACAATGTGTAGTCGTCTTCATAGATGACATCTTGATCTATAGTAGAGATGCTCAACAACATGAGCAGCACCTTCGTCAGGCTTTGACTTTTCTAAGAGAGCATAGGCTATATGATAAGTTTAGCAAGTGTGAGTTTTGGCTACCAGAAGTTTCTTTTTTAGGACACGTTATATCTGCTTCAGGTATTCATGTTGATCCTAAGAAGGTAGAATTTGTCCTGCAATGGGAATAGCCAAATACACCGACGGAGATACGCAATTTCCTAGGACTAGCAAGCTATTACAGGAGGTTCGTCAAGAATTGTAGTTCTTTAGCTTTACCCCTGACCAAGTTGACCAGGAAAGAGGTTCCTTTTGTCTGGAATGACAATTGCCAACACTATTTCTAGTTGCTGAAGGAAAGGCTAACAAGTGCACCTGTGCTAGTGTTACCTAAGCAAGGGAAGGGGTACATAGTTTTCTATGATGCATCCAAGAATGGCTTAGGATGTGTGTTGATGCAGGATAAACAAGTGATTTCTTTTGCTTATCAACAGCTTAAGAAACATGAGGAGAATTATCTGACACATGATCTAGAGTTAGCTATTGTGGTCCATGCTTTAAAGATCTGGAGACATTATCTCTATGGAGAGACATTCTAGGTTTTCACAGACCATAAGAACCTAAAGTATATCTTCTCACAACATGAGCTGAACATGAGACAAAGTCGCTGGATGGAATTGATCAAGGACTACGACTGTACAATTGATTATCATCTAGGGAAGGATAATGTGGTAGCTGATGCACTAAGTAGGAAGTTAGCAACACCAGCCCTAGATAAAGCACAGTGGAATTCCTTAGTGTGCTCTAAAAGAGATATGTTTATTTCCTTGAGGCAAGACAATGTACAACTTAAAGTTTCATTGTTAGCCGGGCTGCTAGCTAAGATGCAAGTGAAATATAATCCAAGACAGCAGATTAAAGAAGCATAGCAAGTTGATACTGTGATTCAGCAGATCAGGTCTGAATATGGAAGTGAGAAATGAGATGGCTTCAATGATTCAGATGATCAGGTAGTCTGTTACCATGGTAGGATGGTAGTACATGATGTTGATAACTTAAGAAAGTTAGTTCTGGAAGAAGCTCATTCTTCAATGTATGCTTTGCATCCCGGAAGCACCAAGATGTATCATAAATTAAAAGATATGTATTGGTGGCCTGGATTGAAGAAAGATGTTACTGAGTTTGTTATGTAGTATCCGGTCTGTCAGCAGGTTAAAGCCGAACATCAGAAGCCCACAGGAACAATGCAACCTCTACCTATATCGCTGTGGAAATGGGATCATGTAACCATGGACATTGTGGTTGGTTTGCCAAAAAATAGCAAAAAGTCATGATTTCATTTGGGTGATAGTTGATAGGTTGACTAAGATAGTGCATTTCTTACATGTCAAAACAACCTACACTGCTGAGAAGCTTGCACAGATATACATAGATGAGATAGTGCGGTTGCACGGGGTTCCAGCTACTATCGTTTCTGATAGAGGTCCCCAATTTACGAGTCGTTTTTGGGAACGAATGCATAAAGCTTTGGGTACGCAATTAAGGTTTAGTACAACCTTTCACTCCCAGACAGACAGACAGTCTGAGAGGACCATACAAACCTTAGAGGACTTGCTCAGGGCATGTGTCCTTAAGTTTGTAGGGAGTTGGGATCTACACCTGAGCTTGATAGAATTTGCTTATAATAATAGCTATCAACACAATATTTATATGGCACCATAAGATACATTATATGGTAGACGTTGTAGATCTCCCTTATGTTGGTATGAAACTGGAGAATATCAACTTTTGGGTCCTGAACTAGTACAACAAACAACTGAGAAGATTAAAGTCATACAACAATAGTTGAAAGCTGCCCAGGATAGACAGAAATCTTATGCTCACAAACATCGTAGACCCTTAGAATTCCAAGTTGGAGACAGAGTATAACTCAAGGTTTCACCTTGGAAAGGTATCCTGAGATTTGGAAAGAAGGGGAAGTTAGCTCCTAGATTTATGGGACCTTATCCAATCATTGAAAGGAAGGGAAGGGTAGCCTATAAGCTGGAGTTACCAGCTGAGTTGCATAGATTGCACCCAATATTTCATATCTCCATGTTGAGGAAGTGTCATCTTGACACGGAGTTAGTTCTTCAACCTGTCGAGGTAGAATTAAAAGATGATATATCTTATGTTGAAGGACCTATGTTGGTTCTTGACAGAAGAATTAAAAAGTTGAAAAAGAAAGGCATTAGTCTTGTAAAAGTTCTTTGGCATCACCATGGCGTTGAAGAAGCTACGTGGGAGCTAGAGTAAAATATGAGGAGGAAGTATCCTTCTCTTTTCTCTTGATGTTTTCGTTGATGATTTCGGGGACGAAATCCTTGTAAGGGGTGGATAACTTGTAACATCCCTGACCTAGGTTATGCTTTAACCCTAGGTGTTTTGCTTAAGAAAGAAAATTATATGGTTGATATTATCTTTTGAAAAGTAATTAAGGCTCAAGAGGAACTTATATTTCATCTTAGTCCTTTTTGAATAATATTGAAAATAATATTTTGCTTGTTATGGACTAAAATGCAATTTACCCAAGTTGAGGGGTTAATTAGCAAATGTTACATGATACTATGTTCCTCATGAGTTGAAGAAGCATGGGAATGAAAATGATGCAGAGGTATGGCTAGTGAAAGCCTGAGTACCAAGAAAGAACTGATAAAGCAGTGGTTGTGCATTAAGACCTAGTTTTGGTGTAATGTGCAATTTACCCAAAAGCCAGGGTTCAATATGCAATTTACCACTTCAATAAGGACCTTAATATTCTTGGCATCTTTTAGAGGCAATAAAATGAGAGGGGCATCTCATTTGAGCTACTTGGAAGGAGATAAAATCTTGATATTAAAATAATCAAGATTTAATCATAAATGGAACTTTACTTCAAATTAATGTAAGAATAAATATAATAATTGAAGGGCCTTCAACCAACAACAAGGTGGTTGGATTTTTTCAAGTGTTAACACTATTTTTCCTTTTCTAGGCCACGAAATATCTAACTTTAGTGGAGAGTCCACTCACATTAAGTCAATGGAAAGTAATATCCACTAAAAATGGGATATTAATATAATATGATTAAGGTGCTTAATTTCTTTTTCCTTAATTCATGGATAATGGAAGGGAATTTGGAGATAAGGAATATATCATTGCATTCACGGAATTGAGGAGGAAGAGGTGGCACAATTTTTGGAATTAAAGTATTTTTATAAGGCATTTTCTCTCTCATTGATTTTCTTATAAAAGCACCCTTTACCCCTCAAACCAAGGACTTTTTCAAATCCACTTATTTCCTTTGCTTGCAAAAACGATCAACGGAGCTAGGGACATTAGGAAGAAGACCCTCAACCTGTTGGTAAGCTTCTTGACCTTCGTTCATCTTGATTTCATGGTGGAAATCACAAAACAATGCATGATTCCTTCATATCTCGATCCCATCTTCACTTCTAACCATTCCTTTTCACCTAAAAGCTTGAGGAACAATCCTTGTGGTTAGAGAAAGCTTCTTCCACAATTTTTGATGTGAAGCTCCAAGCTTTGAAGCTCAATTGAAGGCGGGTTCTATAACTTGAACCCCTTTTCATTATTATTGATTTCAATTTCTCAATCAACTATATTCAATTGCTCTTCTTTCAATTTCTTTGATTAGTTGATGCAATTACCATGATAATGGCAGTATTTTTCGATGGTCTAAGGCTTGATGATGATAACATCATCTTAGGCTCACTTTCCAACAGATTTTTATTGCAAACGGTTTTAAGGTTTTGGTCCAAACGGTTTCACCAAACCGTTTGGAGACCAAACGGTTTCCAAACCGTTTGGAGGCTTGGACCCCAAACCGTTTATTGGAGTTGACCATTTGGAAGGGTTGACCGTTTGAGGTCAGAACCCTAGAACATATTGGATGATGATCCATTTGATTTAATTGATTAAGTCAATATATAGACAATCCTCCTAGTGGAAACCCTAATCAGCTAAGTGCTGAATTTGCAATTAATTAAGTTGATGTTTTGGGTTGATTAGCCCAAATGGTTTCAAAACCGTTTGGAGGTCACCCCAAATGGTCTCAAGACCATTTGGAGGTCAACCAAGACCGTTTGGAGGTCTAGTGTTGAATATGGATGAGTAATTGAAGAGTTATAGATATTAAATCAAAGTGCAATCAATAACTATATTGATGATCAATCCAATGACCTAAACCCTAATTGGATTTCACAAATTTTAATGTTTTATGAGGCAAACGGTCTCAAGAACGTTTGGAGGTCATCCAAATGACCTCAAGACCGTTTGAGGTCAGGTCATATCATAAGTTGATGATGGTTCATTGTTTTCAATTGGTTTGGTTCCACAATGATAAACATTGATGGTTCTTCGATTCCAAAAATCTAATTGAAGGAGTATTGATTATAAACCCTAGTTTAATTGGGTTTAAAACCCTAATTGATGGTCTAATTGAGGGTTGATTATATGGTTCAACTGATGAATGAATCAAGTATACAATTGAAAGGTAGTTCATGGATTGAAACCTTGATATGATTAAGTATTGAAACACCGTTTGAACTTTGATAGTCCAAGACTGTTTAATGTCTAAATAGGCAAGACCGTTAGAGGTTCAAAATGGTCAATCCATTTGGATATCTAATGAAATTGAAGATTCAATTGGTTAATTCATTTGAATACTCATGTGATTGAAGGATCAATTGATCAAATCTTTTGGACATCCTAAAAGAGGATGAGAGAGAGATTTATACATGCAAGATAATCATGTAGCAATCAAGCCTAACACATTCAAAGTAAGTGTGATATACAATTAGGGTATGATCCTTGGTAAAGAGATCATGAAACCCTAATTGAATTAATTGAGGAACTCAAACCCTAAATTAGGGCAATTCTTAATGAAACCCTAATCTAGGAAGATAATGTGATATGAATTTAGGGTAATGACATGAGTAACCCTAATTCATGGTATTTGATGTAAAACCCTAATTTGGATGAATAGTAAACCCTAATTGTAGGTTATTGAACATAAACCCTAAATCTAGGGTGATGTGATGTGAATAGTAAACCCTAATTCTAAATAGGGTGAAGTTGTATGAAACCCTAATTCTAGATTATGTTATTTAGCATGAAACTTTAATCTTTGACAATGAAATGATGAATCATTGGTCCCAATTGAATAAAGGGGGATGCATAACCCTGATTGCTATAAAATGGAAAACCCTATCCTTGGTATGGGAATAGTGGTGTTACCCTGGGATAGCATGAAACTAAAATATGATTGATATATCTGTTATCATCTGTACTAACCATGTAGGTATTCTGAGATGATGAACATAGCCAGGTATAAGCTATGATGTTTTATTGTTAAAACTTTTTATTGGGCCTTGTATGCCATAATATGCCTTGTTGTTTAGTAAGAGGTAACAAGAGAATTGATGGGCCTCAAGTTCCAGATAAGATGCTTGTGAAGCAAGTATCATGTGTACCTTGGTTAGATGACCTGAAGGTGATGGTTACCTAAAAAAGTGGTAACAATGCTCTGTGATGAGCTGAGGGTTTGAATACCCAAAACCATATGTTTATATGAGGGACTGAGATTCCAATGTCTTTTAAAGACTAAGAGATAACTGACGAAAACTGTACATGTTTCTTTATAGCATTTGTCTTAATGAGTTATGTTTGAAAACTTGACTGATGCTAAAAGAATATGATATTGTACTTAATTAATCAAGTGAAAGCTATTCATGTAGTGCTCTGACCATAGATCCATCATTGTCAGTAGCTGGTGATGGTGAAATAGGTTTTCTTATGAGATTTCCTGGAGTTCGCATATTCTTGAATATGTGGGGGTCGATGGGCAAAAATATCCTTACGTCTTAATGAGGGAATTGATGGAAGGTAAACATTAAACCTCTCAATCCTTCATTGTATGTTCTAGGATGGATGTATCACTAATCTCCCGATGATGATTGATGCATGGGTTTTGAGTCACTTTTATAGGCTTATTTTATATCTGTTTTATGCATGTATTTGTCATTTTCTTGATTATATTTGCATAATTCACTATAGTTGGCCTTTAAACTCTTTTTGCATCAAATTATTCTTCTTTTATCATATTTTTTTAATGATTTCATATAATCCCCGAACTTATACACATGTTTCGGCACTTTTTCAGGCACTTTTGCATTGTCCAGAGTCGATACTATCGACCTTGGTGTCGATAGTATCGCCATTTTATCAGAAAGCAACCCTAAAATGCGATCTTGGAAGGAAAAACCTGTATCATGGTCGATACCATCGACTTGGGGGTCAATACTATCGACATCGTCGAGATCTGGCAATTTTCAGCACTAAAATGGAGCGTTTTAATCCGACGGTGGAGCTTTTTCAGAGCTGTAAAGTGGTCCTATGACCTAAGAAGATCACGGATGGCCCGAAGGGGATCTCACATTGTGTTGCAAAACATCCAAGAAGGAGGGAGAGAGAGAGAGAAGACAAGAGACGAAGGCCGTCAACCGAGCGATCCGGGCACCTCCGACGGGCGATTTTGCTACCGGAAGACTACAAAATGCACGTTTCTCGAGGAGGATCTCCAGGAACACCTTTGTATCAAGGGTTACATGAGTTTGCTCCATGTTTCCCATGTTTTTATTCTCTACTCCTATGTATTTCCCATTGTCAACCATGCGGGGCTAATCCCCTTAATCTTTAGGACCGGGAGTAGCCCGGGAATTCATTGTACGACAATTTTATCATAGTAATTCATCTTTATCTCTTATATCTGTGGTATAATTTCATTTTCTCAATTACATTGTTATGCTTGATCACCATAATAATAATCTAATGCCATTAATTACTTTGAAAGAAGAATTAATGGTTGAAAAGAGATGAAATTCACGTTAATTGACAAATCCCTTGAACAAGGTGGTGTAAGGTTAATGGTGGATACCGAGAGATCATTTTTAATGCACCTAGTTTAGGGTATAGGTTACTACGACGGTGGAACCGACCTAGACATCGGTAGTGAATTGTACCACAACAGTGGGCAATTCTGATTTCAGGCCACTACCCGGATAGAGAGATAAATCTGAATGACTACATAGAATTTAATACAATGAAAACCTGCGGTGAAACCACAATCCTAAAGATCTCCATTTGAATTGATTAAACTAAACCCTTAATCGATTGCTCTATTTTATTTTATTTTCTTTTATTTTACAACAACTCTCAAGCTCTTTTAATCAGTTTAGCTGATCGCAACCAGTTAGTAGTAGTCTACTAAAATTCACGTTTCCCTGAGTTCGAATCGGGCCTCACAAGGCCTATATTACATTGATACGTATACGTGCGTTTGCACGCACGGTTTACGTGTGTCAAGTTTTTGGCACCGTTGCCGGGGAAATGGTGAATTTTAGCACTACGAGTGCTGAGAGCGGCCACACTAGGCCACTTTTAATTCCTATAATTTTTTTTCTCTTTTCATCTTTTGAACTGAATTGCAAATCTTATTTATTGTTTTAATTATTTGTACCAGTTCATACACTACGATTTGAAATTTCAGGTACTAGTAAAGTAATAATGGGTGATGGAGCGGAAAATGAGGAGCAGACGATCTGGGAAAGGATTAAGGCTTCTTCTTCTTCTGCGGTGAGGAAGATACACAACTTCAGCCAGCGAGCCAGTGAAACATACTCTGAAACTTGGGAGCGCTTCCAGATCATGCTGAGGAAGTGTCCACATCACGGCTTAGACAAGGAGAAGCAAGCTAAAATTTTCTACTTCGCCCTAAATGAACATGATAGGAGCAATTTGGACTCAGCAGGTTCTGGTTTCTTTTTGAACAACACATGCATAAGGTGTTGGGAGATTCTAAGGAACATGTCCAAAAAGCAGTCTTGGGGTGAAAGAGATGCACCCGAGTAGGTTGGCATTACACATGAAGCAAGGGCCATCAAAGCGCTTAATGACAAGTTGGATCTTATAGACAAGAAGCTCCTAGAGAAAGAGGACAATGGGTCTGATGATGAAGCACATGCTAAGTATATGCATCAACAGGGATATAGAAATAACAATTATGATTGGAGGAAGGAACAAAATTTTCAGAAGCTGCAGCCTAGCCTAGAGGAAAAGAACAATGAATTTCTTAGACAGGTGGTGAAACAAAATCAAGAGATGATGAGTACATTCTCCAAGAAGTTACAGTCTCAGGGCGAGATTTTGAATAAATTTGGGCAGACATTGCAAAGTCATGGAGCACAAATGAGGGCACTAGAGACGAATGTGATCCAAGTTTCCAATGAAGTGGCAGCCATGAAGCATACAAATCAACAAAGACAGGCTGGGAATGCAGATGTTGCTCAAGCACATCATCAAGTGAAATATATATATCTGTGATTACTGAGGCAGAACCCCCGGTGGTGGAGGTCCAGGACAAAAGCAAAATGAGTTTTGATACGGAGGCTACACCAAGAATACCGTATCCTCGCAGTCATTATGGACTACCGGGCGAATGTTGTCCATTCAGAAAAATCCACCAAGAGCACATCGCGGCCGCGCCCGCACCTAGGCAAGAGGAGCAGGTGAAGGCCATGCGTCATGATGAACCTACAGTCACTGAGGAAGATGAGCAGCCACAAGTCACACCAGCTGCAAATGATGTGTTAAATCCTATCCTAGAAGGTGGCGTTGAAGCAAGCTTAGGGGAGGAGACCCCTAAAGTTCCATATGTGCCACCACACAAGCGAGCGAAGGACCCAAACGTGCCTTTTCTGGATAGTCTGAGGCCGAAGAAAGAGCATAGGCACTACGAGAAATTTTTGGAGATGTTTAGGAAGCTCCATATTAATATTCCGTTAGTGGAAATGATAGAATAGATTCTAGCATATGGAAGGTTTGTCAAGGACATAATCACCAAGAAAAGGCGGATAAAAGACACTGACATTTGTGTTGTTGATGAAAAAGTGAGTTCTATAATCCAAGGATGACTACCAAGGAAGAGGAAAGATCCCGGATGTTTCTACATCCCATGTTCCATAGGCGGCCAACATTTTCCACGAGCACAGTGTGACTCAGGGGCCAACATTAATCTTATGCCACTATCCACATTTCAAAAGCTTGGATTGAAGACACTAAAGAAATCTGCCATGACTATTGAGTTGGCGGATGGATCCATTGTGAAGCCGCAAGGTATATGCAAGGATGTGCTAGTCAAGGTCGACAAATTTATCTTCCCTGTTGACTTTGTGGTCATAGACATGCATGAGCTAGAAGGAGGTGAGATGCTATTGGGAAGGCCGTTCCAAGCTACGGCTGATGTAATCGCTGCCATTGGGCGAGGTTACTTGACACTTGGGATTGGTGATGATAGAGTTAAATTAAAACTACCAAATGACTCATTGGAGACATCTCTTGACAACCCAGGTTAAAGGTATCCTTATGTCAAGCCTAGGACATTAAACAAGGGTGCTTGTTGGGAGGCAACCCAACTTTCAGTTCATTTTATGTTGGGTTATGTTCTTTTATGTTTATGTACTTAGTTTTTGCTTAGTTTTTGATACTTTTTGTAAAAATGGTACCCGAACTCGTGTTTTGAAGTGTGCAGAATGTTAAGGTCGATACTATCAACACCCATGTCAATAGTATCGAGTTTGGAGAAGTAAACGCTAAAGAAAAGTCGATACCATCGACCCTAGGGTCGATAGTATCGAGATTCCTGAAGATTTACAGAAAAATTAATGACAGTAAAGTCGATACCATTGACCCTAGGGTCGATAGTATCGACACTTTTGAGTTCCTAGGCTTTTAGATGCGTCGATTCAACAAAATTGCTGATCTTGGGTCGATACCATCGACCTTGTGTCGATAGTATCGACACCTGCAGGACAGCTACATAAAACAGGTCGTAAAAGGTATCGAAATGAGATTTTTTCGAACCGTTTTTTGCAGAGGAAAGATGGATGAAGTAAGTCACGTCTTAGAACCACTAAGACACAAAAATGGGACACAAAAAGGAGGGAGATAGCAAGCATCACTTGGTCCACTTGAGCATCTAACCATCCTTCTTCACCACACTTCAAAGCGAACGGTACCGCTGTTCCACCTCTTAAGTGAGAATGTTGACTATGAGGCCATAGTCATATTCAAGCTTAGGGGGGGTGTTGGAACAACCCTCTATCTTAGTTTTTACTTACTTATTCATGTTGATTTTACTTTTGAGATATTAGTTGTTTTTATTTCTAGGTTTACTGCTTTTGTAGGATCCACATCTATCTAGTGTAATCTGTGGAGCAATAAATGCATGATTTCAATTGGGAGTTTTACTCTTGGGTTGTGTACACATGAAAATATGAACATATTGAAAACTTTTTGAGCTTATTCTTGTGAGTAATTGAGTTGCATAACTGAGGAAGTGCTTGGGTGAGTCAGCTTCAGGACACGGGGACATGAATGACCATCTTTATTGTCCAAGGAAAAGTGATTGGCAAGGATGTTTGAGCCCAAACCGACCAAATGCTAACGTGACCTTAGAATAAAGTTTAAGAGATAAATCCTTCAGTTACCCTATACACATGTCTTTAGAGAGGGACGTATGATATTTTTGGAAGGTTCTGTCAATTAGTCTTGTGATCTGATCCACCACAATTTCATTCACACTCCACCATAAGAAATGGGAGCACATTACTGTCTTTCACTCTTTGATTGCATCCCATGTAGATAGGTCTTGCATTATATCTAGTTTCACATATTTTGTTTTGCATGAAAATGAAAAGAAAAAAAAAAGATAGAGTAGTTATACATGCACATTATCCTTAGGTGTGTGTCATTTAATTGCATAACTATCATTTTGTAGCTGCATTCACAATTTTTTTGAGCATATACTACATCATGCGTCTTACGTCTTCTGAAAGATTAAAGGTGGTGAGCGTGATCCATACCCTCCAAATAGAATGCTTCAAATGTATAATTTATGTAACAAGAAGTGAGCCCGACAAATAATTCATTGTCATCTATGAAAATAAGGGCTTGAAAAAAAATTGAAGAAAAATTGAAAAAAAAGAGAAGAGAAAAACAAGAAAAAAAGAATTGAGAAGTAATAAAGAAGAAGAGGGAGAAAGGAACATGTTCTCACCTGAGAACTAAGAAGAATAAGCACATGGTGTAGTTTACTTAGATATTCCATCTCACCTTGAGACAGAATGATAGTGCATGCATCATTCCACCAAAAATATAGCATTATGACATTTTCACTTGCATTTTGCATCATGATAGGTCATTAATTTTTGTATTGCATGATTGACTATTATGTGCTTCCATATCTTCACAACCACCTATCCCATCCACCCATTTCTCTAATCGGTAGGCCACCCATGATATTCTCCTCAATCATTAATATCAGGAGATCTGCTTCCATTTAGATAATAGTTAGGAAATGAGCAACGTAGATAGGAGATCACAAGATGCATCAAGTATGGACCAAATGAGTTTATCATATTAACTGCTTTAATTGATAGTGTTTCACTGATTGGGGGACAAACATCTTTTACATAGGTCTTTGGTCGCCTGGATGGCAGTTAGTGTTTAGTGGTCAATGAGGGTCGGTTTGTGGAAAGAAAGTGGGGATGATGCAGATGTAGTTTATGTATTTATGTCCTGTTGCTGACTTATCTCAACTAGATCCAAAGTTTTGTTGCTCGAGGACGAGCAAGGTTTAAGCTTAGGGGAGTTTGATGCATGGGTTTTGAGTCACTTTTATAGGCTTATTTTATATCTGTTTTATGCATGTATTTGTCATTTTCTTGATTATATTTACATAATTCACTATAGTTGGCCTTTAAAATCCTTTTGCATCAAATTATACTTCTTTTATCATATTTATATGATTTCATATAATCCCTGGACTTATACACATGTTTCGGCACTTTTTCAGGCACTTTTGCATTGTCCAGAGTCGATACTATCGACCCTGGTGTCGATAGTATCGACATTTTATCAGAAAGAAACCCTAAAACGCGATCTTGGAAGGAAAAACCTATATCATGGTTGATACCATCGACCTGGGGGTCGATACTATCAACAGCGTCGGGATCTGGCAATTTTCAGCACTAAAACAGAGCGTTTTAATCCGACGGTGGAGCTTTTTCGGAGCTGTAAAGTGGTCCTATGACCTAAGAAGATCACAGATGGCCCGAAGGGGATCTCACATTGTGTTGCACAACATCCAAGAAGGAGGGAGAGAGAGAGAGGAGACAAGAGACGAAGACCGTCAACCGAGCAATCCGGGCACCTCCGACGGGCGATTTTGCTACCGGAAGACTGCAAAATGCACGTTTCTCGAGGAGGATCTCCAGGAACACCTTTGTATCAGGGGTTACACGAGTTTGCTCCATGTTTTCCATGTTTTTATTCTCTACTCCTATGTATTTTCCATTGTCAACCATGCAGGGCTAATCCCCTTAATCTTTAGGACCGGGAGTAGCCCGGGAATTCATTGTATGACAATTTTATCATAGTAATTCATCTTTATCTCTTAAATCCGTGGTATAATTTCGTTTTCTCAATTACATTGTTATGATTGATCACCGTAATAATAATATAATGCCCTTAATTACTTTGAAAGAAGAATTAATGGTTGAAAAGAGATTCAATTCATGTTAATTGATAAATCCCTTGAACAAGGTGGTGTAAGGTTAATGGTGGATACCGAGAGATCATTTTTAATGCACCTAGTTTAAGGTATAGGTTACTACGATGGTGGAACTGACCTAGACATAGGTAGTGAATTGTACCATGATAGTGGGCAATTCTGATTTTAGGCCACTACCCGGATAGAGAGATAAATCTGAATGACTACATAGAATTTAATACAATGAAAACCCGCGGTGAAACCGCAATCCTAAAGATCTCCATTTGAATTGATTAAACTAAACCCTTAATCGATTGCTCAATTTTATTTTATTTTATTTTATTTTACAACAACTCTCAAACTCTTTTAATCGGTTTAGCGGATCACAACCAGTTAGTAGTAGTCTACTAAAATTCATGTTTCCCTGAGTTTGACTCGGGCCTCACAAGGCCTATATTACATTTATACGTATACTTGCGTTTGCACGCACGGTTTACGCGTGTCAATGATAATGTCAGATCGATGGAGGTAAAATGAAATCTCTCGTTCGCGAAGAGAGTGCGGCCACCACTGCAGCTCTATAGCTAGATGCCACTATACCATGGCAGGTTATGTAAGTAGAGACACAAGATGTCCTACATGTAATCTCGCACTGCCCGAGATGTGGGAAGTCATGGAAGCCGACTCTTCCATTGATTTTGTATGGTACCAATTTTGACTTCACAGTGATCAGTTGGAGTATGAGCGGTATACCTCATCTCCTCAGAGTTTAAGAATGTTTGAAAAATATAATCAGTCGTGTAGCGTATTTGCATAAGATTGAAATACGAGAACCACTGGTTGATGTTATCCTGCTTAGCATGTTCTTGATACATAAATGTTATTTATGTTCTTTAACTCTTTATTGAATAAGAGACATGTTGCCTTGTCAAGTTATAACTGAAATACTTGAATAGGAATGTTGCTCTAATCTGCATAGATATTGATTTTCCTACCAATGAAATATATTATCCCACTACTCAGTTTATTTCTATTAAACTACAATAATAATGTTTACAGCGGAGTGTTATATCTCTTGCTGGGGAAATTGTATAATTGTCTCACCCCCGTGGGATTCAACATTTTTAGGTAGACACAGAAAAAGAGGCAGAACCTCTGTAACACAGGAAGAGTAGCAGCAACAACATCAAGAATAACAGTAATATCCCAGGTGGGGATCGTGATGGCCCTAAATTTTGGAACTTGATATACAAAATATCATTGTTGACATACATAGAATAGAATGGTTAAATGATGGACCTTGAGGTTTAAATTTGTCAAATGATGTAGGTTGAACTCATTTTATTAAGATTCAATGAATATTCGAATCGTATGCAAGGTTTATACCATTATTTAATTGAGGAAATAAATTAATAAACAAATGTTGGACTTTGGATGTCAAACTTGAACAAGAGTTAGATTATGTGTTGGAGAACTAATACTTCAAATTATATGGCTTTTTGATTAACCATTTGAGAGATATCAAGGTTTGAATGTTTGATTCTATGGCATGTGTAAAAATTGAATTATAAGTAAATTAGGAACATGTTTTGACGATGGTGGAAGGTTTAATTACTTTGTCATACAACCACTTAGTCAATTAAACATGCATTTGCCTTTTTAGCTTTTATCCTAGCCAATGACGAGAATACGACCCTGTCACCGTCTTCAACCTCCGACAAATTTGGGAAGAGCAACATAAAAACATGCCGATCCACCCAACCTCAATCACCTAGTCCATATTACACCCCACACTCGTCTAGCAGGCTATTCAGATCTGAGAAGTATGGAGATCTCCAACAAACCCTGACTTAGGTTGGGAGGTGGCGTATTTGGAGAGAACCAAGCTTTGTCCCTAACACTTGTCTCCAGCAGCACGAACCAGAGAGATCGACTCCTCCTCCCTCACTCTTTTCATGACTATGTTCTGCACTGACCAAGCAAAAGCGATCAGATCCCTTCCGCCACCCCCTTCCTTCCCTGAGTTGTCTTGGAGATGTGGAGCTTGACCGAACACAAAGGTTACCCGCAACAACACTCCTGCCTGCCATGACGATATGGGGAGTCCAGGCCTTACGATGACAATGAGGTTGTTGCTAGAGGGATATGGTTTTATCAACAGCGCTGAGATCTAAAGATGAAGGTAGTGATCCTAGAGACCTTGGGGGAGTTTGCGGAAATACCAACCTTCACCTGAACATGTTTGTAGGCTCCTGGTCCTAGGTTATCAGAAACTCCTTTTCCCCCCTTCTCATCTTCTGCAATAGCAGATTCGTAGGTTTCTGACCCATCCAGAGGTTCCAAGCACACCTGCAGGGGACGGAAGGCCCTGTGCTTGGCTTGCACTGGCCAACAAGAAGGCACGGCAGTAGCGATTTCACGCCCAGGTCAGGACACACACACACGACAGAGTCACGAGAGAGGAGTCGCGGGATGGCTTGCTGTCGGGGCGATCTTGATAGAGGTGTTTCCGATCAGGAACATGTCAAGCTTTCCCCTTTTCCAGTCTTGGGGGCGCAGGAAACTTGCAGACAGATCCCAGATCAAGCTGGTTACCCGATCTTGAGGCAAAGCGGCAGGTGCGGAGGAGACATCTAGACTCCGAGTTTCGGAGCCCGTCGAGGCACACCTAGGGACCGAAGCTTCACCGAGATGAGTGGGAAACCTTATGGAGCTAGTACTGGAAGCGTTTTGGTGGGGAGAGCGATGGATTGCTCACCGGAAAGATCCCATCGGCGGCCCTCTCCTGCGCGTCGCGTAGAGACAGAGAAAGGGAGGATGAGGTCGGGACCAGTTCTTCATCCTTGGTTCAACCGCTAAATCGACCAGTCCAACCCAGGACTTCTTAGAGCATGACCAGAGAGGTTGGGCCAGCTACTGTGGCCAAATCAATGACTGCCACGTCAGGCAGTGGGACCCACACTAAAGGTAATTGCTTTAAATTCTTAGAAATATATCAGATCTTAGAAAATGCACTATAAACAGACCCCTTATCCAAATAATTCCCCAAAAATGTCCCTAGACTCAGAAAAATATCCTATATATTACTGGACCCCTAGATCAAAGCCTTGAACCACTTTCAATGATGATAATTAATTTAGAGTATGATGCTCCTTTTTAGGGTTCATTAAATTAAATAAATAGCATGCAGTTGATATTAATTCTCATAAAATTTTTCTAGAACCTTAATGATGATATACATCCATATTTAGACTCTGGTCTGAGTAATATATCTAAATAATAGGTCATTTTCTATTAATGACTATTTATATGCTTTTAATCCCATTTTAATTCTAGGAAATGGACTAAGCGTCAGAAAATTATGAAATTTGAACCAGACCATAGTTATGACCTTTAGACCAGTATAAAAATATTAGAGGCAAGCTTAGGTCAGTTTAAACCTAGGTTTGGCCTAAACCCTAACTTAGACCTAAAATATCAATGACATAATGGACCATGTATTAATGATGATTAATTTGTTATTAATCAGGTGATGCCCAGATTGTCTAGATGATCAAAGATATTTATGAATCTCGGAACTCAGGTACGTGGGATTTATTAAGTATAAGACTAGTTTTCTGGTTGCCTATGATATGCAATATCTTGAATGCTCGTATTTGGATATAATTGCTTGGTTGAACTAGTATGAGTTATACTTCGCCAAATCTAATAGAACATAAATGGGTATGATGAGTTGTAGCTACTAGAGCACATAGCCTGGTGTGGATGTATGTTGCCTAACATGGATGTATGATTCCTTGGCCCATGTTAGATGTATGATGATACTATATTTCCCACACTAGATGTAAGTCAAGTGCAAGTATGTGTAGTACAACTGCATCAAAGTGAAAGTAATAAAAGGAATGTTTACCTGATTATCGATTTAAATAATGTTTTCTTTTACTCTTTCTTTCTCAAGTTATTTCAATTATGCAAACATATTAGTATGTATCTTTCTACCCACGTACACAACACCTTGTGTGTTGATTCGTTGTTTCACGTATGTTTTAGGTTCAGAGATAGCGTGGGATAAAAGATGTGAAGTGAGCACTGTTCAGGTTGTACCTATTGTGTAGATCCTAGTTTAGCATACATGTTCTTAGATTGTAGAATTTTCATTCAATATGTAACTGTAAATCATTTGTAATAATTCATATTGTATAAATATGCATGTTGAATGTTGAGTATGTTATGGTTGTATGTTCATGTATGCGTATTATGCTTCCGCATCGCTTTCTGATATGATTGGATGATGTTTTCGGATTTTAACATCTCATTCCCAATAGGGTTTGGAGAAATCAAAATCTAGGGACGTCACAGTTGGTATCAGAGCATGAAAAATAGCTACACCTAACAATTGCTCACTATGAAACATAAAAATAAAATTAACCTTTCACTTTAAACTCTATAAACATAGCAAGTTGTTCTACAAGAACTAGGTTTGACTTAGCCTCTAGGTTAGAACCCAGACGTTCGAGAACTAGGTTTATACAAGTGTCTGAAACCCTTTGCATATAGAGCTCATATGTATTGGGTAGCTACACTAGTCTACACCATGTTCTCACCATTTCACTAGGTTACATGTCACCAGACTATCTACTGTGTGTTGGACACTCGAGTTTGTTGGTTTGGTTTTGTTTCCCAATCGGCTTGCACCTCGACAGTTTTCTCTGACGTCTTCTTTCTTGGAGAAAAACTATATAATATTTTATTAGATATATGTAAATATAAAAATGTGTCCATCACATAGGAGAGTAGTGGGTGTTCATACAACCTAAATGAAAGGGAGTGACATCAGTCTAGAAGAGAGAGTAGTCTAGATTAGATGTCTAGAGCCTTATCAAGATATGTGATACATAGATTAGATGAATGAATGATAATTGAAATAAGCATGTGAAATCTTATCTAGGTTTGATCTCTGATGCTATAAGTTTCCTTATAAAGGTTTAAGTTGTATACTTGTTGAATCCAATTTTGTGGAATTTATGCAAAATCTTGATGATGAAAGTACATTCCCTTTTCCTACTTAAGATAAGCTAAGTTAAGATAGAGATGAGTGTGCATGAGCCTCAAGCTATTATACAAGGAGGATATCTAGTGGTAGGATGAGATATGTGGTGAACTCTAGAGAGAGTAAGACCCACAGGGAGAAGGTCATAGGACCTAGCCTCCAATATGTGAGATATGTGTTAAAAAAAAATCCTACACTAGATTACTCTCGAGTGTTGAGTTGAGTCCTTATGCATGATTCAAATCTATATGTGAGAATTGGGTAAAATAAAAGGATGGGTAGATGACCCATATGATAAAGTCAATCCTTTGGCTAACTTAGGTCCTAGCTGGAGTGGCATATTCTGTGAATCTCATCATTAGTTGCAAGTGAGGTAATATATGAATACTAGTTATGAGAGAATGATGCTTTGTGCAAAAGATACTCAAAATACATGTTCTCCCTTCTTCTTCTCTTTCTTAATATATGATGATAGAAACCTCACTTGAGCTATATAGATGATTTATATATGAGGAGTCACTCGTATAAGCTTGACCTATTCTATATTCCCCCCCCATATCATACATGTAGTACCAAAGATTGAAATCATGATAAGTTTGACTTTAAAATATTCTCTTCCCCTTCATATGAAATACGAAAGATATGATGTTGAGATCATGGGATAAACTTAGTATATTCTATTTTTCCCTTCACATAATACATGCAAGACATAAAAAGTTGAACTCACGAACTTGATATAAGGATATTTTTGGATCATAGGATATATGATCAGAAATACACTTCATAACTTTGATCCTTCTCAATATATGCTTCTAAGTTGAGTATGAATATCACACCATAGGGTGAAACCCTGATGGTCAAACATGTTGCGTAAGCCCTTCTTAAGTGGAAAAAAAATTATAATATCAAGGATGAAGATAAGTCTCATATAGTGCTGAAATCATTGTAAGATGTTAATGATGTTAGATTTGAATGATCTGAATACCATGACATATAAACCAATTTCTCTTGAACCTTAAAAGTATGAACAAAACCGTATCCTTAGGGGTGATGTAATCCTAAGATATCATAATGTCATGTTATGGCTAAGACTTTAAGTGATGCTTCCATATATATATGGTAGGGTGGACACACCCAAGAATCTCTAGACCCTAAGCTGACAACTTAGAGTGCATATAACTATGGTGGTCTTAGAACGCAAGCAATGATGATGTATTTGAAGTTGAACTCCTAAATAGCCTCTTAAGGATGATATTAGTTGAATTTCTAGGAAGAAATTCCATATTAGGTGGGGTGAATGTGATGGCCCTAAATTTTGGAACTTGATATACAAAATATCATTGTTGACATACATGGAATAGAATGGTTAAATGATAGACCTTGAGGTTTCAATTTGTCAAATGATGTAGGTTGAACTCATTTTATTAAGATTCAATGAATATTCGAATCGTATGAAAGGTTTATACCATTATTTAATTTAGGAAATAAATTAATAAACAACTGTTGGACTTTGGATGTCAAACTTGAACAAGAGTTAGATTACGTGTTAGACTTTGGATGTAGTTTAATCTAGTTAATATTGTTTTTGTGAATCGGACGTCACAGAAAACAACTCGTAATAGGAGGAGAAGGAGAGCGAGAGATTCTATCACATCATAAACCCTATAAGTAGTGAGGCCTAAAAGGGTATCCACTCACTTCCTAAATAAAATAAAAAGAAAACATCCCATATATGAAAACCAGTTTAATTTTTTGCAAAAGGGATGATAACCAATTTATTCAAAATATATGTATCATGATACCAAATGTAGCAGTGGAATACAAAATATCTAACCATTACAGATCTTGATATTTTCACTATACATTACACGTAGGGTGATACATATGAAACTAACTATACTAAAGGATCAACAAAGGGTCATCTAACTACCTTGGTAATTGTCTCCCAAAAGGTTCGACTATAGCGGATGTCCTAGTTCAACTTGGTTAACTTCTTCTTGGCCTACACCTGGGGTTGGAAGCAAGGAGAAAAGTAGACAAGTAAACAAAATGCTGGTATCAGCATATTAAATTGAGTATTGAACAACATTATGAAATAATAAGACTTCAAATTATCAAGGCTTCCCAAAGGAAAAGGAAAGGACTACGCAACCGGTCATAAAGAATATGAATTTTAAAAGACAATAAATAAGATGGATACTTACCATTAAACCAACATAAAAGTAGTGCCACACAAGCACATATAAAGTTTTGGGAACAAAATCAATAGCAAGAATATTAACTTGCATGCATGTGAGATAAACATAGCACTAGAATGATATAAAGTCAGTGGCACCTAAATCTCAACCTTAAAACCTGATAGAGAATGGCACACAACCGAACTCCCTTGGTGTACAAACTGGGGTATGGGGCATAAGATCCTCCATCCTAAATATATAAAGTATAGGAGGACTAAAACCTCAGTGCATGGCTAGGGAATAAAACTCAGTGCCTAATAATATCACATAGCGAAATAAAACCTAAATAACCAAAGTATTACATAACTCTAGGGCTACTGAATCACAAGACACATATAATGTAGAGGCAAGTATAAAGTCTAGTCTTTTATAGAATAATTAACGTTTCCATCACAAAAATGGACAATATAATCATCCACCACAAAAGTGGGTAAAATTAAGGTTACATCTCACAATGAGGAACAATATGTTTAAATTTCACAAATAATGTTTAATCAAGAATAAATGTATATTTCAGAGTCAAAGTAGGATGATCATAAGTTCAGAATCAAGTAGAACATTTCACATGGAATAAACTTCTCAAAAGAAAGAGATTGTGTAGGCTATCAAGAGAATGATAATTTGGGTTAACTGCTCAATATAGAAAAATAGATAATGCAATCATACATTAAGAGATGATAACACATTTGGTTATTTTCCCAATATAGAATAATAAGGATGCAATCATACCTGGGGTTGTTTGTCAACTGACACAAGAAAACTGTACTTTAAATGCAAGTGAACATATTGACTAAAATAGGCCTTGTGAGGCCCGAGTCAAACACAGGGAAATGAAATCCAGAGACTACTACTAACTATGATCTAATCAGCTAGTCTGGTATGAATGGTTGAAATTGATTTTGAGTAACTAAAAGCTACACAAAAATGAGACAAGAGTGACAAATAGGTGAATCAGATTAGAATGAATTCCTTAGGATGGTGGTTTCACCACAGACAACACGACGATAACCTATAAAGACTAACATGCATCACTCCTACCCCTGGATAAAGAGCATGTAGCAAGAACTACCCACTCTCACAGTGTAGTTCACTACCTAATCTAATGTCAATTCCATTTTCATATCAATTGGTTGATTAGTTAGGTGTTTTACAATAAACTTTGGGTTTCTCCTCCCGTTTATGCTCCACCTTTCTCAAAGGACACAGGAAATGGGTAAACCTATGCCTTTCCAATCCTTAACCCTTCTTTTAAATGATTAAGGATCTAATTATCTGTATATGGTGATCAAGAACAAATAGAACATACAAATCTCATAGGTTTATATCTAGAAATTAGGAGTAAAATCTATATTAATACATAAAAGTTAGGTACAATGCATGTCCGGGCTACTCCCAGATCCTAAGGAATCAAGGGGATTAACCCCACATGGTTTCCATGGATGAATACATAGCAAGGAAGGAGAAAAACATAGGAAACATTATAAGTCTAAAGTAAGCCCTGGATAATAGCTGGTCCGGATGACTCCCTTTAATGTACGTGTGATTAGCTGTCTTTCGGTTATAGAGTCACCCACCGGAGGTGCTTGAATCATCCCTAGACATAGCCTTTGGTGTCTTTCTTTTCTCCCTTTTCTCTCTGGTGTCATACAATGGAAAACGACTAAATGATTAGGTTTTTTTCCACACTCTCATTAAGTCATAAGAGCCACTTAGGGTGCGAAATAACACACAACCGTCGGATTAGAGCGCTACCATCAGATTTCCTGATCAGGCAGACTCAGTAGTACCAACCTTGTAGTCAGTAGTACCGAGTACTTAGGGTAGCCACACACGATCCTCACTGTCGATACTACCTAATAGTGTCGATAGTAATGAGTCTCAATTTCGAGCCAACCCTGTCTCTCTGATATCATTTCAGTAGTACCAACTCAAGGTAATCAGTACTACCAAGATTGCTTGCTTCCTTTGATGTGGCTCTCTGACATGATTTTGGTAATACTAACTTGATGAGTTTGTAGTATCGAGTCTGTGTGATTCCTTGGGTCTTCTGCTAATGTGATTTCGGTTCTACCGACTTCTGTACTCAGTAGTGTTGATTCTGTGGAACTCTTGTAGTACCTAAAAGGCAACAAAAACGTACATAAGTACCTGAGATGATCTCCAACCATTCAAAAATAGTAGAATTTCATAAGTTTAATGCATCTAAGTGAAACATGCTAATTATAATATTTCATGCATAATTAATCATACAATTGACAAATAGATGCATAAAATCACAAAGAATACGCCTGTAAAGTGACCAAAAACCAATGCATCAAACTCCCCTGAGCTTGAATATTGCTCATCCTTGAGCAACACACTCTTGGATTTGTTGGAGAAAAAGTCAGCAAAAGGACACAACAACATGAATTCACATCTTAATCATCCCCACATAACAATCCCATATTGGCCTTTCCTGACCACTGAAGCAATAACTATTATGAAGCAGTTAGAAATATCAATAAAAGACATCCATCCTTCGATCAATGAAACACTATCAGAAGAGAAGTTAATATGATAGTCAAATCAGGCCTTCACTTGGTGCATTATGTGATTTCCTATCTATATTGCTCTTTTTCCTAACTACCAATCTATGTGGAAGTTTTTCTCCTTCTAAAAATAAATGAGGAGAATAATCATGCGAGCAGCATACTAATAAGAGAAATGGGTAGCATGGAATGGGTGGCTAATGCAGAATGAAAAGAAACAACAAAATCATCTATGCCATCATAAAAAAATGTGATGAACCTATATGACGTTGGTAATGAAAGATGAATCCTAATGCCTGACATTATGAGTGGAATGATGCATGCACTCAACATATCATCAACAAGATGAGAACAAAGGAATTTCCATAATATGAATGTTCCTATCTGGTTATGAAGCAGTGAGCACATCCTTTCTCCTTCTATTTCCCAAAATACTATTTTTTTATAAGCCCAATAACTAGCATGTCAAAGTTTGCTCTTGGCTTTTCTTACTATGCACTTCATTGCACAATAAAAATTTTCTCTTTTTCTTTTTTTCTTTTTTTTTCGAGGGTGATGATAACTCTACATTCTTAATTCTGAGAGACGGAAACATTCATACTATGAATTTATAGAGAAATGATAAGGAGATGTAATCTATATGTAAACTTGTTGTTATGTAACTGCATAATGTGCACAAGAGTTTGTTTATGCATGTTCATATTTTTTTTCTACTAATGCTAAGAGAAAATAAACTAACTAGCATGCTATCTATTATGCCATGCTATGAAACCAAGAGGAAATGATTCAGTGTACTTGATCATCTTTAAGGTGGTGATTCATGTGGATGAAAGGTGGATGAAATCACATAACTAAGATATAAAACCTTTAAAGACTATCATATGTCCCTCTCTAATGACCTGTGTACAGGGTAACCTTAAGAGTTCTTTCTTAAATTTCAATTTGAGATCTCATTAAAGGTTTGGTTATTTTAGGCTCAACATCATCTTCATTCACATTTCATGGATAATTGAGATGTTAATTCATATTCCATGTCCTAAAGCTGACTAACCCATACAATGCCTCAAGTTGTGTGACTCAAAGATATTGCAATTCAGATTATAAAGATGTGGCAATTTCTAATAAAAAATTTAAAAATTCATTGCAAAGACACCCCAAAGAAATAGTCTATGTGGTCGAGAAACTCACACATTTAATGATCCAGATTTACACTAGATAGATGTGGATCCTATAATTGCAAAAACCTAGGAAATGGAAAACAACAAGAATAAAAATGCAAGAGAAAAACTAAGATAGATGGCTATTCCAGCACCCCCAAGCTTGAATATGACTATATCCACATAGTCAACATTCAAACTCATGAGGTGGAATAAGAGTACCATGATCAGAATGAGTGAGGTGGCTGAGGTGGCATTGTGGGGTCATGGGGAGGGAACACCCCCTGAAAGGTAAGGTCAGATGGTAGCATTGGTTGTGGCTTTAGGTATCCTCCAAAATACCTCTGGTTTGAGTAGTGGTCAAAGAACGACTACTGATACTGCTCCATCCGCTGTAGGAACTGATTCATGTTCTCTTGGTTGGCCAAGAGAATACATTCATTTTCATAGATTGCATGCTAGTTCTAGTACAACCATCCACGGACATCTTATATTCCTGCCAGTGCCGCTTGATGTTGTTGTTGCCCAGCGTGAATATCCTACAACATGACATATATGCCCGTTGTATCATACAGATCATGCTCCTACTACGAAGGTGGAATGACAGACGATCTCGAGGCAGCGTAAGTGCACGCACGCTTATACTGGACCGATCTCTAGGTTATGGGGATGGTAGGTTCCACCTCTACAATGTCGTCCACTTTGTCATCGTTATGTTGCTGCTCAGGATTGGCGGGGGTTGCTTCCTCAGCTGCTGCATGTTATTCCTCAACATCAACATGCCACCTAAGATATTTGACTCCTCGTAGATTGAAAATAGGGTTAGGGATTTGACACTCCATCTACCATCCTCCCACTGTGCAACACACATACACTATGTCAAAGTGCGTGCTGAGGAGCTCCACCTTCTTGAAATGTTAGAGATCCAAAACCTTCGTGGTCACCAAAGGTGCGAGAGAGGACAGGTCAAGACGAAGGTGCAAAGTAATGGGGGTAATCACCCCCCCAAAAGGATTGGTGCTTTCCGTTGCACCATTTGCCGAACCATCACCATGTAGAGGAGAATGATCCAAAGTTGAGGGGTCCTCCCTCCAACAAAACTATAAAGGAAGAAGAGGTCTGTGTTTTGGACCTTCCCTTAGCCTAGGATGGAGTGGGTGAAGATGGTGTTGGTGAGGAGGGGATGCAGAATCTAAGAAAATGGATGCTCGATGTCGGTGATGGAGTTGACATGCCAGTTGATGTGGAAGCCTTCTAGAACCTCAGTAAAGCACTCCCATGCAAGGTTTTGGTCGAAGTTGGCGGGGGAGGAGCGTTCAAGGACATGCGACCAGTTGAAGATGTGGTTGAATTCCAACAAAGTGATTGAGTAATTGTTGTTGAAGAGGTAGAAGCTGACTCTTCCTTCTTTCCATTCTCCTCCCAGTTGTTGTTCAGGGGGGATGAGGACATCCAAAGAGGTTAGGAACTCACAAACAAGTTCTGGGTAGGTAGGCCAGTCGCTGAAGAAGGGGTCATCCACCTCCAACAACTGATGCTCACATACCCAGTGCATGTTGTCGGTGAAGCCTAATCGCTCAATGAGGGCGTGATCTCCATATCGTGTAGGTAAAATTTTCCTCTTCATAAACTACTTGTAGACCTTCTTGATCTTTGGGGTGGGGTGTTGAATGTGGGTTGGTTGAGGGACCAACTCACCTTGCTCCATCGAAGAAGATGCACCCCTCCTTGTTGCATGTCATGGATGCAAGAAGAGGGATGGAGAAAATAGAGGTCGGAGAAGATTATCAATGCCTAATGATGTTTTCTAAGAGTTTCTTGAGGAGGTGGGGATGAATGTGTGAAGAAAATGATCTTTCCCCACCTCCTTATATAGTCTGCGGATGCCCAACTGTGAAAATTTCAGTACTACCAAGTTGAAGTCGGTAGTACCAAGATATCTCCAAGAATCAATGGCTCAGAAGTATCAACGGCTGACGTTTGCTGATGCGTGTGTATAGATCGCTCCAGTGTTGTTAGTAACAACTTCGAGTCGATAGTACCAACTTGCAGTGTGAATCGATACTACCAACCACTCTATGAAGATCATCTTTTTCATTGATGCAAATGCACGTGGATTATTGACGTCATGTATCGGTACTATCGACTTGGACCTCGGTAGTACTGAGCTAGCCATTTTGCTCGGTAGGTTCAAGAAGTGTCTCGATGTATCAAAAATAGGAGTGCCAAAAAGTCAATAGTACTAACTATGCAGTTGATACTATCAAATCCTTATCAGTTAAGCACTTTCATATCCAAAAAGTCAGTAGTACCGACCTCGAAGTCAGTAGTATTGAGTTTTCATTTCTTTTATGAACATCTGTTCTGATGTAATTTTGGTACTTCTGAGTTTGGATTCAGTAGTACCGACCTTGTAGGCTCCTACACATTCAAACAAATGGATCAAGGTACCTTTTTGCATAAGAAATGAAACAACAACTATGAAACTCAAAATAAAGCATAACATAAAAGAAATAAAGGGTTGGGTTTCCTCCTTAACATGCACCCTTGTTTTATGTCCTAGGATAGATATAATTAAGCATGAGAATCTAAGAAAGTTCAATGAGCTTCACCTCTTGTATTCTCCTCTCCATTTAATCGTAAAAATAATGCTTCAATCACTGGACATTAACAAGGAATGACCTAGCTCCATCTCCTATCTTTACGGCCCAGTGGGGAAAGACCTACAAAACCTCAAATGGTCCACTCCATCTAGACCTCAACTTGCCTGTTTGTAGCTTAAGCCTAGAGTTGAATAGGAGAACATTTTGTCCTATACTAAACACTCTATGCAAGATGTGTCGCTTCTTGGTTCCCTCCTTATAAACCCTAGAACTCTTGTAGGGATCCATCCTTAATTCATCCAACTCATTCAATTCTAATAATCTTTTCCTTCCTGCCTCATCCAATTTGAAATTCAGCTTTCTCAAAGCCCATTTATCCTTATGCTCAAGTTCCACCAGTAAATGGCAAGCATGCCCATAAACCAACCTAAACGGTGTAGTTCCTATAGGTGATTTGTAGGTTGTCCTATATGCTCAATGAGTATCATTCAACAACATACTCCAGCTTGTCTTGTTAGTTGAGACCGTCCTTACCAGAATCTTCTTCACCTCTCTATTGGACACCTCAACTAGTCCCTGCGTCTGTGGGTGGTAGGGAGTATTGACGTGGCAATTATCACACTAACAAACTCACTCAGGGTTGGAATCCCTGAGCTTTTACCAAAACCTCATGCAATAATACCACCTGTAAGCGGATGGGTCTTATTGCAGTACAGTTAAGGATCGAATCCCAAAGGAAAACGTTTTTAAGAATCTTTGTTAGTCAAATCTAGCTCAAGTAAAACTAATATTTAGAACAATTGGTTGGTTTGTGGTTAATTAAACTAAATGCATGAAAGTAAAGGAGCAGAATTAAAGTTGGGTCTAGATTAAATGATATGGAATTGCTGGGATGGTACCGGGTTTCACCACCACTACACATGCAAACACGTCCAAACATCAAACATCCAGGCAAGATATAACCATCCAAATGGAGCTGCTGCAAAACCCCCCATATGGGCGTTAGGCTTGCGTAAGAATCACCTTAGGTATCAAATGTCTCATCACCATCCAGATCATATACTTACAACTCCAAAGATACAACATCCAACTAAGGTTGTGGTCCTCCCTGAGGGATGTTTAGATCACAAAAGCGTCACCATGGGCTAGATGTCTCATCCCCTCACAGATCATACACTTACGACCTCAAGGAACCCCTTTATAGTTCTAGTCCGGGAGTCAACCGCGCGAAATGGTAAGCAAGTAGGTGATTAATCTACAGGCAAACATCGACGATTAACATAGACGATACAAAATCCAACTAAGGTTGTAGCCCTCCCTGAGGGATGTTTAGGCCACAAAAGCGTCACCATAGGCTAGATGTCTCGTCCCCTCACGGATCACACACTTACAACCTCAAGGAATCCTATCGGAAGTTCTCGTCAAGGAGTCAACTTCATAATTCACCATTCTACCCTACATATAGACATTCTCGCAACATAGGGAGGAACAAGATGAAAGCAAACAAGTAACCAACTACAAACTTTAACGATTAACAATGAAATGAAACGTTATATTCATTGCCATGAATGTTTAACAAGAGAACATGATTAAATGGGAAGCGGGGCTATTCCCCACCCCAACAAAAAAGAACTACTTGCTCATGATGCGAGAAACAAGAAGGATAAGAAAGAGAGAGGAATCTGCCATGACCATGATGCAGAAGGTAGTTGTAGCTCAGTGAAGATGATGCAGTCTTCTACGTCATATCGGAGTAGATCTAGAAGAACGAGGGATGCCAAGACAGACCGGGTAGTCTTTCTCACTCCTCTTTTCTTCTCTTCTCAGTCTCCTTGAGTTGCAACAGGAACGACAGGTGAAGTGGCAGTGTGGACGGAACTGGATCTCATGATGCGAGAAACTGGTGAAGTGGCAGTGTGCCCAAAATGGGGACCCTACTGGTCCTATTTATAGGTGCATGTCTGGCCCTCATGCTTTTGGTGTGATTCCAAATGGTTTTATGTTTTAAGTGCCCAAATGGTTTGGTAAATATCTATTTCAAACGATGTGGCTGCAAGACAAATTTATCAAACAGTCTGTGTTATCTTGATCAAACAGTTTTGATAGCTACGGCTCTAAACGGTCTGCATGCTATACTTTATCAAATAGTCTTCGCTATCCACTTTATCAAATGGTTTTGGCCAAACTTTCCTCCAAATGATCTGCATTGTTGCCTCCATACGGTTTGGCTTTTGCGCAGCAAACAGTCTGCATTTTTGGTACAATTGTGACCATACAGTCTTGTATAGTCACCCTTTTCAAATGGTCTTGCTATGATTCCAATCGGTCTCTATAAACCGATCGCTACCCATCAGTTCTTCACGGTCTTGAACTTTAGGGAAGCAACCGTTCTTGCTTTACTTGCCTTTCCAACCAGTCTGCATTGCATGCAGACTCATGAACGTGCTTAATCAATTGGTTTGGCAGAGCTTCACGGTCTCGCAACTTCCCTTTTTCAAACGGTTTAGTTGCATGTTATTATTCAGGCCAAACGGTGTTGCATGCTATTTTCTCCAAACGGTATGTAGTTCCGATGGGCAAACAGTTTCATGTAGATTGTGTAGCAAACAGTTTCATGCAAGCCAAAACGGTCTCGCTGCTTAGTGCTTTATTAATTGGTTTGGCATTGTATGCCTTTTCTAATCCAAACGGTTTGCAATATCAAATGGTCTGGTACGTAGCCAATATTATCAAACAGTTTTGCATCTACGTCAAACAGTCTCGCGACCTCTTCCAATCGGTCTCGCAGACCGATACTCTCCAAACGGTCTCACAGACCCAGCTCCAAACGGTCTCGCAGACCCAGCTCCAAACGGTCTAGAGGGCTCATTCGGTTTTGCTCAACAAATGGTCTGCTCCTCTTCACGATCCATTCGGTTTGCTATGCATGTGACCATATGGTCTTCACGCTGGGTCCATTCGGTGTTCACGCTCTAGTAGCAAATGGTCTTGAGCAAATTATAGGCAAACAATTTGCTGCTTTATTCGGTTTGCTCCTGGCTATTCCAAATGGTCTGAGATCGTGTAGCAACGTCAAATGGTCTAAGGGAAAGTTAGAGGGAGACCGAATGGGAAAATAGAGATCAAGATCGTTTGCCCAAATGAATAATGGCCTTAGATCGAAGATCTGATGGCGAAGAAATGTAAAAACCCAAACGGTCTTGAAGGTGTGTTAAATCCAAATGGTTTTGAGGTGGAACTATCCATTCGGTCTTGAGACCGAATGGATGAAATCGATTTGTCAAAAACGAATGGTCAAGTCCGATTGGTCAGATCATTTGGTGAGACCGAATGGTTGAAATCGAATGGTCAAGACCGATTATTCAGCACCAAGGGTGAGTGAAAGGTGGGTCCCAGCTGATTTTTCAACCTGATCATGACCTGCATCAAATTAACATAAATTTGGTTAAAACTTTGATAATCAAATTAATTGAGTAATTTTGCACTTTGCGACACATTTTGATACTTAATGAGTGAAATTGGATGTATTGAGTTGAATTTGACCCAATATGGTAATTGAATTCCATGATGAATATGTATTCATCAAAATACCCCGAACTTAAACATTGCTCGTCCTCGAGTAAGACAAAATCTGAAACGGTCGCCAAATGAATACTTTCAATTTGTGTGATTGGCTCCTCTTCTCATCACGATTGTTTTCTTTCTGCTCAGGATGACTCAGTATCTCAACCTCCTAAGACCACTAAACACATCTTACCATATCTTCATTCTTGAGTTTACTTTCCAACTTCACTTCCTCCTCACTTTTTCCAACAACCAGCATGTCAAAGAGGTTCGTAAGAGTCCAGAGATACCCATAGAACAACAAGTGTGCACCTTATCTAACACTGGTGTTTGTAGGGAAGTGGAGACAATAATTCTACCATAAGGTAGAAAAAGGAGTGAATTGTGGTATGGAAGGAAGAAGTAAATTTCTTCTCTATTTGACTCGAGATTTTTATTATTTTTGCAATTTCATTTATTACATTTTTTGTGCGATCTCTCCTCTATTAAACTTGAGATTGCATTTCTTTTTGTGTGCGCTTTGGCATCTTTTTGTGTGCAAATCTCTCCTCTATTCGACTCGAGATTGTATTTTTGGTGGTATGCCCCTATTAATTTGCGAGGGGTATGGAAGAAGTGGATATAGAGGGAAGTGGAGTGCCACCCTGAACTTAGGGTTTAGCACTATTTTGGTTATTTTTGTTTCTATTTAATGGATGGAGGGGTACGAACATGATGGAAGAAGTGTAGAAGAGAGTTCAGATCAGAATGCGACTTGATTTACAATTCCGTGTACCAGGTTGTTCTCTTTATCGTACTCTACTCAAATAGTGACTTGGTGAGGATCCAGTGGGGATTCCGTGCTATTGTTCCACTAGTCAGTTAGGAAGCACGATGTGTTTGATCCATATCAGTTCGACAGACACTTGCCATTTTTGCATAAATATCATGATTTTAGGATTCATAAGCTTCACAGGATGATTTCAATCAAAAGGCTAGTTTTCAGAAGAAGGTCCTTTTGAGGGTCTGCTTCGAATAATGAGGGTATAATGATTCAAAATGCAAAGAGAAATAAAAAGGTCAAAAATTCATCCAGTATCTGTTCACATTTCTTTTGAAAACATTAAAATTGTGAAAAAATTTAATTGAAAATTTAGGTCAAAAATGTGACGATGAAATCTTAAGTTTGATTTAGATGGGTGAAGGTGGAAAGTAAGATACGTACCACCCACCCTCCACCCTGAACTTAGAAATTTTCTCGTCCTGAGCAAACTTTGAATCTGAGATGGAGGGGGAAGTTCATGCCATTTGGACCACTGGATGTGGTTGCATTCCAATCAGCGTGCATCCTCCATCTGAAAATCTCAAAGATGAAGATTAATCAAAACTCAAAATAGCATCTCACGATGTGATTCTTATTTGGTGCAAAATTATCTAAAAAGTAAAAACAAAATTGAGAAAAATTTCTAATTCAAAGTTAAAATGAATTTTATTTATCGGGTTGCCTCCAGACAAGCGCCTTTGTTTTATGTCAATGGCTCGACTTGATATCTTCAACTTCACGGTGGTTCCTTTGGATTGGAGAGATCTATTATTGCTTCTGTGCTTATGTCGTCTGTGGTGAAATATCTTTTCAAACGTTGACCATTCGCTACGAATTCGCCCGAATTTTCACTCCATAAAGAGAAAGCACCATGTGGGGAGATACTTTTGACAATGTACGGTCCAGACCATTGAGAGTGGAGTTTCCCTGGGAATAACTTCAACCTTGAGTTGAATAGAAGAACTTGGTCACCCACTTGTATGTCTTTTCTTTTCAGATGACCATCATGCCAAAGTTTTGTGTGCTCTTTATAGATTCATGCATTCTCATAAGCTGACATCCGAAGTTCTTCCAGCTCATGGAGTTGCAGAATCCTAGCTTGGCCTGCCTTCTTCATATCAAAAATTAATTGTTTAATTTCCCACCATGCCTTATGTTCCAGTTCTACCGGCAGGTGGCATGCCTTTCCATAGATTAGTCAAAAAGGTGTAGTCCCAAGGAGAGTTTTATATGCAGTTCGATAGGCCCATAATGCGTCATTGATTTTTACTGCCCAATCTTTCCGATTGCGGCCTACTGTCTTTTCCAATAAAGCCTTGAGTTGCCTCTTAGAAACCTCTACCTATCCACTTGTTTGTGGATGGTAGGGTGAGGCTACTTTGTGTGTTACACCATACTTTCTTAGCAATGCTTCAAAACTTCTTTCAAGAAAATGGGAGCCTCCGTCGAATATCACAGTGTGTGGGACACCGAATCAGGGGAAAATAATATCTTTGAACATCTTAATGATGGGTTTGGAATCACTAGCGATGGTAGGTATGGCTTTAACCAATTTTGAGACATAGTCCACCGCCACTAGGATGTATGAAAATTCATGAGAAGATGGGAATGGACCCATCTAGTCCACCCCCCAAACATCGAATATCTCTACTTCTTGCCATAGATTCAGTGGCATCTCATCTCTCTTTGTTATATTGTCTGATCAAGTACATTTGTCGCATGATAAGACAAGGTCATGGGAATCTTTGGATATGGTGGGCCAAAAGAATCCACATTGCAAAACCTTCAAGGCAGTCTTTTTAGAGCTCATATGTCCTCCCACTGGTCCTGAGTGACATTGTTCCAGGATAGGTTGAGCTTCTTCTTCAGAGATACATCATCTGTATAAACCATCAACACATAATTTGAAAAGGTATGGCTCATCCCAATAATACTGTTTCACATCATGCATAAATTTATTCAGTGCATTTCCAGTGCATTGAGGATGGATAACCTCAGTAGCAAGATAGTTCACATAATTTGAGTACCACGGTGTAGCTTTTGAGACCTTCATTAGTTGATCATCTGGAAGGGAATCATTGATCGATATCTTCTCGGTATACAGAGTGTGGATGCGACTGAGGTGGCCTACTACAACATTCTCTGTACCCTTTTTATCTCTAATCTCTAGATTAAATTCTTGCAATAGGAGAATCCATCTAATTAAGCTAGGTTTTGCATCTTTCTTTGTTAGAAGGTAACGAATGGCAGTGTGATCTGTGTAGACAATGACCCTTGAACCAATTAGGTAGGATCTGAACTTGTCAAAGGCATACACGACTGCCAGAAGTTCTTTCTCAGTAGTTGCGTAATTCCTCTGAGCTTTATCAAGTGTCTTTGATGCATAATAGATCACATAATGTTTCTTTTCTATACATTGACCCAAGACAACACCCACAGCATAATCGCTTGCATCACACATGATTTCAAAAGGGTGGTCCCAATCAGGAGCTCTAATGATGGGTGTTGTTGTAAGTGCATGCTTCAGTTTGTTGAAACTTTTAACACATTCTTCGTCAAAATTGAATTCAATATCCTTTAGTAGCAAGTTTGTCATAGGCTTGGTTATCTTTGAGAAGTCCTTTATAAACCGTCTGTAGAAACCTGCATGACCTAGGAATGCTCGATCTTCTTTTACACTGATAGGGATGGAGAGCTTGGGTATCACTTCAATCTTGGCTTTATCTACTTCAATTCCCCGATTACTGACCCTATGGCCGAGGACAATGCCTTCCCTTACCAAAAAGTGACACTTCTCCCAATTTAGCATGAGATGTGCTTCTTCACAACATTTGAGAATGAGGGAGAGGCGTTTTAGAGATGAGTCGAAAGAATCTCCGTATATAGAAAAATCATCCATGAAAATTCCATAATGGTTTCAGTGAGACCGGCGAATATGGCAGCCATGCAACGCTGGAAAGTTGCAGGTGCATTACAGAGGCCAAATGACATTCTTCTAAATGCATATGTTCTGAATGGGCAGGTGAAAGTAGTTTTCTCTTGGTCATCTGGATGTATAGGTATTTGATAGAACCCAGAGTAACCATCAAGATAACAAAAATATTCTTGATGGGCCAGCCGCTCTAATACTTGATCAAGAAAAGGCATTGGAAAATGATCTTTTTGAGTTGCCTTGGTTAACTTCCTGTAATCAATGCACATCCTCCACCCTGTGACTGTTTGAGTGGGGATGAGTTCATTGTTTTCATTTCATATCACAGTTGTTCCACCTTTCTTCAGGACTACATGCACTGGGCTCACCCTTGGTGAGAATGATATTGGATAGATAATTCCAGCAGTGAGTAGTTTAATCACTTTCCGGTGGACTACTTCTTTCATATTAGGATTTAGCTTCCTTTGGTGTTTAATAGTCGGCTTGTGGTCTTCCATAATAGGAATCAAGTACATACACAGTGCTTGACTAACCCCAGTGAGGTCACTCATCTTGTAGCCGATGGCTTTCTTTCTCTCCTTTAGTTCTTTCAGGAGTTTATCTTCTTATTCAGTCATTAGATCAGAATTTATAATAACTGGACAAACCTTGAGATCATCCAGAAACATGAGTGACTTATAATGGATCATCTGATTCATGATTCTCTTGAGTCAGAAGTGACATCTACTCTATGCAATCAATCAGATAGACTTCTTCTTGCATACTTGGTCTTCTCATGCTTTCAAAAACTTTAAATCCGAGAGTTTCCTTGCCTAATCTAAGAAGCAAGGTTCCTACTTCAACGAAAATTATAACTCATGCAGTGGCGAGGAACAGACGTCCAAAGATGAGAGGATATCTGGCGTCCTCTTTTATGTCCATGATGACAAAGTCACACAGAACATAGGAATCTTTCCTACCTTGACAGGTACATCCTCAATAATTCCTAACGGGCATTTTATCGAATTGTCTGCCAGTTGTATGGTCATGCAAGTTGGAAGAAGTTTAGCAAACCCTAGACTTTTTCAAAGGCTGAGTGGCATGATGGAGATGCTAGCACCAAGATCAGCCAGTCCTTTCTTGCATGAAGAATCGTCAATATGGCAGGAAATCCCAAAAGATCCTGGATCTTTCTGCTTCTTTGTCATCTTACTCTAAATGATATCTGAAGTGGTTTTAGCTAACTTGACTGTCTCATATTCTTCAGTTATATATTTCCTGGTGAGGAGTGACTTTAGGTACTTTGTCCAGGATGGTATCTCAGCCAGCGCATCTAAAAAGGGTATATCAACATGAAGTTTCTTCATAGTTTCTTTAAACTTATTGAACTGAGTATCAAGCTTGGTTTGCCTTAAACGAGCAGGGAACGATATGCGAGGCTTGTATATAGGAATATCAGGTTCTAGTGTTTTAGTTTCTTCATCAATAGGTTTCTCAGGAGTTTCCTTGTCTGTCTTATCAGCAGTTACTGGTTCTTTTGGTTGAGACTCTGGTGTTGTTGAGTCTTGAATGATCACAGGCTCATCCACATTATTAATAACCACAGGTGGCTTGACAAGAGGATCAGAATAATCCTTGCCTGACCTGGTTGTGATAGCCTTCAATTGTTCTGGGTGCTTAGGATTATTCTCGGGCTGGCCCGCAAATGCTCCAACAGGTGGCTTTATGCTAACGACAAGTTGAGCTAGTTGAGATTCAATAGCTTTCTGATGTGCTTGCTGGTTAGCTATCAAGGTTTGTTGACTAGCTATCATATTCTTCTGTGACTGTAACATCTTCTCAATGGTTGTCAATTTGTCATCAGGTGAAAGGGGAATAGCTTGTTGTCCTTGAGGCTGATTAAGATTCTGGACTTGAGAACTATTTTGATAGGTATTGAAGTTCCTATTCTGAAAGTTTCCCTTGAAATTTCCTTGATTTCCAAAATTCTATTGTTGATTATGCTGGAATCCTGGTGGGCCTCATGGTTACTTGTTCAAACTAAATTGATGCGAGTTGATTGCTCTAGAGGGATTTCCATATTGAAACCCTAGATGGTTCCTATTCTGATTCGAATCGTAATAACCTTGATTAGGGATGGCATTAACAACATTAAGATTTTCCATTTGACTATTATCTCCTTGTCCACATACGTTGCTTAGGACAACGTGGTAAAGAACATTGCATGCTAAAGTGGAATGATCAGTTCCTTTACATGCTTCACAAAATAGGGAAGCAGACTTAACCTGTTCTTGTTGTTGAGAGGACGATCGTCCTCTTCCAATTGCAGTAGGGGATGATTCAATATGGTATTGCTTGGCAACTAAAACTTTTAGGGTTTCAGCGATAGACTTGTACTCGGGAGTAGCTTCAGCCATAGCTACTTTCAAGATTCCTTTACCTATAGATCTACCCCAATTAGCTTGATTTTCAGCTCCAAGGGTGACAACCCTCAATGCGCTGTCATAACTTTGACGCATGAAGTTTCCTCCAGATGAGGAATCTAAAAATCTCTTGATATCATTGTCCACACCCCTATAGAAAATTTTGATGAGTTCATTCTTAGGAATTCCATGGTGTGGACACTTGCGTAGAAGCTCTTTGTATCTGTAACAGGCTTTAGCAAGGGTTTCTCCAGGGACTTGAGTGAAATTTGTTATTCGACCTCTAATTTCATAGGTGAGAGATGGAGGGTAGAACTTTTCCAGAAACACATTTTGGAGTTGTTCCCAAGTGGTGATGGGTATTTCACTTTGCAATGAATTATACCAACTTATAGCTCTATCAGCAAGGGAATACTTGAAGAGACGGAGTTGAATGGCAACATCATATACTCCATTTTGCTATGTCATAGCACATAGATCAATAAACCTCAAAAGATGTTCTTGACTATCCTCTCCTTGTTTGCCATAGAAGGGACTATTTTGAAGCAATGCGATCCAATGTGATCTAATCTCAAAATTGGCAGCATTGATGGGAGGAGATTGTACTGGATGATAAACATTAGCAGCTTTGGGGATTGAGAACTCTCTAAGATCTTTTGTAGTTCTGTTGCTTGTACCGCTGCTTGTGCTGCTTGAATTACTTCTTGAACCGCAACTCTAGCTTCTTGCATGAATCTTTCTCTCTGTGAATTAAGGGCTTGAGCTACCCTTCCAGCTATCTCCTCCTCTTGAGCATTTCTTGCTTGGTTCTCTCTATTTTGTCGGCGAAAGGTTCTGTCAATCTCTAGATCAAAGCTGGCAGCGAGTCCGAGGCTGTTTAGGTGGTGCATACACCAGTCTTGGGAGTACCTAAAATGAAGAGATATAAAGTGAGATTGATGGAGAAGAATAAAAACAAGTAGATGATCGATTGTATCAAAAGAAAAACAAAATCATAGATTATCCTTAAAAGAACTAGATCTGACTAACTGATTCCAGAATCGACGGTAACAGTGCCAGAATTTGATGTGGTAATTATTGCACTAACAAACTCACTCGGGGTTGAAATCCCTGAGCTTTTACCAAAACCTCATGCAATAATACCACCCGCAAGTGGACGGGTCTTATCGCAGTATAGTTAAGGATTGAATCTCAAAGGACAACATTTTAAAGAATCTTTGTCAGTCGAATCTAGCTCAAGTAAGACTAATATTTAGAATGATTGGTTGATTTGTGGTTAATTGAACTATATGCAGGAATGTAAAGGAGCAGAATTAAAGTTGGGTCTAGATTAAATGATATGGAATCATTGGGATTGTAAAGAAGTGAAATCAATCCACCTCTCTACTAATAACAATGGTAAACAAAATCCAATTGGGATAGCAGCGGAAGATAAAATTTTGACTATATTCAATTTAAATAAAGTGTACATAAAAATTTCCCCCAATATGGGTGTACATGCTTTATAAAAACTAAGGATCTAAGTAGAGGGAAGTCTAGACTACTCCACTTTTGTCTCCAAGCAACATATCCATCAGCTAGTCCATGTCAACGCTAAGATCTTCATGCCTTATCCATCACCTTGCTCCATACCTGGGTGGTTGGGAAAGCACCCAGCAAGAGGGAAGGAAAAACAAGTATGTGTCACTAAACTATTCTAAGATGACAAGATAATAAAAGCATGTAAAAGCAGGATAGGGTTCAACATAAGATGAGACATCAAGAGTATGAGGCTTTAATTAAGGAAACTTGCCAATAACAAAAGTAAATAAAGGATTTTCATGTAAATTAATATGTCTACCTAACTAAGTAGGGTTGAGGCACCTACTGGACCTCTAACCTTAGGTGAGGGGAGAATAAGACATTTCCAGTCACCTATAATATTATGGGGAGAATTATAAACATTCCCCTAGGGCGATTATATACATGCCCTCTGTGGGTGGTTGTACATAAGTACCACTACTTTACAATTAAATAGAACATTTAATTACATGCTAGCAAAGAGTTATGGCAAGATTAATCAAAAGATTTATATAACATGAAAGTGGCGTATAAAACCCAAGCAAGATAATACTACAATTGATTTTGAGGCATAAATAAATTAGGTTTCAAGAATCAAGAATTAGGTCAGATTAAGCCTAATTAAGGAACATGGGTAATGATATAAAAATTTTCCCAACTAAAAGGGTAGATGCAAATACCTCTTTTCACACATAAAAGTTAACTTTAATAGTATACTTTGGTGCACAAAGTCAACTTTTCATTCTAGAAACACATTATGTATATTAGCCAAGTCAAAGTGAACATATTCGTTCCTATTATATTTTTATATTATTATTACCCAATTCTCGACCATGTAATGTCATGTTAGGGTTTATGATTTTAATCTTTGTTGAGATAATATGTGATGCTTTACATATCTATCTTAGTTCTAGTTACCAATATTTAGTCACATAAGTTTATGTAACTAATATATATGTGGATAATAATATATATGGTTCCAATATAGGTTTAATGATGTGAGTCCATATTATTCCTAACATCATGCTTACCATGTTTATTGGTGTAAGTATATTCCGTATGAATATTTATTAGGTTCACTAATATACACATGCTTTGATCCAACTAACATGTCATCTAGATATATGTTTGTAAAAGTATATTCCTTTACACATTATTATCTAAGAAGACAATATCATTAGATGAATTCTTATACAGATTTCAAGTTCCCTTGGATTAATTTAGATGAGAGTGTTCCCTAGATCCATATGTATTTCTAATTATCATGTAATGCACCTATATATATGATTTCTAATGTAAAGGATACATTAACATAAGGATACACCCACTAATGATTCTTAGAGTTTGGTAAGTATACAATAAGCAATTAGGGTGATTCATTAATCATTTTGGATATCAATACACCCGGGTCTTATATAATATCTTCTATTTAATATCAAGTCTCTCCTCTAACGTATCATTACATGTTTGATTCCATGCAATCTAATATTTACATTTGTATACAACAAAGTTGATAGGTAAGATAATTGACTAGTTCATGTTATAGTTTTAAATAACTAGATTATCCTTACTCCCTACTTATCCCATCTTTATAATCTATTTTCTAAAACAAAACTATTGAAAATGAAATGAAGACTTACATGTCTAGAGTTACCATGGGGGTTGCATGTCTGGTTGATTCACAACAAGATGGGGACCCAAACACATCATCACGTTCTCAATGATCATGTGACCTAGGAAGAAGTAGCATGTAATGAGTCACCATCGTCAGGTTGAATGAAGGTGTTTGCAAATGTCATGGTCTTGCAGATCTAGTGGTTGTGAATGACGGCGTCATTGTCAAGGTTGACGATGTTGCACTTGGTGGCTACGATGCCCTACTGTCAGTGTGGGTTGGTGTCGGGGTTGCTCTGGAAGTGGTGTTGTCGGCGTCGGGGCGTCAGGGTGTTGCAGCGTTAGGGCGTCAGAAGGGTACGTGGTAGTGACGCTAACGTAGCGTCGAGGCATCAATTGGGCAGATGTTAGTGACACCGACACAACGTCGGGGGTTGCTGGACGTCGAGGGTCAGACGGGAAGGTGTTAACGTAGCCGGCGCAACATCGGGGTTGCTGGAAGTCAGGTTTCAGGCATCGTTCATGTAGAGGAAGAAGAAGAGGAGGAGACAACGCTGCCCAATGATCCTCAACTCTGTTTGGTATTGCTCGCCATGGTTGGACGCATGGTGAAGGTAGGATGGGCGGCTAGGGCTTCGTGTGTTTGAGGATAAAAGGAATGAAGGGAGGAAGATAAATAGGATATGTAGAGGAAAGGGGGACGATTGTTGCCTTGGGCGTTTCCCATTTTGGAAGGAGGGAAAGGTGAGGGAGAGGAAGCAACGCAGCGTTGCTTTACGTTTGGTTTAGGAAAATATTAATTTGTTTAATCAAATACCACTATTAAAACCTATGGTAATTAGGATTTTAAATACCAATTCAATTGGGAAAGCAAGCATTATCTAGTTAAATATAAAATTTGAACCCTTTACTATTTAATACATGTAGATCCCAATTGTAACATTAGTTTTTATTTTTGGGAATTCTAAGTATTTTATTTAATTCCTTTAAAGTAATTCATATTTTCTCTTTCTTAATATATTAGAGACATATATAATTATCAATTAATCTGAAACTTCACTCTCAAGCAAAACAAAATATATGGAACATAAATTTGTTATTAACTTCATTTGTTTGTTATTTTAATTAAAGATTTGAATATTTTACACACATTCTCTCTCCTAAATTCACGTTCTCACTAAATATTTTCCAATTTGAGTCATAATTTATCCAAAGATATATTATAACATGTTGAACACAAATTTGGAATTATTTTATTTTTTTGAAGATTTTTATTATTTTTTTTTAATTCATTTAAATTTTATCACCTATTTATCCTTTTAATTTATTAGAGGCATCTAGAAACTTCCTAAAAATATAAAACTTGGTCTATAAGAAATAATAAACATTAGGGACACGTTTTTGGCATTAATTAATGTTTTTCAACATATATTTAATATTTTTGGTCTTTAAGTCATTCTCTCTCCTGAATAAAATAAAATATTAAACATTGACCAAATTAAATACAAATTTTCCCAAAGGCTTATTTTTATGTTTAGATTACGAATCTAGAGGTATTTTTCTAATTTTATGTCACTAAATATTTTATCTCTCTTTCTTGGCTTATTTCCGATTATCTTGTATTAAAGGCATTATATATTTATTTTTTATCCAAATTAGATGATACTTGGCCATTAAGCAACTTTTAAGTCAAGAAAACGAAATTGATATATTTATTATCCAAATTATCTTCTTGGGTTTCTATTTAGGATTTTTGGAACAATATATTCCACATTATCTTTTTTTATCCATTATATCCCATATTATTTCCAATTATTACATTTATCATCTCCTTTATGTATATTTCGAGATTTCCTTTCTTTTTCATATTATAAAAATCACTAGAAAGTTCTAGGACGAATTTATCTTATTCTTTTTAATCACTTAAGTGGACATTTTACATATTACACCCATTACTAAGCTTTTACTGAAGTATTTGTGCATAAACCCAAATATTGGAATAAAATGTGAACAAATGTTCATTAAACCATCATATTCTCCACAAATTAAATAGAACAGACAAAGAGGATAGAAATGAGAGGAAAAGATAGAAAAGAGGACCAAAAGGCAAAATACCCAGAACTTAGTATGTTACAACACTCCACCCCTTAAAGAGGATTTCGTCCCTGAAATCACTAGCAATTAGGGAAGGGTGAGTGTGCAACCTCACATCACAAGACTTCTAATTGTTCCTTCAACCATACAACTACCATCAAAACTTATACTTCAACTACACCTAAGGGTTCAGAAACTTCACAAGAAACTTCTCCTAGGTCAGGTTCTCAAGGACCACCTAGGATTTCATTATTAAGATTATTTTTATGAGATTTAACATTATTTACATTGATGGCTCATTAGGATTACGTTCATTATGATATCACATTTTCATCATTATTTTAGTCATATTCACTTTATTGCCAAAATGTTTATATTTCATTATTATGCACAATTAGATGTTACTCAATTATCTCAATATATTTGATCATTAATAATTTGGATTTACACTTCATTATCCTCATATTATTAGTAAATTATTTTACATGAAATAAGACATTGTATTCAATTCATGGTTAAGTATACAATTATTCCAATTAATGTCACATTTGTTACTTATACTCATATTAAACATTGTCACATGTCACATTATCTTTATTGCTCACATTAATGTCACCATTAATCATTATTCATTTATATTATTCATTTTGCATGTTTATATGAATCCAATCACTTCATACTCATATTGAAGCCATTACATGTATTTTAATGATCTAGGTGGAACATATGTCGTATTAATGATTTGATTCACATTAAGTGACTAATAACATGTATATTAGTTAACAAGGTAACATGCATTCATATTGATGACTTAATTAATATGTGATTAGATGATCATATATATCATTTATGTGTATCAAAGTATGTTAACTGATTATGGCTCTTAACATCATTAATGTACCATGAAAGGCATTAAGGATGCATAGATTAGGGTTAGATATTACAACTTAGGGTTTAGGTCAACATGACCATTATATTGCACTTATTCATTTCTTGGCATGCATTAAGTTATGAATCATAACCTTACTCATCATATCATTAGGGTTTATTGGTTCATGACATTATTAACATCTTACTTATTGACAATTAGCATTGATATTCATATTATGTGCATTGAATATTCATTAGGGTTCAAGCATATGATTTATTCCTTAGATGATAGTTATGTGTTCATTAATATATAAACAAGCACGTTAGGGTTACAACATTAACTTGTTTGATCAAAACTAAGGATCTGAACATACTGACCTCCTATCTATGGAGTTAGGGTTTCTAAAGATAGATCAAGATGTTATAGGGTTCCATCCCACCTAAAGAGGATTTTTTCCTTGAAATCTAAAATCTAACATCATCAAACTAACCATACTCCACCCCTTAAAGGGTTTGAGCTATCAAGCCAAACTAACTAGGGTGAAAGGATAAGTCTAACTAAACCATTCTCAATATCCATCATGCTTCCACTGTGCACACTGATATCTTTCCAAACACCCAAACTCTAAGGTCTAGGTTCTAGGGACATAAGGAAACTATCTTGGTATCCATCCTCAAACAAATCATCATACACATGAAACTTAGGGTTCCCATAGATATACAACATAGAAGTCTAAGGTTACTATTTCCTAAAAGAAAACTATTTTGGGCAATTCGTATTAGCTCTGGCTAGGCCAGTATCATATGGGAACGAGAGTCCTCATAGACCAAGCTAGTGGCGCGGAGGAAAATTTTTCCAGCCCCCGAAACCTTGATCCTTTCTAGACACCCTTACTTAAACTACATGCCCTAATAGTTGCCTAAAGGCAAACCTAAACAACGTCAAGTTATGCATGTTTTAGTTATGAGTATTTTAGGATTTTATTAATCAAGAATCTAATGTGAAACTATAGGGTTCTAAGTCAACCTTTCAACATAGATCAAATCTAGACAAACATGTCACTTAAAGGAAACTATGCAAGTCTAGGGTTCTAATTAGGGCGATAAAATGAAATAGTCAAAGATCCGACTACCATTGGCTCTGATACCATGTTGTAAAGAAGTGAAATCAATCCACCTCTCTACTAATAACAATGGTAAACAAAATCCAATTGGGATAGCAGCGGAAGATAAACTTTTGACTATATTCAATTTAAATAAAGTGTACATAAAAATTTTCCCCAATATGGGTGTACATGCTTTATACAAACTGAGGATCCAAGTAGAGGGAAGTCTAGACTACTCCACTTTTGTCTCCAAGCAACATATCCATCAGCTAGTCCATGTCAATGCTAAGATCTTCATGCCTTATCCATCACTTTGCTCCACAGCTGGGTGGTTGGGAAAGCACCCATCAATAGGGAAGGACAAACAAGTATGTGTCACTAAACTATTCTAAGATGGCAAGATAATAAAAGCATGTAAAAGCAGGCTAGGGTTCAACATAAGATGAGACATCAAGAGTATGAGGCTTTAATTAAGGAAACCTGCCAATAACAAAAGTAAATAAAGGATTTGCATGTAAATTAATATGTCTACCTAACTAAGTAGGATTGAGGCACCTACCAGACATCTAACCTTAGGTGGGGGGAGAATAAGACATTCCTAGTCACCTATAATATTATGGGGAGAATTATAAACATTCCCCTAGGGCAATTATATACATGCCCTCTGTGGGTGGTTGTACATAAGTACCACTACTTTAAAATTAAATAGAACATTTAATTACATGCTAGCAAAGAGTTATGGCAAGATTAATCAATGGATTTATATAACATGATAGTGGGGTATAAAACCCAAGCAAGATAATACTACAACTAATTTTGAGGCATAAATAAATTAGGTTTCAAGAATCAAGAATTAGGTCAGATTAAGCCTCATTAGGGAACATGGGTAATGATATAAAAATTTTCCCAACTAAAAGGGTAGATGCACATACCTATTTTCACACATAAAAGTTAACTTGAATAGTATACTTTGGTCCACAAAGTCAACTTTTCATCCTAGAAACACATTATGTATATTAGCCAAGTCAAAGTGAACATATTTGTTCCTATTATATTTTTATATTATTATTACCCAATTCCCGACCATGTAATGTCATGTTAGGGTTTATGATTTTAATCTTTTTTGAGATAATATGTGATCCTTTACATATCTATCTTAGTTCTAGTTACTAATATTTAGTCACATAAGTTTATGTAACTCATATATATGTGGATAATAATATATATGCTTCCAATATAGGTTTAATGATGTGAGTCCATATTATTCCTAATATCATGCTTACCATGTTTATTGGTGTAAGTATATTCCATATGAATATTTATTAGGTTCACTAATATACACATGCTTTGATCCAACTAACATGTCATCTAGATATATGTTTGTAAAATTATATTCCTTTACACATTATTATCTAAGAAGACAATATCATTAGATGAATTCTTATACACATTTCAAGTTCCCTTGGATTAATTTAGATGAGAGGGTTCCCTAGATCCATACGAATTTATAATTATCATGTAATGTACCTATATATATATGATTTCTAATGTAAAGGATACATTAACACAAGGATACACCCAATAATGATTCTTAGAGTTTGGTATGTATACAATAAGCAATTAGGGTGATTCATTAATCATTTTGGATATCAATCCACCCGGGTCTTATACAATATATTCTATTTAATATCAAGTCTCCACTCTAACGTATCATTACATGTTTGATTTCATGCAATCTAATATTTACATTTGTATACAACAAAGTTGATAGGTAAGATAATTGACTAGTTCATGTTATGGTTTTAAATAACTAGATTATCCTTACTCCATACTTATCCCATCTTTATAATCTATTTTCTAAAACAAAACTATAGAAAATGAAATGAAGACTTACATGTCTAGAGTTACCATGGGGGTTGCATGTCTGGTTGATTCACAACAAGATGGGGACCCAAACACATCATCACGTTCTCTATGACCATGTGACCTAGGAAGAAGCAACATGTAATGAGTCACCATCGTCAGGTTGAATGAAGGTGTTTGCAAATGTCATGGTCTTGCAGATCTAGTTGTTGTGAATGACGACGTCATTGTCAAGGTTGATGACGTTGCACTTGGTGGCTATGATGCCCTGCTGTCAGTGTGTGTTGGTGTCGGGGTTGCTCTGGAAGTGGTGTTGTCGGCGTCAGGGCGTCGGGGTATCCCAGCGTCAGGGAGTCAGAAGGGCAGGTGGTAGTGATGCTAACGCAACGTCGAGGCGTCGGTTGGGCAGATGTTAGTGACGTCGACGCAACGTCGGGGGTTGCTGGGCATCGAGGGTCAGACGAAAAGGTGTTAACGACGCCGACGCAACATCGGGGTTGCTAGACGTTAGGTTTCAGGCGTCATTCATGGAGTGGAAAAAGAAGAGGAGGAGATGACGCTGCCCAATGATCCTCAACTCTGTTTGGTGTTACTCGCCATGGTTGGACGCAAGGTGAGGGTTGGCTGGGCAGTTAGGGCTTCGTGTGTTTGAGGATAAAAGGAATGAAGGGAGGAAGATAAATAGGATACGTAGAGGAAAGGGGGATGATTGTTGCCTTGGGCGTTGCCCATTTTGGAAGGGAGGAAAGGTGAGGGAGAGGAATCAATGCAACATTGCTTTACGTTTGGTTTAGGAAAACATTAATTTGTTTAATCAAATACCACTATTAAAACCTATGGTAGTTAGGATTTTAAATACCAATTCAATTGGGAAAGCAAGCATTATCTAGTTAAATATAAAATTAGAACCCTTTACTATTTAATACATGTAGATCCCAATTGTAACATTAGTTTTCAATTTTGGGAATTCTAAGTATTTTATTTAATTCCTTTAAAGTAATTCATATTTTCTCTTTATTAATATATTAGAGACTTATATAATTACCAATTAATGTGAAACTTTACTCTCAAGCAAAACAAAATATATGGAACATAAATTTGTTATTAACTTCATTTGTTTGTTATTTTAATTAATGATTTGAATATTTTACACAAATTCTCTCTCCTAAATTCACGTTCTCACCAAATATTTTCCAATTTGAGTCAAAATTTATCCAAAGATATATTTTAACATGTTGACCACGAATTTGGAATTATTTTATTTTTTTGAAGACTTTTATTATTTGATTTAATTCATTTAAATTTTATCATCTATTTATCCTTTTAATTTATTGGAGGCATCTAGAAACTTCCTAAAAATGTAAAACTTGGCCTATAAGCAATAATAAACGTTAGGAACATGTTTTTGGCATTAATTATATTTTTTCAACATATACTTAATATTTTTGGTCTTTAAGTCATTTTCTCTCTCCTAAATAAAATAAATATTAAACATTGACCAAATTAAATAAAAAAATTTCCAAAGGCTTATTTTTATGTTTAGATTACGAATATAGAGTTTTTTTTCTAATTTGAGGTCATTAAATATTTTATCTATCTTTCTTGGCTTATTTCCCATTATCTTGTATTAAAGGCATTAAATATTTATTTTTTTATCCAAATTAGATGATACTTGGCCATTAAGCAACTTTTAAGTCAAGAAAACAAAGTTGATATATTTATTATCCAAATTATCTTCTTGGGTTTCTATTTAAGATTTTTGGAATAATATATTCCACATTATCTCTTTTTATCCATTATATCCCATATTATTTCCAATTATTACATTTATCATCTCCTTTATGTATATTTCGAGATTTCCTTTCTTTTTCATATTCTAAAAAGCACTAGAAAGTTCTAGGACGAATTTATCTTATTGTTTTTATCACTTAAGTGGATATTTTACATATTGCACCCATTACTAAGCTTTTACTGAAGTATTTGTGCATAAACCCAAATATTGGAATAAAAGGTGAACAAATGTTCATTAAACCATCATATTCTCCACAAATTAAACAGAACATACAAAGAGGATAGAAATGAGAGGAAAATATGGAAAAGAGGACCAAAAGGCAAAATACCCAAAACTCAGTATGTTATAGGGATGGTACCGAGTTTCACCCCCACTACACATGCAAACACGTCCAAACATCAAACATCTAGGCAAGATATAACCATCCAAATGGAGCTGCTGCAAAACCCTCCATACAGGTGTTAGGCCTGCATAAGCATCACCTTAGGTATCAGATGTCTCATCACCATTTGGATCATATACTTACGACTCCGAAGATACAACATCCAACTAAGGTTGTGGTCCTCCCGGAGGAATGTTTAGATCACAGAAGTGCCACCGTAGGCTAGATGTCTCGTCCCCTCACGGATCATACACTTACGACCTCAAGGAACCCCTTTCTATTTCTAGTCCGGGAGTCAACCATGCTAAATGGTAAGCAAGGAGGTGATTATTCTATTGGAAAACATCGACGATTAACAAAGATGATACAAAATCCAACTAAGGCTATGGCCCTCCTTGAGGGATGTTTAGGCCACATAAGCATCATCGTAGGCTCGATGTCTCGTCCCCTTACGGATCACACACTTACGACCTCAAGGAATCCTATCGAAAGTTCTCGTCAAGGAGTCAACTTCATAAATCACCATTCTACCCAACATATAGAAGTTCTCACAACATAGGGAAGAACAAGATGAAAGCAAGCAAGTAACCAACTACAAACTTTAACGATTAACAATGAAATAAAAAGTTATATACATTGCCATGAACATTTAATAAGAGAACATGCTTGCATGGGCAGCGGGGCTAGTCCTCGCACCCCAGCGGAAAGGAACTACTCACTCATGATGCGAGAAATAAGAAGGATAAGAAAGAGAGAGAGAGGGGAATCTGCCATGAGCATGATGCAGAAGGTAGTCACAGCTCAGTGAAGATGATGCGGTCTTCTACGTCATGTTAGAGTAGATATGGAAGAACGAGGGATGCCAAGATAGACCGAGCAGTCTTTCTCACTCCTCCTTTCTTCTCTTCTTAGTCTCCTTGAGTTACAGCAGGAACGGCAGGTGAAGTGGAAGTGTGAACGGAACTGGATCGGACCTGTGTACAGGCAGCCTATCGGCGTCCCGGAACCGATGCCCAAAATAGAGACCCTGTTGGTCCTATTTATAGGTGCAGGTCTGGCCCTCATGCTTTTGGTGTGAGTCCAAACGGTTTTCTATTTTAAGTGCCCAAACGGTTTTGGTAAATATCTATTTCAAACGGTTTGGCTGCAAGCCAACTTTATCAAACGGTCTGCGTTATCTTGATCAAACGGTTTTGATAGCTGAGGCTCTAAATGGTTTGCAGGCTATACTTTATCAAACGGTCGTCGCTATCCGCTTTATCAAATGGTTTTGGCCAAACTTTCCTCCAAACGATCTGCATTGCTGCCTCCATACGGTTTGGCTTTTGCGCATCAAACAGTCTGTGTTTTTGGTACAATTGTGACCATACGGTCTTGTATAGTCACCCTTTTCAAATGGTCTTGCTATGATTCCAATAGGTCTCTGTAAATCGATCGCTGGCCTTCAGTTCTTCACAGTATTAAACTTTAGGAAAGCAACCAGTCTTGCTTTACTTGCCTTTCCAACCGGTCTGCATTGCATGCAGACTCATGCACATGCTTAATCAATTGGTTTGGCAGAACTTCACGGTCTCGCAGCTTCCCTTTTTCAAACGGTTTAGTTGCATGTTATTGTTCATGCCAAACGGTCTTGCATGCTATTTTCTCCAAACGGTTTGTAGTTCTGATGGGCAAATGGTTTCATGCAGATTGTGCAGCAAACAGTTTGATGCAAGCCAAAACGGTATCGCTACTTAGTGCTTTATTGATTAATTTGGCATTGTATGCCTTTTCTAATCCAAACGATCTGCAATATCAAACGGTCTGGTACGTAGTCAATATTATCAAATGGTTTTGCAGCTATGTCAAACGGTCTCGTGACCTCTTCCAATCGGTCTCGCAGACCAGTACTCTCCAAACGGTCTCGCAGACCCAGCTCCAAACGGTCTCAGAGACCCACCTCGAAATGGTCTAGAGGGCTCATTTGGTTTTGCTTAGCAAACGATATGCTGCTCTTCACAATCCATTCAGTTTGCCATGCATGTGACCATACGGTCTTCACACTGAGTCCATTCAGTCTTCACGCTCCAGCAGCAAACAGTCTTGGGAAAATGATAGGAAAACGGTTTGCTGCTTTATTCGGTTTTCTCCTGGCTATTCCAAACGGTCTGAGATCGTGCAACAACATCAAATGGTCTGAGGGAAAGTTAGAAGGAGACCGAATGGGCAAATAGAGATCAAAACCATTTGTCCAAATGAATAATGGCCTTAGATCCCAAATCTGATGGCGAAGAGATGTAAATGCCCAAACGGTCTTGAAGGTGTGTTAAATCCAAACAGTTTTGAGGTGGAACTATCCATTCGGTCTTGAGACCGAATGGATGAAATTCATTTGTCAAAACCGAATGGTCAAGACCGATTGGTAAGATAGTTTGGTGAGACCGAATGGTTGAAACCGAATGGTTAAGACCGATTGTTCAGAACCAAGGGTGAGTGAAAGGTGGGTCCTAGCTGATTTTTCAACCTCATCACGACCTGCATCAAATAAACATAAATTCATTTAAAACTTTGATAATCGAATGAATTGAGTAATTTTGCACTTTGTGATACATTTTGATATTTAATGAATGAAATTGGATGTATTGAGTAGAATTTTACCTAATATGGTAATTGAATTCCATGATGAATATGTATTCATCAAGTATCCAATTGGTGATTCACCCCATACTTACTCAACAAAGCACCAAACTTCCAATTGGTGAAATGAGATCCACCATCACTAATGATCAATCGAGGGACATTGAATATGCAGAAGATATGATCTTTAACAAAAAGGCACACAACCTACACAACATTGGTGTGAGTTGGCATTGCTTCCCCCCACTTTGATACATAATCAACAATAAGAAATATATATAAATTAGAATTCGAGTACATGAAAGGGCCCATAAAATTAATGCCCCACAAATCAAACACTTCAATCTCTTGAAAAACATTTAATGGCATTTCATGTCGTTTAGATATATTTCTTGCACGTTGACATGCATCACAACGAAGAACAAAGTTGTATGCATCCCTAAAAAGTGTTTGCCAATAAAAACCACTCTCCAAGACCTTGGTTGATGTCCTGGAGCTAGCGTGATGCCTCTCTATGGGTAGAGAATGACAGTGTGAGAAAATGCTCTCAAACTCACATTTCGGTACACATTTCCTCAAAATCCCATCCCTATATTGTTTAAGCAGTATAGGGTCATCCCAGATGTAAAATCTCAAAGAATGGAAGAATATCTTCTTCTCTTGGTATCTCCAATCATCAAGCATTGCTTAACAAGCTAAATAATTGACAATGTCTGCAAACCAAGGATCTTTGATTTTTAGAGAAAAAAATTGCTTATCAGGGAACTCCTCCACAATCAGATATCTAAATTTTCTCACCCACCCTTTCAAGCCTAGATAGGTGGTCAACTACCACATTCTCCACTCCTGCCTTGTCCTTAATCTCTATATCAAATTCCTATAGCAACAATATCCACCTAATCTGTCTAGGTTTTGAATCTTTTTTCTGTAATAGGTGTTTGATAGAAGTGTGATCTGTCCACACAATCACCTTGGCCCCCACTATATATTGGCAAAAAAATCAAATGCAAAAACAACACCCAAAAGTTCTTTTTCCATGGTTGTATAATTAAGTTGAGAATCATTTAAAGTTTTAGGCACATAGTATATGACTATAGGAGCCTTGTCTCGGTGTTGACCCAACATAGCTCCCACTTCATAATTTGATGTGTCACATATTAGTTCATATGATTGACTCTAATCTGGAGCCTGCACAATGGGTGTTGAGATCAACTTTTCATTTTACACCTCAAAACCTTTCAAGCATCTTTCATCAAATCAAAACTCGACATCCTTTTCTAGTAATTCTAAAAGAGGTTTTGTGATTTTTGAGAAGTCTTTTATAAACCGATGATAAAATTTCACATGTCCTAAAATGATACTCATTCCCTTTATTGATGTCTGTGGAGGAAGCTTGGAGATGACCTCTATCTTAACCGGATCAACTTCCATGCCCTTATTAAACACCTTGTGTCCAAGCACTATGCCCTCACTCACCATCATATGATGTTTCTCCCAGTTCAAGACTAAGTGAGTGTCCTAAATCCTTTAAAAAACCATGTATAGATTATACAGACAATCATCAAATGACTCTCCATACACCAAGAAATTATCCCTAAACACCTCCAAACATCACTCTACCATAGCAGAAAAAATGGCAAGAATACAACGTTGGAAGGTGGCAGGTGCGTTAAAAAGGCCAAACGGCATCCGTCTATATGCAAATGTGCCATAATTCAGGTGAAAGTAGACTTCTTATGGTCCTTTGGCTCTATCAAAATGTGATTATAGTCGGAATACCCATCAAGGAAACAAAAATGTGAGCGCCGACAAGTCACTCCAAAATCTGGTCAATGAATGAAAGGGGAAAATGATCCTTTAAAGTGGTGGCGTTCATTCATATGTAATCAATGCATACACACCACCCTGTCACTAACCTAGTCAAAATTAACTCACTCATGGAATTGGTTGTGACCCCCTTTCTTTGGAACTAACTGAGTCAGGCTCACCCACATAGAATCAGAAATAGCATAAATAATACCTACCGATAGGAGTTTGACTACCTCTTTCATTACCACCTCAGTCATGATGGGGTTGAGTCACCTCTGAATTTGAACTATCACCTTGGCTTCGTCTTCTAGCCGGATTTTTTGCTGACACAGGATAGGAGATATTCCCTTGATGTTTGCTACTAACCACCCAAATACAGCTCGGCGGTTCTTCAGAACAACTAGTAGATGCTTATCCTCATCACTACTCAAGGATGATGATATAATAACCAGAAGCTTCTCTTATGCGGTCAGAAAGACATACTCTAAATGTGGCGACAATGACTTCAACTCCAGATCAGGTGGGATCAGTAGGGATGGGACCAATGGCAGAGGAGGTGGTCCAAGATCTTCAAAATGCTTTATATAGTAGCATGGTAGCACTTTCAATAATAAAACACAATCTTCCAAAGAGAGGATGTGTGTATAGTCATCCACTAGATTCACCAAACATGCCTCCAAGGGTAACTGTGGATATGCCTACACAAGAGATTCAACAACAGCCTCTTCTATAGTAGTTGGGCAATAATCTTCTTCATTATCTTTCGGGTAGCGCACTGCTTTTTCTAATGACCCCACCTTGGTGTTTTCCATGATATTGACTTCCAGGGTTCCCTTTTCTACCTTATTCATGACATGGGCCATGTTGTGAAACGGACTGCATAGAAGCAAGGACATCTTTCCCTCCACTTGCTGCATCATGTTGAACCGTGCTTTGTCCCTTATGGCTTTAGAGTGCTCATGCATCTTGATCTCAAACTGATCATCCTTGATACCCATGGTCAAATATCCTTTTCCCATCTCTAAAATCATGTCAGTTGTAGCTTGGAATAGCCTTCCAGTCATGATCATCCTGCATTTCCATCACCATAAAGTTTGTAGGGAAAACAAATCTATCTACCATTACCAGAACGTCTTCACAAATGCCGTATGGATTTACCACTGAGTTGTCTGCTAATTGGATAGTCATACTTCTCTTCCTAGACTCCTTGATACCTATCTTCTTAAAGGTTGACAGGGACATGAGATTGATGTTTGCCCCTGAGTCCCAAAGAGCTTCTCCAAACTTGGTCTTCCCTATGAATCAAGTAATGTTGAAACAACATAGATCTTGTATTTTTAGTGGTGGCATTCCCAGAATGAATGCACTCACATGTTCCTTCAACATTACTACATTAGTATCAGGTATCCTCCTCTGCTTAGTAATTATGTCTTTCTAGAACTTTCCATACAATAGTATCTGCTCAATTGCATCAATGAGTGGAATGTTGACAAATAATTTTCTGAAACCATCTAAGAACTTCTTGAACTGCTCGTCCACTTTCTTCACATTCAAGCTATTTGGAAAAGCCACTGGGGTTACTAGTTTCCTCTGGTGATGTGGGATATATGCTTTCTTTTCCTCCCCATCATCAACATGTTCATCCACTATCTTTTCCTCTACTGTAACATCTGGTTCATCTACATCCACTATCACTGCCTTGTCTGGAACTCCTATAATTCACCTACATCTGAACTAGATGGTGCACTAGTCAACAATTTCATGCCACCGTGGAGTAAAACTACCTTGACTTGTTGATTTCTAGAATGCACATTGGTGTTGGCTGGGAAACCCTGTTGGCTTAACTGCTTCAATGTGACCACTTCCGCTGCTATTTGAGAAATTTGTGTCTCAATACTGCTTATCTGCGCTCCTTGATTATCGAGTTGTCTTGATTCTGACTGATAAGAACTTCATTTTTGCTAACCATCTTCTCAAGAATTTCTTCAATATGGTCAATCTTACTGGGACCCCTGTCTTGTTGATATTGTGATTGGCCACTACTGTGTTGCGGCTTGTACTGTTGCGCCTGAGACGGGCTTTGCTGGAAATTGTTAGGATCCTTCCGCCAGGAATAGTCATTGTTCCTGTACTGTGTTGTTGGCATGCAAATTTGCATTCCTCCTCCTCTCCTTCCAAAGAATGTCCATCCTTAGCACACAAATTTTGTTGGGTTTTAGGGGAATCAGAGAAGGCAGCAGAAACAAAAAATTTCTTCTCCCCGAACCCAGAATAAATGAATTGCGTCAAAATATATATAGTAGGAAGGATGGTTTGTAGAGGTGTACCTTATCCTGAGGCTTGCTCGGCGACATTACCTCACAGATAGTGCGGTCTTCACCTCCGGTCTTAGACGATGTCTGTGCAGCTCCTGGTCTCACCGGGACTGTCGGGATTGACAGCTGTCCTCTGAGTGGCAGAAATCTCCTGCCTCTATAGTAGTCCACACGGACCACCTGGAACTCCGATTGCCTTGTTGCACAAGGCACCGGAAGGATTCATACCCTCCTATTGGCATACAAGTCACCGACACACTCTCCTGCCACCATTTTCCTTTCTACAGTTGTCTTTCCCTTGCTGTGCCTCCCTTGTCGGGTAGCACTTGCTCAGGCTCTCCTGGTTACCACAACCAGAGAGAACGGCAACTTTACAGAGCAATTGGTGTTCTAAGTTGTTCTTGAGAAGCCCCCAATACCCCTATATATATAGGAGGGTCATGGGACAAGGTTCTCTACCCCGAGCAATGTGGGACTAAAGCAGGAGTAGAAGGGTTTGAGATTTTCCACAAAACAACCAACTACGCCAGCTGAACCGATCGTTTCAAGCATGAACCGGTCGGTTGTGGACCTGAGCCGATCGGTTCACACCTAAACTGATCGGTTGGGACACCTGAGCCGATCGGTTCACTGCCCTGGTCAGTTCCCGATTGACTTTTCCTCTTTTGTTTCAAATTGATCCAAATACCAATCCTTGTTCCAATCCAATTGGACAAGTGAAACAAAAAGAAATTTCTCACCAACCTGACTTACCCAACTCGATCGTTTGGACCAGTTGAGCCGATCGATTCAACCCTTGAACCGGTCAATTTAGCCTGTCCTGAGTCGATCGGTTCATCACATGATCCGATCAGTTCATCAACCTGAGCCGATCGGTTCATCATATGAGCCGATCGATTGGGAGTGCAAACTATGCAAAATTAGTCAATTGTAGTTTCAATCAATCTGATACTCTAATTAATTGGTCCAACACCTTGAACACTATGATACTGAGCTATCAATTGATTAAGTGTTTAATTGAACTACTAAACTCCTTGAGCAATCAATCTAAACATCGTTTCTGGATAAACTCCTCTCTCAGGTTAAATCCTATGTGTGTGACCCTGCAGGCCCATTTCACGTTGGCAGTGAAAGTCCATAACACTTATGAATTCATAAGCAAAGAGTGGTGCCTAGTCGCACAATCAGTGCTACCCAAGTGAAAAGGAAACTTGGAGAAAAGCTTTCAATCCTACAATCCGTGAATGGTGTTACACTGAATGTATAATTCCTTTGTCACTGATATACTGAATGAACTCAAGGCATGGAACAGTCATCCTGTCAACGTTCATTCACTTTCTTGATCTCAGAGTAGACTGGAGGAGATATGTATGACATCAATATCACATACTGATTCACACATGTGTGCACACACCTATCTCAATCCTACTCATCAAGTGGCCATGGATATCAAACTCCCTCAGGAGGGACAAATCCCATATCTATCACTCACCCCTCAAAAGCCCCATGTGTCAAAGCCACCCAATCATCACCTTTATAACACCCATGTTTCAAGATTGCGTTTGATGATGTGAAATTGTACCCAATGACATGTGTTGAGTGTAGTGATTTTAGGTCAAAGAATCACACTCACCACCATCACTGTGAGAACTGACCGTGACTACCATGTCATGGTTGCATGTATCAAACTCATGGTGGGTCTGTCCGGTACACTTGTTCTCTAACAAGTACCTATGTGTTTGGTTTGATATCTCCATATCATGATTAACGAGATTCTATCATCAACCAACACCACAATCTAGTCTTGTGTGTCATTGTTATCTATCTACCTTCCAAAATGACATCCGACTAGGGACATAATAAGAATGTACAAACTCTTTAGCATCTGTATGATCTCATCATTCAGGTCCTGAACCTAAAAGCATATGTCATTGAGTACTGTCATTCTCTAGACATTCAATATGTTCTATCATTATCTCATATGACTGAACCAGAAAGAATTGGAAGCTTGCCTTTTATGTTTATCAAATCAATTTTAATTTATCCCACCAATCATCCCATGATTGGCTCTCAGGGCATACATACCAACAGACTCCCACTTGCACTGTGAGCCAATCACCCTTGAATCATATTCATAGTGATCTTCAAACATGTCCCACATGTTACTATGCTCAAGTGCTTACGTAATGAGTTATGGAAACACCTTGCCAGAGTCGGTATTAACTACATGTTTCTCATCTCTTCTCTGTACGTCACACGTATGAGATGGAGTTGCCGTAATATGTGATCTAGTATTCCTTTGCTAACCTTTAGCCACATTGCATGACCAATCACTCCTTATTTGTCATCAATGACCAAAATATCTATAAGTTCATCTCATGAACTTCTATATCCATATATCATCCACTAATGTTCTCTAATACACAAATACACAACTTTTCCTTTTAAATGGATTTTTTGGAACGTTTCCATTTATCAACAAACATTCACTTCTATATATCTCATATATATTTTGCAAATAATTTTCTGTCCTTTTTGGAAGTTTGCATCAGTGTAACTCTTTACAATGAACCCTTCCTTATTTCCATAGAACTAGTACATCTCAAGTACTTACCAAATTCTTATGGTATTCCAGTAACCCTTACTGGAACTAGACAGACATCCACTCGTCATGTCCCACATATGAGTTATCAGGATGAGCACATCATATTGTCATGTTCTACATACAAGATGATGAATGCATTTTATTCTTGCTATGTCCATACATGCAAGATAATGGGATGATTACATACATGATAGATCCATATCTATTCTTAGTGTTCCCATTCTTCATAAGAATTGGACACTTGGCCTTGGGATACTAACTCCATGTAACATGGAAAAGTTTTCTCCCACTGAATTTGTGCACACTGAACCCTTCAGTATAGATTGCCAATGTATGCTTTCTCTTTTCAGGTCAAGAGGTTTTCAAGAACTGTCTCTATAGATCTCTATTCCTATCACATAGGAAACTTCTCTATCTTCCTTAAAGATAATTTCCACAAAGGATTCCATTCTAGAACATCTCATTCCTCATCGACATGTGGAATGCAAATACGCTCCCACTAAATCACAGATCCCTTCTTTATATTTGTCATATCAGTCAAACCCTTTGACTATATTACCAAAGTAAAGATCCCATCTCTGAGTTGCTTGTACTCAATCAATCACATTGATTAGTCCATTATAACTTATAGACTTTATTATCATTAATGGATTCATAAACCTTATAGGTTGTGTCATGTACACATCCTTGTTTTATTCCTCATAGGAATGCGGTTTTAGTATCCATATGCCAAATCTCTTAGTCATTAAGTTGCAATCAACAAGCATCATCCTTATCAAAATGTCATCCATGTGTCTTAACACTTAAGACTCATTCGCACTTATGGATTTCATCCCAATGGGTGCTACCATCAAGGTCATACCTTATGGTTCACATGGAAGTCATTTAGGATGTAATGGTCATAAACCATAACTCAAAATCCGGTTCCTCAATATCATCTTATATGACCAACTCATCATATAGATATTTGAGGTGTATCTGTTAAGGAATTTGAGAACTCACAACACTTTGTGATTCTTAATATCCTTTATTAGTGTAGGGTATTCTTTATTTAAGAAGAACTTAGTTATTTGATAATCATCCTCTAAATCCTTAGAGTATGACTCCTTTTGATTTAGACATCACCATGCCTTAATCATGAGCTCACTATGATACACTATCATAATCACTCATAATGATCTCAAACATTTGGTTCAAGTATTTCATTCATTGATCTCATCAAGAATTAACACTTTACCAAATTTGTACTTCATCTATGATATTCTTGAACACTTCAAGATATTCATATTGGTATTTCTCTAAACACCGTTTGAAGTATTAGCATTTGCTCCAATAGGTATGTAAATACATCACATGCATTATACCTAATAGGATAATCATTCTCCCACTACCACTAGTGAAGATTGATTTATCATGTTCAAGAGATTCATGTCACTTACTGGTTCTCTAACTAAATGAGTCTAGATTTATCCATCATATGGAAACTAGAAATGAATTTCTCATGATAATGCCAATTCGTTGTTTGAGTTATCAATAACTTTTAGATATCATTTTATCTTATGCATACCAAGTACCACAAGATAAACAAGGTATTGCCACAAAGATCATATATTTGAAACATCAACTATATTGATAGTCATCTTGTCACTACAAGATGCAACAATAAAGCATTTCTATTGGCAAATTGAAACAACAGTTCTCAACTCTATTGCGTGCCCTTTAGGCTGAAATAAACTGAAAGGTACTCCTATCTATGGCAGCAACACTTGCTCTAATGATGGGTACTCCTTTCTTGGTCCTTTCGTAAAGGCCATCACTTCTTTATAGATCTTACATATCATATATGTCAGATCTCCATCTTGGTATCATATACCTCAGAAGCGGTTCATTTCATGATACCTTAGGTGGAGATATCCATCCCCTCCTTCTTCTTTTGTTCTTCCAGATATAGAGGGCAATTCCCTCATTCACCCTCCCATGTGACTTGAGGCTAAAGATGACTTGGATTGCAGCTAGCATCAGAACGCTTCTTTGCTTTGCCTTTGTCCTTGCCTTTAAGACTTACCCTTCATTGATCACATCAAAGATTAGGGTTTGTCTTTCTTCATCTTTGCCTCTACTATCCTCAACATGTCGAACAAATTTGTCAATGCTTGTCAAAGTTGTTCATGTTGTAGTTCATCATGAACTGTATGATTCTCACAACATTTGCAGTATCATACCAGTATCCAACTCTTGGCTCAGAGGGAATCCTTCTTAGTCAGGTTTTTCACATACCCAATCACATTGAGTGTCTGAATACCTTACTGGATCTCCTTATGTCATGACATACTCAGACAGTGTCTTGGAGACATCATATGTCTCATGTTGTCTCAACAACTCATAGTTCAGAGAACACAACATCAAGCACTCCACATCAATGGCATCCTCAGTATGCTTCCATAAGCATACTTTCAACCATTGGTGTGGTGGGATCGAGTTTATCTGGTTCTGGTATAACTAGGACTTAGAGCTTTTGCTCTTCGATTGAGAACCAGTCATGGAATTATTCCCATTTAATTTGTCCATCTTAAGGACCGATCGCAAATAAAGTGATTATTGTTGATTAGCCATTTATTGTAAAAAAAGGAAATATATGCAATTTAGTCCAAAAACTTATTTTTGACTTATTTGATTGATTTGAAAAAGTTTTACTATATAATTAGGACTTCAATTAATTATCGCTCCCACTATTTTTTTTTTCAAATTGATAGCCCTCACCATCAATTCAGAAAATTGCAGCGTACAATCTTCTAGTGGGTCAAGATCCTGAAATTCTCTCATTCATGGACCAGCTAGGGTTGTCACCCACAACTTAGATCTTCCAGGTAGGCAACTTTTGCCAATTGCAACATATTCAACTCTTGAAAGATGTCATGTGTAACTCCTTGCCATGATCACCTCCATGCCTCAAGGTTCTAGATCTTATCTAGGTCACCTTGTTAAGTCCGACCCAAAGCCAACACGATGAATATGCACCCTGCTAGGGCAGGCCCACATATCATCCTTCACGCTTCCACGAGATAGATGGTGCACCACGCTAGGGCGTGCCCACACTTGGCCAATCAAGATTTTCACGTGTGTTGCATTTGGAAGGCATCTAAAACTTTAATATGTAATGAGGGATTTGGTTTTTATAGGTACATATACATATCCAATCACCACAATACATAGTATGTATCATATACATGCTATATCCCACAGAAAACATGAGAAATGATAAAAGTGATGATTATGGCCATCCTAATGTGATTCCTCGAGCCAAGAGGAATCACGGTCATCTAGGTCTACATCACATGCAACCTGTACAAGATGAACTCTTTGCTTTGCCATTCTGGGTTTGATCAACTCATCTCCATGATTGATTGGCTTGCCATTAGGCCGGTCAGTTGGGTGCCACCAGCCGATCGATTGGCTCCTCCAACCGCTCGCTTCATCTGGACATCATGAATCACCTCATGGCCGCCACCTGCTCGTCTTGCTTTGCAAACTGGTCATCTAGAATGCCAATTGATCGGTTCACGCCTTGAACCGATCGTCTCAGTTGTCGTCAGGTTGTCCTCCATTCTTTGACATAATAGGGAATAAAAGTTCTATCATATTTACATTTGAATAGGGAAACCCCGAGTTACATTCAGGGGGGAGAAAAGGTAGGAAAGAAATCTCGAGTTATCTCAAGTTACATCAAGAAAAAGAGGTAGGGAATCAGTGCGTAGACCGAGATGCAAGCAACCACATTCAACCATACATAGACACAGGGTTTATTGGCCATAACCACACTATACATCCACCACAAAACTCATTTAAGGGTGACGTGTATCGAGTGCATTCATATTACATATCATACATGTATATTGGGATTTGTGGATTTAGGATTGGACATGCATAAAGCCAGTTTTATTCGCATTGTATGCAATAAATAAAGGTGACAAACCAAAATTGATCACATCAATAATCCTAAAGTATAGAGCAGTTGACGTGGCTTTGATACCACTGTTGGGTTTTAGGGGAATCAGAGAAGGCAACAGAAAAAAAAATTTCTTCTCCCCGAACCCAGAATAAAGGAATCGCATCAACGTCTATACAATAGGCAGGATGGTTTGTAGAGGCGTACCTTGTCTCGAGGCTTACTCGACAACATTACCTCGCAGCTAGTGTGGTCTTCACCTCCGGTCTTGGACGCTGTCTGTGCAGCTCCTGGTCTCACCGGGATTGTCAGGATTGACAGTTGTCCTCCGAGCGGTAGAAATCTCCCGCCAATGTAGTAGGCCACACAGACCACCTGGAACTCCGATCGCCATGTTGCACAAGGCACTGTAAGGAGTCGTATCCTCTTGTCGGCGTACTAGTCACCGACACACTCTCCTTCCACTAGTCGCCTTTCTGTAGTTATCTTTCCCTTGATGTGCCTCCCTTGTCGGGTAGCACTTGCTTAGGCTCTCCTGGTTACCACAACTAGAGAGAACGACAACTTTATAGAGCAATTGGTGTTGTGAGTTGTTCTTGAGAAGCCCCCAATACCCTTATATATATAGGAGGGTCATGGGATAGGGTTCTCTACCCTGGGCAATGCAGGACTAAAGTAGGAGTAGAAGGGTTCAAGATTTTCCACAAAACAACCAACTGGACCAGCTGAACCGATCGTTTCAAGCATGAACCAGTCGGTTGGGGACCTGAGCTGATCAGTTCACACCTGAACTGCTCGATTGGGACACCTGAGCCGATCGGTTCACTTATGAATCGGTCGGTTCACTGCCCTGGTCAGTTCCCGATTGACTTTTCCTCTTTTGTTTCAAATTGATCCAAATACCAATCCTTGTTCCAATCAAATTGGACAAGTGAAATGAAAAGAAATTTCTCACCAACCTGACTTTCCCAACTCACTCGTTTGGACCAGTTGAGCCGATCAGTTCAACCCTTGAACCGGTCGATTCAGCCTGTCCTGAGCCGATCGGTTCATCACATGAGCTAATCAGTTCACCAACCTGAGCTGATCTATTCATCATATGAGTCGATCGGTTGGGAGTGCAGACTGCACAAACTCAGTCAATTGCAGTTTCAATCAATTTGATACTTTAATCAATCGGTCCAACACCTTGAACACTATGATACTAAGCTATCAATTGATTAAATGTTTAATTGAACTACTAAACTCCTTTAGCAATCAATCTAAGCATTGTTTGTGAATAAACTCCTCTTCCAGGTTAAATCCAAAGTGTGTGACCCTACAGGCCCATTTCACGTTGGCAGTGAAAGTCCATAACACTTATGACTTCACAAGCAACGAGCGGTGCCTAATCGCACATCAGTTCTACCCAAGTGAAAAGGAAAGTTGGAGAATAACTTTCAATCCTACAATCCGTGAATGGTGTTATAGTGAATGTATAATTCCTTTGTCAGTGATATCCCGAATGAACTCAAGGCATGGAATAGTCATTCTGTCAACGTTCATTCACTTTCTTGATCTCAGAGTAGACTGGCGGAGATATGTATGACATCAATATCACATACTAATTCACACATGTGTGTGTACACCTATCTCAATCCTACTCATCAAGTGGCCATGGATATCAAACTCCCTCAGGAGGAATAAATACCATATCTATCACTCACCCCTCAAAAGCCCCATGCGTCAAAGCCACCCAATCATCACCTTTATAACAACCATGTTTCAGGACTGCGTTTGATGATGTCAAAGTGTACCCAACGACATGTGTTGAGTGTAGTGATTTCAGGTCAAAGAATCACACTCACCACCATCACTGTGAGAACTGACTGTGACTACCATGTCATGGTTCCATGTGTCAAACTCACAGTGGGTTTGTCCGGTACACTTGTTCTCTAACAAGTACCTATGTGTTTGGTTTGATATCTCCATATCTTGACTAATGAGATTTTGTCATCAACCAACACCACAATCTAGTCTTGTGTGTCATTGTTGTATATCTACCTTCCACAATGACATCCGACTAGGGACATGATAAGGATGTACAAACTCTTTAGCATCTGTATGATCTCATCATTCAGGTCCTGAACCTAAAAGCATACGTCATTGAGTACTGTCATTCTCTAGACATTCAATTTGTTCTATCATTATCTCATATGACTGAACTAGAAAGAATTAGAAGCTTGCCTTTGATATTTATCAAATCATTCTTAATGTATCCCACCAATCATCCCATGATTGACTCTCAGGGCATACATACCAATAAATTTTTGGCAATTAAGTATAGTTTTTTATTCAGTGCGGAAATGACCTTTCCCAAGACTCTTGAAGGTTGTTGGGCTCTCTTTCTCATCTCCCTATGTCTGATTCTTAGACATGTTCTTTAATATCTCATGACAGCGGGCATGTTTATTGTTGAGGAAGAAACCCGCTCTTGCACTATCAAGTGTAATCCTCTCTCCCTTGTGTAGACTATAGTAGAAAATCTTTGCATGTACTAACAAATCAATCCCACTGTGGGGGACCTTCCGTAACATATTTTGGAATCTCTCCCATGCTTCAGAATATGATTCATCAGCATGCTGTCTAAATTGTGGATCTTCTTTAACAGGTCATTTGTCTTTTGTGGAGGAAAGTAGTGCTTGAAGATGACATCAATCATTTGCTTCCACATCTCAATGCACATCATCAAGGTTGTGCAATCAAGACTTGGAACTGTCTGCCAAAGATGATGGGAACAACTTCAAGTATATGATAGTCGCTGATACACTATCTATCTTGATCATATCACATCTTTTGACAATGTTACTAATGTGTTTCATAGGGTCTTCAGAACTGTGGCTATGGAAGGCATGTGATTTGACTAATGAGACCAATCTTGGATCGATCTTATAGCTGTCGACATTGATTGTTTGTCTTTTGATTGGCCCTTTTTGAACAGTAGAAGAAGAAGCCTTGATCCTTTCCCAGATCATCTATTCCTCTACTTGATCACCCATTTCTACTAGTTCAGGTTCCTCAAGTGGACCAGGACCTTCAGGTGGAGGTGTTGGTGGTGGGGTTCGGTTGAAGCAATCTACAGATCTTCCATACTCCCTTTCTCTGTGAAGGAGTTCTACTTGACTAAAACCCGGTGAAGATGGTTCTGTGCAATCATGGGCTCGAGTGTGCACCATGCACTCGTACCTGAAAGTAGTAAAAATAGTTGTAAGAGCACAATACTAATCTTGGAGACAATACATATATTATCATTCAACTTTGAATAAAATAATTAATAAAAAAATAAAAATAAAATAAATAAATAAAGGTTTGGCCTAGAATGGTTGACCACAACACTCGTAGTGTTGGATGTTATCATTTCTCTAGCAACGGTGCTAAAAACTTGACATGAGAAAACTATGTGTTAAACGCAAGTGAATGTCTCTGGTAATATAGGCCTTGTAAGGCCCGAGTCGAACACACAAAAATGAAATATGTATATTACTACTAACTATGATCTAATCATCTAGGCCAGTACGAATGGTTGAAATTGATTTTGAGTAACTAAAAACTCACAAAAACGAGGCAAGAGTGACAAACACTTGAATCAGACAGAATGAATTCATTAGGATGGTGGTTTCACCACAGACAACATGACACCAACCTCTAAACACTAACATGTGTCACTCCTACCCCTGGATAAAGATCCTGCAACAAGAACTACCCACTCTCACAATGTATCTCACTACCTTATCTAATGTGAATTCCATTTTCATATCTATTGGTCGATAAGTTAGGTGCTTTACAATAAAATATGGATTTCTCCTCCCGTTTATGCTCCACCTTACTCAAAGGGCGCAGTATACATGTAAACCTATGCTTTTCCAACCCTTAACCCTTCTTTCAAATGATTAAGGATATAATTATCTATATATGATGATCAAGCACAAATAGAACACAACAATCACATAGGTTTATATCCAGAAATTAGGAGCAAAAGCTATATTAATGCATAAAATTTAGGTACAATGCATGTCTGGGCTACTCCCAGATCCTAAGGAATCAAGGGGATTAGCTCTACATGGTTTCCATGGACGAATACATAGCAAGGAAGGAGAAATATGTGGGAAACACTAGAAGTCTAAAGAAATCCCTGGAGAATAGATGGATCGGATGATCCCCTTCAACGTAGCGATCTGTTGTCTTTTAGTTGTAGAATCACCCACCGGAGGTGCTCCAATCGTCCCTAGATGTAGCCTTCAGCATCGTTCTTTTCTCCCTTCACTCTCTAGTGTCATGTAATGGAAAATGGATAAATGATTAGGTCTGGTTGCACTCTCATCAAGTCATAAGAGCCACTTAGGGTGCAAAATAATGCCAGCCATCGGACTAGAGGGTTGCCATCAGTTTACCTAATCGGGCAAACTCAGTAGTAATGACCTTGTAGTTGGTAGTACCGAGTACTTAGGGTGGTCATGCATGATCCTCACTATCGGTACTATCGAATAGTGTCAATAGTATCGAGTCTCAATTTTGAGCCAACTCTATCTCTCTGATGTCATTTCGGTAGTATCGACTCAAGGTACTCGATACTATTGAGATTGCTTGCTTCCTTTGATGTGCCTCTCTGACATGATTTTGGTACTACTGACTGCACAAGTCAGTAGTATTGAGTTTGTGCAATTCCTTAGGTCTTCTACTGATGTGATTTTGATACTACTGACTTGTGTACTCAGTAGTACCAAGTTTGTGGGACTCTTGTGTTACTTAAAAGGCAACATAAACGAACATAAGTACTTGAGATGATCTCCAACCATTAAAAAATAGTAGAATTGTGTGAGTTTGATGAATCTAAGTGAAATAGGCTAACGATAATATTTTGTGCATAATTAATCATATAATTGATGAATAGATGCACAAAATCACAAAAAATATGCATGTATAAGTGACCATAAACCAATGCATCATCAACTTGTTAAAATGTAAATCTTAGATCCAAGGGCATATTTCTAAGCTAGTGAAGCATGATTTGTGCACTGTAAACATGACGTTTTGATAATGTGCCATGCTTCTTTGGGAAAGAGGGCATTGTGGTGGTAGGAGATGTTGCTTCATGGTCATGTGGAGGGGAAGGATAGGGAAGGGATAAGAAAAGAGGAAATTGTGAGAAACCGTCTACATTGCACTGACTTAAATAGGATTGCAAATATAGAAAGGAGGTGAGAGATTTTATAGATTCAAGAATAAGAGTCAAAGGTTGTTGTCTTACTCTTTTCTTTTTGTGGATATAAAATTTAGTGTAATAGGAAATCTTTAGGAGAAACCAACCCAACTAAACAACAATATTCCCTCATATACTAGTATTTTTATCTGTTGTTTTATATTTTATTTTAAGGAAACAAACATTAACTAAATCGAGTAAATTTGACATGTACTCTAATTATGATGTGTATAATACAAAGTTAACATGTCTTTTTTATTTTGAAGCTATTTAATAAGTCATTTAATTTATTTGTGTCCTTCTAGCATTATCATAATAATTGATTTTATAATTTGTTTATGACAAGTTAGAATTATCCAATTGATGTGGAATATCATCAATAAAGAAATTAATATAATAATAATCTTAGTTTGTCATTATTTCTTATTTTTTTATTTTTAGTGGAATATTTAATATCTAAATATTTTTTGTGTTTGTGTAAATAAATATTATCATAATGAATATTTTGTTGTTATATTTGGTCTATATGATCTCTTAGAAATTATCTACTCATGAGGGAAGTATATTTTTTTATATTTCTATAAATACACATTGTCACACTAATTTTCCCATTAAGTATGTGTGATAAAATTTCCTTCTAGGAAAAAGGCTTAAAGTTAGATTCTAGTTTTGATGTTCTATCTTTCCAAAACTATTCCAAACATACATATCACAAATTTGATTATATCACTACCTTATAAGAGGAAACATGTGAATATATTCATGCTATCCATACATAGAATTTTTGTTAAATTTTTATAAAATTAAAATAATGATGTGAGATTAACAAATTGACAATTTTCAGTATTCAAAGAATTGTGGAGAGAAGTGATAATTTGTTCTTAAGAAAAGTGCAAAAACAATAATTTTAAATAAATTTTCAATTGGTCTTCATTCATTTATTAGATGTTTTTTATGTTGTGACATATTCTTAATGGAATGTAAACTTCATAATGGGAATCAACTTCCATTACAATAGGCTTGGGAGGATATTTTTTTAAAATGGAAATTCATTCATCTCGTTGCCAGGGGGTTTCCAACATGTGACCTCCAGGTCATACAACATCAAATTTACCACTCAGGTGCCACTACATTGGCTATATATAAGAGATAGATAATTCTATCTACATGCCATTTATATATAAGAGATAGATAGCAAATTAGATTTTTTTGAGAAATTTACATATTGTACTAAATAGGACAATGTCATTAAATTCCATATAAGATCACCATATTTTGAAATGAGAATTATATTGGATTTTTTTATGATGAGAAATTTCACACATTTACTGCAGATGATGCACTAGTTTCCGTAAAATTATTTGTTAGTTAAAGAAATGACAAATTGTCCTTCTAAATTTAATTAGTCATTTATGCATGTTTTTAACATTAGTTCATATATATCTATATCATTATATATATATATATATATATATATATATGACTTGTAAGTATTATTGGGATAGTCTATTGAATCATGAAATAATTGTATAAATATATTTTATAGAGTAGAAACTAAGTTTACTTATATTATTACATGTTACTACAAACCACAAAAATCTTTATATTGCTTTTCATTCAAATGTCTACTTGAACTTCTATTATAATTCTCCTAAGAAATAATGACATAAGTTACCCAACAAAGGTTAATTTTCTCATAAATAAGAAATCAACTTCTATGGCCAATAAAAAGGAGAAAATTACTTTCTCACTAGATCCACTTTTGAAGTTATTTATTGTATCGTTTAATATGTTGGAGTTCAATTTACATTTTCCTTCCTGAATAAAAATAAGGTATCTAGAATTGTTCAAATAATGTAAAACTTGGAAATCAAGCTAATTGGGACCCAAGGAACACCAATTTTCCATTACATTTCACTTTTGGGATTTTCTTCTATGAGTTATTGCACCATTTGGAAATTTGTCTCATTGCCATTATATTTATCAAAATATTATATCTTTATTATCAACATTCATTGAATGAAATGTTATTTTCTTCACATTGTTGCTAAAAGAACTATCATATAATTTTTTACATGAATTTCCCCATTTAACATATTTAGTCTATTTTATCCATATTTATTTAATGATAGAATATTATTAATATTAGTGGACATGGAATTACCAATTGTTACTTCAAAGCATCTCATTGATTTTTATTTAGTCATTATGTTACTAAAGAGAATATATGTAACCAATTTAATGATTTTATTTATAAGTTTGCACATAATTAAGTCAGTATTGAAATATGTTTACATTTTTACCCTTGTTAAGTCAAATCTATGAAACCAATCTTAGTAAATTTCTAATCATGGAATAGGGCAAGATTCTAAGTTTTGGTTCGTTACAACACTCCAACCCTGAGAAGGATTCCATCCTTGAAATCTATTTATCCACACATCATAAATCACATACAATCCACCCCTTAAAAGGTTTAACCTAATAAGCCAAAATGAGATACTCATAAATATTCATCTTTTAGTTGTGAATATTTTAATTTATTCATAAGTCATGTATCCAACTAAAAGGCCACAACCACCTATGGTTGAATTCTAGGTCCTTGTGTTCCTAAGGTTCTCATGAACATGCAAAAAGTCATAGGGTACAAAGCATTTATCACAAAACATTTCTTTCTAATCATCACTTCATGCACAAAACTAGGGGTTACGATATCTATTTTAGGGTAAACATCCTAAGGGAGATAAGATTGAAATAGTGAGATAACCGACCACCACAAGCTCTGATACGATACTATAAGGAGTGAGACCTGAGAGGGGATCCATCAATAAATCAAATAAAAGGGAAACATCCCATATTTCAAACACCACTTTAATTTTCTGCAAAAGGGAAGATAACCAATTTATTCAAACTGTATGCATCATGATACCAAATGTAGAAGTAGAATACAAAATATCTAACCATTACAAAACTTAATATTGTCACTATACTTCACCATGCATGGTGATACATATAAAAACTAACTATACTAAAGGATTAACAGAGGGTCATCTGACTACCTCAGTAACAGTCTCCCAAAAGGTATGAGTACACCGAATGTCTTGGTTCAACTTGGTTAAGTTCTCCTTGGCCTACACCTAGGGTTGTAAGGGTACCCCATTAAGAGGAGGAATGTAGATGATTCAACAAAGTGTTGGTATGAGCATATTAAATCGAGTATTAAGCAACATTGTGAAATAAAGGGACATCAAATAACCAAGACTTCCCAAAGAAAAAGGAAAAGACTATCCAATTGGGCATAAAAGAATATGAATTTCAACATACAATAAACAAGATGGATACTTTCCATTAAACCAACATAGAAGTTGTGACACAGAAGTACATATAAATTTTAGGGCACAAAACCCGTCACAAGAATATTGACCTACATGCATGTGAGATAAGTGTAGCACTAGCATAATATGAAGTCAGTGGTGGCTAAGTCTCACAACCTTAAAACCTAATAGATAATGGCACACAATCAAACTCCCTTGGCATACACGACGGGGTATGGATCATACGAACCTCCATCCCATATATATAAAAATGTAGGAGGACTAAAACCTCTATGGATGGAAGGGGAATATAACCCAGTGTCTAATAATATCAAATAGCGGAATAAAACATCAGGGGAACAAAACCCAAATTACCAAAGTATTACATTATTCTAGTACTAAGGAATGACAAGGCATGCATAATGTAGAGGAAAGTATACATTCTAGTCTTTTATAGAACAATTAAAGTTGCCATCACAAAAATGAACAATATAATCATACACCACAAAATGGGTAAAATTAAGGTTTCATCTCACAATGAGGAAAAACATTTTTAAAATTTAAAAATAGTGTTTAATCAGGAAGCAATGTGTATTTTAGTGTTAAATTAGGATGATCACAAGATCATAATCTAGTAAAATATTTCACATGGAATAAAATTCTCAAAAGAAAGATGTTGTGTAGGCTAACAAGAGAGACATAATTTGGGTTTAACTGCTCAATATAGAAAAATAAATAATGCAAGGGCCGATGTCGAAGCTAGAGAATCATGATTTGTGCACTACAAACATAATGTTTTGATGATGTTCCATGCTTCTTTGGGAAAGAGGGCATTGTGGTGGTAGGACATGTTGCTTTGTTGTCATGGTGGAGGGGAAAAAATATAGAAGGGAGAAGAGAAGAGGAGATCGTGAGCAACCTTCTGCATAGAACCAATTTATATAGGGTCGCGGATAGAGAAAGAATGAGAGAGATTTTATAAAACAAAGAATAAGACTCAAAGATAATTGTCTAACTGGATTTTTTGTGGATATAAAATTTAGAGTAATAGGAAATCTTTAGGAGAAACCAACCCAATTAAAGCAATAATATTCCCTTGTATAGTGGTGTTTTTATCTTTTATTTTATATTTAGTTTAAGGAAATAAAAATTAACGAAATAAATTAAATTTGACATGTAGTCTAATTATGATGTGTATAATACAAACTTAACGTGTCTTTCTTGTTTTCAAACTATTTAATAAGTCATTTAATTTATTTGTGTCCTTCTAGCATTATCATGATAACTTATTTTATAATTTATTTATGGCAACTTAGAATTATCCAATTGACGTGGAATATCATAAATAGAGAAGCTAATAAAATATAAATTTTAGTTTGACATTATTTCTTATTTTTGTATTTTTATTAGAATATTTAATATATAAAGATGTTTTGGTGTTTTTGTAAATAAATATTCTCATAATGTATATTTCACTGCTATATTTGGTATACATAATCTTTTAAAAATTATATACTAATGAGGGACGTATATTTTTTTATATTTCTATAAATACATATTGTCATGCTACTTTTTCCATTAAATATGTGTAATACAATTTCATTCTAGGAAAAAGGTATTTATTCAATTAACTTAACGTTAAATTCTAATTTTGATTTCTGATATTTCCAAAACTATTCTAAGCATACATATCACAAATTTGATTATATTTATAAGAGGAAATGTTTGAATATATTCATAGTGTCTATAGCATAGCATTTTTGTTAAATTTTTCTTGGATAAAAATAATGATGATGAGATTACCAAATTGATGATTTTCCATTTTCAATGAATTGTGGAGGGAAGTGGTAAATTATTCTTAAGAAAAGTGTACAAACAATAATTTGATATAATTTTTCAATTGATCTTTGTTCATTTAGTTGATGTGTTTTATGTTGCGACGTGTTCTCAATGGAATGTAAACTTCAAAATAACAGTCAACTTCCATTATAGTGGGATAGGAAAGATATCTCAACCTACATGTCATTTATATATAAGAGAGAGATACCAAATTAATTTTTTTTGCAAAATTCATATACTTTATTAAATGGGACAATGTCATTAAATTCCATATATAATCACCATATTTAGAAATGAGAATTTTATTGAAGTTATTTTATGATGAACAATGTCACACATTTACTGCAAATGATGCACTAGTTTCCATAAATTCATTTATTAGTCAAAGACAAGACATATTGTCCCATTATTATTTAGTTAGACCTTTATATATGTTTTTAACATTAATTCATATATATGTATATCATAATATATATATTGCTACATGCCTTGTAATTATTCTTGGTTTTGTCTACTGAATCATGACATAATTTTATAAATATAGTTTATAGATTAGAAACTACGTTTATCGTATCATTGCATGTTATTGCAAACCACAACAATTCTTATATTGGTTTTCATTCAAATGTCTACTTAGACTTTTATTATAATTATTCTAGAAAATAACGGTTTAAGTTCCCAACAATGGTTAATTTTCTCATCAATAAGAAACCAACTTCTATGGCCAATTGAAAGGAGAAAATTACTTTCCTCACTAGATTCCACTTTTCAAGTCATTTATTGTAACATTTAGTATGTTTGATTTCAACTTACATTTTTCTTCCTTAATAAATTGAGGTATCTAGAATTGTTAAAATGATATATAACTTGGAAATAAAGCTAATTGGGACCCAAGGAACACAAGTTTTCCATTACATTTCACTTTTGGGATTTTCTTTTATGAGTTATGGCACCATTTGGATATTTCTCTCATTTATTATATTTATCAAAATATTATATCTTTATTACCAACATTTATTGAATTAAATTTATTATCTTCACATTATTGCCAAAAGAGTTATCTTATATTTTTACACAAAATTCTACATTTAACATATTTAGTCTATTTCATACATATTTATTTAAACAATAGAATATTATTAAATATTTATGGACATGGAATTATCAATTATTACTCCAAAACATATCATTCATTTTTGTTTAGGAATTATGTTAGTAAAGAAAATGTATGTAACATATTTCACAATTTTATTTACATGTTGGCACATAATAAAGTCAATATGTAAATATGTTTTAATGTTTACCATTGTTTAGTCAAATCTAAGAAACCAATCTTACTAGATTTCTAATCATATAATAGGGCAAGATTCTAAGTTTTGGTTCATTACAAACCTTGGGTTCCACTTCCTCTTAGAGACCAAGGTGGTGCACTAAGAGTTCCCATATCCGTGTGGATGATGTAGAGGTTGATGACCTTCGGTAGAGGCTTGAGAACAAAAAACTTCTTCAAGGAGAAGACAAGGTGTTATTGCAATGACAAGATGACAATACAAACAACCATTATGATCCAGATCTGATAGTGCAAGTTTTACACCAACATAAGATGTGTCTAGTTTTTTATAAACTCGTGTGTGCCAAGATATATTTGATATCCCTTCTATGTCTATAGTATATTAATAATGATGATATTTTACAAATTATCTGTTGGATTTGAGTTTTTGTGGGACGAGTTTTGTAGTTCTTCTTCTCTTCCCTAAAGACCCTAGACCTAACACAACCACAACAATGGCAAAAATGCTACCACCTCACTCAAAGAAGGGTCCCCTTAACTAGTACTCACACAAGTATGACATGATGACCAAAAAGAGAACATCAACTCTCTTTTTTCCTACCACATGTTAAGCCTTATTCCTTTGACCAACATCAGGAAGAAAACATGAAAGTTGTATTACCAGCCACTTGCCTCTTCCACTAGCATCTCCACCTATGTATGCTATAACCATCACCAATTACGTCTTCTTGTGTTGTTGAAACAAGGAGGAAGGGCTTGGGGACTTCTAGTGCTAGGTCTTGCCTCTATCAATAGGCATGTAGTTATGTAGCCTCTCCATCACTTATACAATCCAATATGAGGAAAACTACATCACATTGGTGGGAGTCAACGCCAGAACAACACATCATGTGATAGCCACCAACCAAGAATGTGCCCTACAATATTAGTTTGTACTTCAAATCTCTATTTTTATGTGTTTTGTGCATATTCTACTCATTGAAATCACTGTATACCTTTTTTGTTTTTGTTTTTGGACCCCCTTGGGGCCAAAACTCAGACACCTCAATAGTACAATAACTATTTGTTAAATTCCTTTGCCATTGCCCACCAACAACTAATGCCTCATTTCTTTGTTACTAGTGTAAGGGACATATGTAGATAAGAAATTCAAAATGATTGGTATGTCCATGTTATTTACTTCTGGCATATTCATCCATGCTTTGTTGACACTCATTATAGTGCATCTTTCATTTAGTAATGAGTCTCGAGCACATTGACCACCTACTTGTAGTTTTATTTTCCTATAGAAGTTCTCTTATTCCAACTAAAGTGCTTCATATTAGCGTTGTCTGTGTTTCTTATTCACACTTACTTCGATAGAGATGGTGAATCATACATATTTTATACATTTTCTTCACCATATACTATTCTGTATGCTCGGTAAAGATGTTGATGTCTTTTGCACCTATTGTTTAGCGGTTATCAGTATTAATGGAAGTTTATTGTACTATTATTACTTCTTTTATGTCATCTTCGACGTAGGTATGAGACCTACTTGCTTGTTCTTATCTTCTTTAGGGGAGTGTTTGAGTGATATACATTATTGAATTGCAACATTTAGTGGGAGATTAAATCTTCTATAAGGGATACTACTATCTTTTCCTTCTGTATTAGCAAGTTGGACATGTATTTCACATATGATCCAGATTTGGGGGGACTATTAGAATTATTATTAGTGTAGTTAGTTAATGCATTCATCAATAATTTGGGCCTCAACGTCTTGGCCGATACATGACTTCTTGAGTCCTGAATTTTTAAATATCCCCCTTGTAAGGCCCCTACCTAGATTTTGGGGATAAAACCATTTATTTGGCCTAAGAGCATGCTTATAATCCTAATCTAGAACCTTGAGACATTTTATGATCATGAGAGGCACCTATATTTCAAGTTTGAGATCTTTTGGATAATGCTTGTGCTTTATATGCTAGTTGTGGACTAAATTGCAAATTACACAAGGTGGAGGGTTAACATGCAATTTTCCACTTCCAGAGTGTGTCTTCCATTCATTGATATCATCTTTAGGAGACAGAAAATGTGGGAACCTTGGATAGACCTTGATTTGATGACATGAACTCATGTGGTGATTAGGGCTCATTAGGGTTTCCTTGTACCCATGCATGGATGAGCATGTAGTGACCATGAGGGGGGTGTTGTGACCACAACACTTGTGTTGTGACTGCATCACATCACCCTAGAGAGGTTTTTTGTGACCTGGGATGGTTTATAGTGAAGATGGGGTTGCTAGGGTTCCATATACATAGGCTTTGTGAGTGTTGCAACCACATGCATGAAGGGAGAACAAAGTGTAGTGACCGCTACACTTAGCCTAGTTTTGTGACTGCAACACAAGGGGAAAGGGTCACTACACCACCTTGAAATTATCACCCTTTGATGCAAGTGAGTGGGGAAGGCTTTCATTCATGTGTCTTTGGTGGACAAGTGTCCCTTATGTGCCTTATTATGTGGACACCTCATCCCACCATCAACACCCTCCTCTATCAGTATATAACCTCTCTCTTCTCCACTAAAACCCTTCTTTTTTGTCCCTTTTTCTTTCCTCCTTCTTTTACTCGGCCATGAAGTTTTAGGAAGCAAGTGGAGGGTTCCTAGGTTCTATGGTGGCCGATCATCTCCTCTAAGTGGTGCTTTAGAGCTAACTCTCCTTCTTTGTGGTGATTTTTGGTGGTTCCTCCTCTAGGTGAGTTGCTCCTCTCTTTGAGCACGTTTTGCTTTGGTCTTCTTCTTCCCTTCCTTCTTTCTTCTCGGCCTTAGGCTTTGGTTTACCCATGGTGTCCATCTCTAGAGAGAAACTCCTCCCCACAAGGTCCTTAGACCATGGTTAGTCTAAGGTGGCACCTTTGTGAATAGAGTTTCCCTCTTTTCTTCCTTCTTCTTCCCCACCATCCAAGTTTTTCACTCACCATATTATGAGATATATTTAAACATGGAACATTTTTCTTGTATTTATTTATCTTTGTGGCTGAAGGTGGAGACTTTGGGAAACTCATCTTCAACCTTGGGAAGAGAAGGGAATCAAGCTTGATTTTAGGCGGGTGATATAACCTTCCTCTTGTTACTATTAATGCACCTTGATTCTTTCTTGCATGTTGACATTTACAACTGTAAATTGTAATCCTAATAAGTTAGACAGAGTTATCATGATCAAGATGAAAATCTTGGATACATTCATTTCATGGGTTGCATCTAACCCTAAACCTTAACTCTATGAACCCGATCTTGGTGATGATGATGAGATGCATGTTCCCTTCTTATTTTTATTTATGAAACTATACAAATTTGATCATGGATCACCTACCTAGTACATGAGAGTGGTTTGGTTTGGTTTGCATGAGTGGGAAACTTGGTTTTCACCCCTTGAATCATGATCTTTATGGTGGATTTATGTGACAAAATACTATTGTGTTTGATGATTATCTTGTATGGAGTTTTTCCCTTAGTTGGTGTTAAGTTTGTTTGGGATATATGTTATATTGTAAATATGGTTGGGTGATGACTTAGGATTGCAATACCCCCTTGTCCTTTCCCTAGGATCGTTACATTTATGGTAGATGACGGGGTCACAACAAAAACCCTAATCCATGAATTGTCTCTACAATAACATGTACATATGGGTCGAAACACCTCTCTTTCCTTTGCAACCACAACACAACTTGAGCATGGGTGGTAGCTACACCCTTTAGGTCACAACATCTAGGTCAATACACCCCTAGGTCTAAACAATAGGGTCGCTACACCCCACGGTTACAACATCTTATATGTTACGTCGCGACACTTGGTGCATGTGATGGTTAGCTATCATAATTTGGTGTGATTTATGCGAGGTGATGTAATGATGATAGGGTGATCCTATAATGCTTATTTCAATCCGATCACACACTAATCTAAAAGAGATAAAATATGTTAAAGTCTAATGTATTAAGAGAGAGAATGAATCCCAATTTGAATAAAGGAAACAAACTCTAGCCCTAATTTAAGGTTTGTGATATGGTGAGTCATCTCCAATCATCCTAGTGGCTGTGATATGATGTAATAATTATTAAACAACCTTAATCATATATGGTTAACCCTCATGGACTTTAGGAGTAAAAGGTAAGGAGATTAAGGTTTGGTGACATTATACATTTGGAACCCTAAATTTGGGTGTATGAGATATTTGTCCATCTATGTTTGAGGTAGTTGCTTTGTGATGAAGTTTTCTCTCTCTAGATCATAGTCATATCATGCTAGTGGGTGATACCATATTGTATATCTTGAGTGCTAAAGGTTATCATGGTTGGTTCACTCATAATCCGAAACCTTAATTCCTATTTACCTAATTTTTTTTAGTTGAGAAAAATATGGTGATGATCTTCCCTCTCTTGATCTTGGCTTTGATTATTTTTATTATATTCATGTGCCTTGGTTATCCATGTAGTTATAGGTCCTATTTTGGGTGTGTCAAATGTGGTTTATCTCTCTTTCATGAAGTCATTTCTTGGTGGTTGCATGATACATGCTTTAGGGTTTTTGGGGTGATCAATTTGTGTGAGGTTTTCCCCACCATGTTGATGATGGATTTCTTTGGCGTTCTCTTCTTTTTTGGCCGTGGAAATCTTCTATTTTCCTTATGTTTTGAGGTTTGGCTTTCTTTCTCCTAAGTGATTTTTCCTTGATGATCTTCATGGAGCTTGTTTTAAGGTTTGATGGACTTGGATCCATGGGTTTTGATCTTGATGACAATTGGTGTTCTTATTGTTTGACCTTGTCTCGACCGAGGTTTATGTGCCTCGTTGTGTTTAGGATCGAGACATGCACCCATGAGTGGCTTGGGGTCAAAACACCCATGCCTTGAGTCGATCGAGCCATTGTTGTAGAAGAGATGGTCGCGACGTTGCTTTTGTTGGGTCGCAACTTTGCTTTTGTTTGAGTACGACATTGTTTTTTGTTTGAGTATGACGATGCTTTCCTTTCGGTCATGACGCCCTATTCTGTCGTGGGCAATATGCCAGGATAGTTGGTGCTTGTGACACAATGTTGTTGTGTGGTCAAGACGCCTTGGATGGTGGTTGAATCGTTGCTTTGGTGCTACCATGTATGTTGGCTAAGACAGGTGAGATAATATGTTGCGGTCACGATGCCAAGCAGATGTAGTAGTCATGGCACCCTATTTAGTTCTGGTTGCGACGTTATAGGGATGAGTGGCCGTGACACCCTATTTATGTTGCGGTCATAACAATGTGATGGTGAGTTGCAATCGTGACCAAGTTACGATGTGTTGCGGTTGTGTCCTTGTGTAGGTGTGTTATGGCCATGACACATATTTTGTGGATGGTTGATACATATACATAACAACATGACGAATACATGTATATGCGTAAGTGATTGATGAACCATGTATAGTGTAGTTTGGGTGATTGCTTAATCAACCCTAATCATGTTCCCTAACTCTAATATGCTCCAAGGAAGTGGAAGATAGTGTACCTAGGGTTTAGTGGTAGATATACCTATAAAACCCTAATCAACTAAGAGTTGAAACCTAACCCTAATCTAGGGACAATTGATATGTTTACTTCTCTCTCTTAGAATCGTGATTATGTTATGATGTTTTATCTTCATGTATATAAATCCCTAATATTTTGGGTGATATGCTTTTGAATGTCATAACTAGTATATGCTATGATGGATATGATGTGATACACAAAGATGGGCATGAGCCCCTATAAGGAATGTTGAGACAGATGTGATACAAGAATAATGTAACTAAGGTCTAGTGACATGGCATAGCTTTGTGGCCTATCTTAAGGTGTTAACCTCTAGTGATGAATGCGGAATTGATGTCCCATAGATAAATGTGAAAATGATGATGGTTATGAATGGCAGTAGCATTACATGATGTGGTGACAAGTTTATGTTCTAAATGTTTTATATCTTTTGAAGTTGTTATATGCCTTATTTTTGTAGAATTTGTCTATGGTCTATACATTATAACTTGATTGATGGTAAAAGAAGCCTAATTGGCATAATTAATCAAGTGGAACTGAATCATGTAGTTTGCCCTTTGCCATAGATCCATCTACAACGTCAGTACTTGCTACATGGTTAAATGGTCTTTCCCTAGTGAGAGATTGGAGTTATATACCATTGAGTATATGCATTCACATGATTGGATGTGGGCCATACCTTGGTAGGAGTGCAGCTACGGGCTGTAGCTCAGTGATATGATGCTTACGAGGTTTCACAGAATTGGCTACGGTCCATACCCTGGCAGGATTGCGGATGCGGACTGTAAGTTATTTTCACTAGCATTGTGACTTGTACCAAGGTGGGCTAGGAATTTCACAATGAACTATATGTCATTGGTTTCAGTTGACTAGTATGTATCTGTGGCGTACTTGTGTACTAACTACAAGGTTTGGTGAGGTTGTGGATTCTGACTCTTCCATAGACCTTGTATGGCACCAATTTCGACTTAGTAGTGGTCGATTGGATTTGGGTGGTATGACTCAAATCCTTGAGGAATAATAAAATATGTAATCAGTCATGTAATATTCTTACTTAGGACCAAATATGAAAACATTGGATGAGGCCTTGCTTTCTTTTGTATATTTTAGTTGGTAGAAAATATACATGTTCTTCATATTCCTTATAAAATGATAAGATGTTCTACTGTTCAGTTATAACTACCTTAACTGCTTAGATGGTAATAACTACCTTTCTCATACTTAGCTAAATCTTCTTAGTGCAATTAATACATTTACTTCTTGTTCTTCCCTATCATATTTGTGTTATAATAGTGTCTTTTGGAGAGTTATGTCTCCCGCTGGGACATTGGTCACACCCTATGGGTTTTCCACATCTTTTATGTAGTCGTACACAAAGGGGTGGAGAACGTGCATCCAGTGAGGAATGACAAGGAGAGCAGTAGCTATGAAGGTTGTACATTTTTTGAGTTCCTTGCAGTAGAGTGCTATGTGTCATTCATGTACAGTAAGGTCCTTGGGAGGTGTTCTCATGTGTGTTGTCATTTTTTATTCTTGGGAATATGTGCCTTGTTGTTGTTGCAAGTTTTTATCAGTATATAAGATAGGCACAATTGATATGTATGCTCTCTTAAGAAAAAATGTAATACAAGTGATAATGTTATAGACTCATATGTAAAAGTTTTCTTGAGATGTAATAAATGAAAATTTGGTTTTAATTTCCTCTGATTTTTGGTAATCCAGATAATTAATGATTGTTTCTTGCATGTGTTTTAAGTAATCTCGTCGGTCTTTGACACATGGTGTCACACCCCTCTTCTATACATAGAAGAATCACTTCTTCTAATAGATCAAATAATCCATTTGAATATTATTTTTGATATATAATTTAAGTTTTGATCATCAAGATGAAGCTTGTAAAGTTTGGTATCAAACCATAGGTTAGTTGAGTCTAAAAGAAAAATGGAAACTAGTGTTAAATGATGACTAAGTGATGATAACAACATGAGCATGCCAAATGTTGCTTAAAGTGGTGTTTGGATGCATTGGTCATGTATCCAAGTGTTAAGGGAGAGTTAGTGTGGAACTCTCTAATTGATATCCTTCTGGGTACTCTAACCACGTGGCCAACTAGGAAACAACCCAAAGTATAATAAGATATGAAATCATGATAAAAAGAATAAGATAAAATATGATGAGAGATGCAAATTACAAATTATGTCTAATGATGACGAAATAGAACTAAGTAAAAAACTAGATAAATACAATAACAAAATGTACTGATACTGAGTACATATTCATCCTAGTTTTAATTGCATATTTATATTAGTTTTGCATTCATATTCCTCGTTTTACTTTAGAATTAGCTTCCATATAGTTTTCCTTAGTTATATTTTAAATTCTAAGGTTTTGATCCAATTCTTTGATTTCCATAATAGGTTGGAGCTTCACAACCTACACACCAATGTAGGAGCAGGAATATCACCCCCTTAGGGGTTGGGTTTTTCGTTGATCTACCTTGTTAGTGGTTGATGATTTTTATTGATTTGTGCTTCATCGTGCATGCCTTCTCTGGAAGACAATAGTCCCCCCAGGGGGATGGGTTTTCTCCTGACTGAATTTCCATTAGTTCACTCAAGCAAAGTAGTATTCAACCGTAAAAAATCTCATATGCACTTGGCTACCAATGGAGATCAGATATGCCACCTACCAATGAGATCCTGGATCCATCATTTGATGAAAGTCCATTCATGCTCTAACTAATGAAATTGCCTATCAACAAAACTTCAACTTTGTGTACTGATGAAGCTTCCTATCAATGAAGATGCCCACCAATGTTGGTGTCTACCAAGGAAATATATGTGCCTCTAATCAATGAAAACTCAATGCTCTTTTACTGATGGAAATATTGCCTTTTCCTACTGATAAAGTTTCTTTACAAATGATGACACAGTAGACTTTTCAACCAAAAAAACCTCCCTGGATTCAACTTCTAATGGGAACTTGGGGAGTTACAAGACCCATCATCTTCCGTGCATAACCACCTGTTCACATGCATGGTGGCTGACAACTTAACTAAAGACAATTTGGAGTGTTCCATACACTACTAGTCATCTATAAATATAATGTCATTCTCTCCATGAAGGGGATCCACTCTCGACATTGCCAGACTGCCCAAATCTAGTCTAAGCATCTGCCTCCATTTTCATTGGTCATTTACATTGGTGGATGACACCTCCACAACTACCAAAACTTGAATGTTCTAACCTCAAAAGAGGCCTGACCAAAGTACCCTGACTTCCATCAGTTTACAACCCCCATCTACTATTGTCAACCCCACTTCTCTTTCATCATTGCAACAAATGCAATTCTAAAAAAAAGGAAGATCCATAACTCCAAGTCTTCCTCCGACAAACTTCCATGGGTGAACTTGTTGTTTTTTCATTTTCCACCGGTTCCAGACAAAAGACATGCATCTACACACAATGACTATGCCTTCATCATCTGTAGTGAAGATGACTCTCTTCCTTTATTTTCCAGTTAATCTTGTTTCCGCTGCCATGAGCAATTTTTTTCTAGGGTGCAGGGAGTAGCCTCTGTACCCATTTTTACTCTTGTGACTACATATATTCTTGTATGAGGCATGATATGTTTTATTTTCAATCTTTATATGCTTGCAAAATTAGTTTGCCCAACTATTTTTTTCATGTTTATCATATCTTGTATGCAAAGAACTTCAAGTCTAGAATCTAGGATATCATTTGTTTCATGTTAGGCCCTTCATGGGAACTTCAATTAGGTGTTTTTCAAGGTGCCTCTATATGATATCTAGATAACGCTACAACTAGACTAGAGTCATATCTTATTGATTTTATTCCTAAAACTAAATGGGGGATTTATACAGCCTCAACATAAAATTGTTCGTACTTATTATAATTTAATGAGAGATAGAATGGTAGGTAGTGACAAAGAAACCAATATACCCTAGTGGTTCCATCATCTGATAATTAAAACCTGATCTAGACTTTTGTTATTTGCAATTTAGCTCGATAAACCAAATCCAACTTTTGTGATAACTAATAGTTCTTATGGGGTTATGTTGATTAGATGATTCTTTAAATGTTGTCCTTTGGGTTCAATCCTATAATTATACTTCAATAAGACATGTCTTCTTGTTGGTGGGATTGTCAAAAATAGGTTTAGGTAAAACCTAGGGATTTAATCCCTAGGGATTTTTCATATGCAGTACATCACCCCATCAACTAACCTAATCACTTGGGAAGAATAAACAATTATCTTTAAGATAATAAACACTTAAGATTTTGATATTTAAAGACAATATTATGACATGATGATGCTTAATTTAATATACAAATGAAAAGGAGTTCTTGAAACTCTAAAGGTAGACTTGTATGGATAAGAATCTAGTGTTTGGAGTTAAGGTTCTAAATAAGTATGAGATTAAGAAGAGATAGCTCAATATATTAATGTTTAAATGTGTGCAATAGCTAGTAAAATCCCATGTTAGAGGACGAGAACTCAATATATGCATAGGTTTTGAAGTAATAAGATGTAGGGTGACAATAGAAAAGTAGGGAACCTGAGTTAATATCATACCAACCAACAAATGTTATGGAATAGTTTAAGTAGATTACTGTGATGCTGGGTGGAAATTTATGGTAAAGGAGGAGGTTAGTCTTCAAAGGGAAGAAAACAATTGATGCACAACCTTCTAGAAAGAGGAACAATGAGTATATTAGAGCATACACTTAGGAAATGATCACTTGTGGATGAAAGAATATGAGGAATCATGAGTATAATATAAGGACGAGTATAATCAAGGAGGAATAAAGTACAAATAATATAGTGACTTCATTAGAATGTGAAGGATTGTGTGTCATTAAGATTAATGATAAGACATTGAATCAAGTTTGAATCAAGATGAGGAGATAGAATTCCAAATTTGACATAGAAATTAGGTTCCAATTTAGAATGTACAATGGTAAATAAGGTATAAGTTGAGGTTTTGTATGATGTAATGAGAGGAATTATAAGGTATCATTATATCATTCATGAATTCCATGTGTTAATAGTATAAAGAAGCATTAATCAGTGATGTCATGGTAATTTGATATGACGAGGATGACAAATATCTGAATTGGATGTTTCATAAGAAAGGGTTTCTTGTCAAAGGACAGGTTCTAGACATATAACAAAGCCTATATAAAGATAATCAAGAAGAAAGGTAGTGAAAAATAGAGGGTATCCATGTGACAGTGAGTGGTCTATGAACCTATAATAATCTACATGCTAATACATGGAAGTGGAGAATGGTTCTATGCATGGAGGTGTTTATTGATGTAATGAGTTTTAGGAACCATATTAATAAAAATCCTTCATGTAAGAAACCCTAAAAACAAATTTCGGATAAGAAGAGTGAGTACTAAAAAAGTAACATAAAGAATGATGAAATTTCCTTAAACGATAAGTATGTTAATAAATAAAAATACATAAGAAGGGAAGTTAAATAATGAACAAGAAAATAGAGAATGATAATATCTTTAATACTTAAATAGATGCATGTTGATAAAAAATAATGAATGATGTATAATAAGTTGAGACTTTTTCATTAACTATAAGTATTCATTGTATGAATTACAAAAAACTCAATGATAATTAAATACTAATGATGATGAGGTAACAAAGGTCATACTTCAGTGCTATTTAAGAGAAATTTATGTATTTATTGTTGTTGATCATTGTCCTAGCTTTGAGTTTTTGGGGAAAAATCATTATTAGGGGTTTATGTCTATAAGGCCCCTAAGCTATCCAACCCAATTTCAACCTTGACTATCATAATTGAATGTTTTATTAAGTTTGAAATAATTTATTAAATGAAACCCCTAGTTTGGCTCCAATTGCATCTTGTTTTCCATGAATTCAAGTTTTCTTACATGTTATGTACTTAGTTGAAATTTAACATTATATAAGGACCTAATTGCAATTATGTACAAAACATCCAAGTTCATGTTTTACTTCATGTATGTTCTTCATTTGATGTGTGTTTTTTTCTTTTGAACCTTGGTTTTATCAAGTTTCTTTATTAGGTTATAACCCTAACCCTGGATTGGCCAGTTGTTGGAGGTATCTACCCTTTATGGTTCACCTTGGACCACAATAGCTTTAGACCCTTACTTTGCAACTAGGTGTGTAGGGTGCGTAAATGGCATATGTATAGAGGAAATATCGATAGGATAGGTGGACAAATCGATAAGATTAGGTAGTTATGGCTTCAATGGGATGGAAGTGTGGGGATTCGATAGATTGAAGTTGTTGATTCTTGATAGGATGAAGTTGTCATCCTCTTCTTATTCAATCTATGTTTCTTGAACTAGAGAAGTTTATTGAAATTGTATATCAATACCATATATTGACTCACATAAGCATGACCATGAGCTTCATAGTCTCACATATCAAGTGTCTAGGATATTACTCCAATGGAGGGACCAATTCCATCTACATTACTCACAATAGTATAGAAATGTCAAGTGAACACAACTTCTATTTCTATGAGAACCTTTATTATAAGTCTTGTTGGTTAGTGTTAAAATGCATAGAACAACATGCAATTACTATAGTGACTTTAGGTATAAGGATCATAACTACCATTGTCACATTGAGATATGACTTTGACTGTCATAATATGGCTTCTATGTGCCATACTCAATGTGGTATCTCTAGTAAAACCTTTTTTGTAACAAGTCACATGTATCTGAGTTGATATCGAACATTATGAGTATACAATATAGTTATCATTAAGAATACACACTAGTATTATGTATTATTGTTATCATAAGAGACATGGTCATCATTAAGTATCATGTATTATTGTTATCCTATAAAATACACAATGATAACCGACTAGGGACATAGAAAGAATAAATACTCTTCAGTACACATATGATATCATGTTATGGTCCTTAACCTGAACCATATGTCGTCAAGTCACTATTTGAGGAAATTAGTACACATATTCATTATCTCAATAATGAAACAAATATAATTTGTGGAATTATCTTTTGTTAAAAAAATCATATATAATATCACTATTAAAATCATCATATTATGTCTCTTAGGGAATGCGAACAATGGTCTCCCACTTGCACTAGAGTCAATCACTTATGTAACAAATCCCAACTGATATAACATGACCATCATGCTTTGATTGTATCAAATTCCTCAAGAAGATTGCCATTAAGGAATAATGTAGCATTACATTCATTTGTTGAATCTCATAATCCTTGTAAGATGCAATGTCAAGCATGATTTTGATTATTTCACCATGGCAACTAGTTAAGATGTTTGATAATGAATCAACACCTTGATCTTATTTGAAACCTTTTACAACCAATCATCCTTTCTAGATTCTTATATTACTATCCATTTTAGTATTCTTACCCAATGGTATTTACCCCTTAAAGTGCATTAACCAAAGTCCATTTGTTGTTTCCATAATGGAGTCCATCTAAAATCTATTGGTCTCAAGATATTTACTAGACTCTGGTCCCTCAATTGCCTAATTATAGGTTGTTGGCTCATCATCAGTCAATGACCACTCACATCCCTAATTGAGTCTCTAGAAATCCAAATCTCTATGCTCTAGGAATGTCCTATTCGACTTTGAGGTTCTTGTGATGAATGAGGAATTTCATATTTTGATGATGGCTTGTGATTCTCCTTGTTCCTCATATCTACCTCCATATGTTCATCGTTATCTTGTTGGCCTACAACTTCTTCAACATCTAATTTCTTCCCTTTTCTACCTTTGGAAATGAATTCCTTTTCAAGGAATGCAATAGTTCTAGAAAAAACACTATAAGTCATATGGAATACATAAATAATAACCCTTAGTTTCCTTATGGTATCCAACACAGAAACATATAATTAATTTTTATCCTAGTTTTTCAAAGAATTATTTCTTGACATAAGATTCACATACCAAATCTTCATAAAGGATATATTTGTATGTTTCCCATTATATATACCATATGATGTCCTTTGAAACTATTAATAAGTTCCATATTTAAGTTTAAACGTGGATGTTTTAAGAGCATAAGGCGTAAGAATGGTAAACACATCATGAATTGTACCATGCCAATGAAGGTGAACGTCCTTGTTTCTGAAACATCATTACCATGATCTCTGAGAAGGACCTCAAAATTTTGGCTTTGATATTTTCCACAATGATCAGATCGAAGTGTATCAATATTCTTTGCAAGTTTGTTATATTCTTCATTCATGAATTCCTTCAAATTTTCAAGAGATTTTGACATGTTTTTTATAAGGCACACATATCCATATTTGTAGAAGATGTCACTACATGTGATGTGAAACTAATAATACCTATGACACTTGTGATAAAAAATGACCATAGACACCATGTTTATGAGTACTAATAAGTCACTTTCCCTCTCACTATTCCCAGTGAAGGGTGTTTTTGTCATTTTGACCAACAAATAAGATTTACATGTATATATTGATTCAAAATCAAATGATTCTATATAACCATATTTATGGAGTCATGTATGTGTCCTAGATGACATTGCCATAGGTATGTTTTGTGTGAGTCATCAAGTTGTAAGTTCTTCATATTTATGTTGTACAAACTTGTCTCACGGTCCAATAAATAAAGACCATAAGACCTTGTGGCACTGCCATAGAATTTCTCATCCCTTGAAATAGAAATAGACATTCTTTATTAGAGATTCAAAATTGTTGTTGTCTAAACAAGATATAGAAATGATCCTTCTATTTATGGAGGTACATAATAGTTTTTATATAACTATATTACGAAACTACTGGATAGAAAATAAACTCTAGGTTCCTATATTTGTGGCAAAAACTCTTGCTCCATTAGAAACTAGTAGATCCACCTCTCCATTTAATAAGGGTTTACTTCTTTCAAATTTTGCATATAAAGTGCATGTGACATTCACATCAGGTATCTGTTACCTAATATGAAGAAGAAATTAAGTTTGCCTTTATAACATATATACCTAAAGTAGATATCTCTATCCACTCCTTATTCTTCTTTAGGTCCTTAAGGTAAAGAGGTAAAATTTCTTTTCTAATGTCTACCCTGGTGACACTTTACTTCCTTACCTAATCCTTTAGCTTTAACTACATAATACTTGGGCTTTTAGGTTGCTTTAGAACTCTTCTTAGATTTTCCCTTTCCCTTTGACTTTTCATTTCTATTATTGACCATTAGTAGAGAGTTTGTCTTATCTTTATTCATCTAAGTCTTAGCAGTTTGCAACATGACAATCAACTCTAACAATGGTCGAACAAATTGGTCATGTTGTAGTTCATGATAAACTAACTGTAAGATTTTGGCAACAATTGCAAGATTACATCGATGTCTAACTCTTTGTCTAAGGGTAATCCCATCCTCTATAGGGTTTCCACACACCTAATAAACTTGAGTACATGCGTTCTAACAAGATCATATTTAGTCATGTTGCACTTAAATAAGGCCTTGGAGATTTCATGCCTTTATTTCCTTTCTTGTTCTTGAAACATATTCCTAAGATCTTTCGCCATCTCAAGAACTTCCTTGTTCTCATGTTTCTTTTGAAGCTCATTATTCATTGAATTTAGCATGATGCACTTGATGTCAATAGCATCATCGATATGCTTAGGATAAGCTTCCCTTTTTGGTCTAGGAAAAGATTAGGTTATTTCCTCTAGTTCAAGTATTTCCAGGACATAGAGCTTATGATAATGAATTCTTAACGTACAACACCATTTATGTAAGTTATTCCCATTCAACTTTCTTTTTCAAAGTTAGATTATAATGAGAACTTGTTATTTGTGTTTTCCATAAGATCTACAAAGACAATAGTTTTCACAAGTAAACAATTTGATTTCAAAGTTAATTTGATTTTACTGTATTAATTTGGAATATAATTAATAGCAATGTCACAATTTTGAATTAATTAATAGACCCCACAATAAATGTGAAAGATTACAAAGAGAAATATATTAGGGAGACAAGATCTATAATACATAAAGTTATTCATCAACTTTGGTTGACCACTCAAAACTTAACTAATTAGGTAGGTAGCAATCACCAATTGCATCAAATACAACTCATGGATAGATGGTTACACAACTCCTTGTCATATATCATCTTATAATGTATATGTAATTTTTATATCTCTAGGTGTTCTTGATAAGCTCGCCTAGTCAAGTCCACCCCCGGTTAATACAATAATCTATACACATTGTTGAGTAGACCCACATACTTTTATCTCACTTTGCCAAGACAGATGGTGCACAATGATGAGAATTCCTACACATAGTTAGTTGAGGTTCTATTTTTTATTTAACTACAAAAAAGCATCTTAAAATTTAATATTACATTGAGCTATTTGATATTATAATCATATTTATCCAATCACCATTACATATACTCATATTGTACCTATCATACACTACAAAAATCACCACGAGTGGTAAAAATAGGATATGAGAACCAGTACACCATCTTGAGCTAAGAAGAGTTGTAGAAAAACAACCAAGAAAGTCACATCTAACATAACCCTAAATGCTCCTTTATAGGGTATTCCAATCGGACGACTGGCAATCCAGTCATATGGTTTGGATTCCCTATTTGGTTAGTCCTTCATTTGTCACTGAAGTTGTTTATTCATCTTCATGATAAACCCTCCAAGGACCTTCCTAGTTGGTATGTGTTTATAATGTCTCCTCCTCTCCACCATTGTCTGCTAGTTGTTTCAATACATCATCCTATTCTACATGGATAATGTATAGAGAGAGAGACATGGCATGCAATCCATATACATGTTACATATTATGATCACTAGTAAAAATGAAAATATTGCATGCTTTAGATCTTTCACCACAAATACCTAAGTGCCATACCCACATCTTCAAGACAAAACAATTTTAAAGGATTCACATTGGTTGATGTAATATAGACATCTAGTATCATATATTTTATTTCATGATAGTGTTAATACATGTATTATACAATTATTGATGCAATGAGTTGTTTGTGGTTCTAATCCTAAACCAGAATTAAAATATACAATGTTGGCTCTAATACCATTATAGAGTTTTTGGGAAAGGGGTGTAACAAAATTTTTTTAAAAAAATCCCCACCAAATCTCTTAGCCAGTGGATATTTTGTAGCCACAAAATGTTGGTATATAAGAGATATATAACGGATATTGAATATACTTTGTAACACACTAGTTGTCTAAAAATTGGATACATCTTACATTGGTTTAGGAATTGCACTTTCAAATCTGCATATAATGTGGTTTTTGTTTTCCATCACCATGTCGTCCTAACAACACCATGTCTTCTCCTTTAAGAAGGTGCTTGTTCTTAAGAGTACTTCCCACAATTTCGGCCTCTACATCATCCATATCGATGCAAGAATTGTTGGTGCATCACCTAGGTCGCAAAGAGGAAGCATAAATCAATGTGTCAATGTGATATCGTCGCTCAATTCCCTTCTCCTAATTGTAGGTTGTTGTCCTTAGGATGAGTTTCTCTCTCTAAGATGAAAAACTCTTAAACAATTTGTGTCTCAATGTGTATGTCTCCCCTTATAGTACACCTTTTTTTAATAGGAGATTCATGAGCTTGGATTTCTCAAAAATCAAATCATCTTCCTAATAGCAACTCACAATCAAAATCAAACTAGAAAACTCAAAAAGACTTCCCAAGAGGTCAGTTAGTTAATGAATAAGCCTACTCGCTAAAACTACCAGTCGACTAGACCATCTAGTTGGCAAGTCTAAATTGCTCGATTTGATTCGAAATCATTCAAGTATTTCCAATTCTTTTTCAACCCTAATTTCACCCACTCGCTTGACTAGACTATCTAATCAGCCAATTGTCCAATTTGTGATCAGTCGAGTGATTGAAACTCAATATGATCAATTGATCCAAAACCATCTATTCTATTGATTGACAGTTAATCTGATCAATTGATCAAAAACCATCGAGTCGGATGAGTGGTTTTCTTAGTCTTCCAATTGATTTCCCAATCACCCAATCATGTAGTATGGATTATATGTGTAATAGAAAACTCCAACTTCTATAAGCATCCTTATGCTTGTGACCATGTATATTCATTCTCACGTTGGCAATAATGTTAAAATCCACATAAGAAAATATTTATTTTTAGAAACACGTCATTGCTACCCAAGTAATAGGAATAAGCTGGAAAACAACTTCCACGTGTAAAGTAATCTATGTTACCATGATTGTATGATCCTGTTGTCATACATATTGAGATTGAAACAGAGGCATGGATTTATCATCCTCCTAACACTCAATCTATGTTTTTTGAACCAGAGAAGACCATTTAGATTATGTGAGCTCAATATCATATATTGACTCACATGAGCAAGGCCATTCATTTCATAGTCTCACTTATCAAGTGGCTAGGATATCACTCCAATGGAGGGTTAAATTCCATCTAAATCCCACAATAATCCATAAGCATCACAATTCACCCAATTACTACATAAATGACAACCCTAATTCAAATTGGAATTGTGTAGTGTTGAAGTACATAGAACATCATATAGTTACTATAGTGACTTCAAGTCGAAGCATTAGAATCACCATTTTCACATTGATATATGATTCTAACTATCATAATATATCTTCCATGTGTGATTGATGCAGTGATTATCACGCATAAAAATTGTCTATTGATGAAATCCCTAGGTTTTACATGAACCAATTTTACAGCAATCCAACCCGCAAATAAGAAAATATTATCACATTATAGTATAAGGATCGAACCCAAAGCACATTCACTTCAAGAAATAATCTTATCAGTGTAACCACACAAGAAACTTAAAATATCATAAAAGTTAAATGGTTTATTAAGATAAGTTGTAATCAACATAGAGATTGGATTAAGATTTTGACTAAACAAATATCACTTTAAGCTCTTCATCATGTTACTAACATACCATACATATATCACCTTGGAAAACTCCTATCTGAAGTTCTAACCAAGAGTCTAACATAAAACAAATGATATCCTAGATCTTAGGTTCGAAGTTCTCTTCATCCAAATCTGATAAACATGTAAAATAGTTGGCCAAACTAACTTTGCAAGCATAAAATTTTTTATTCAAAACATACTATGGTTCATACAAGAATAGATACAAAAACAAGAATAAAAATGGATAGAGGGTCGACTTCTCACACCCTAGGAAGAGGACACCTGATCATGGAAACAATTGCAAGCTCAATAGGGGAAAAGAGAGAGAAAGTCATTGTCACAATAGAAGTGGATTGCAACCGTTGTGTGTGGAAGCATTTATTTCAAACTTGGAGACAAAGGTGTAGAGCAAGCAAAAAGACTAACCTTTGACTTTTTCTAAAAGTGAATTGAAAATCTTTGATCTCCTTCTTTGCATCCTACATTTATCACTATAAGAGTGGAGAAGGTGGATGGTAAAAGAGGATGGAAGGCATCCTTGATATATGTCTCTTTTGAGATCAATACCTTGGATCCTTGCCATAGGTAGAATCCTCATTCAGTTGATGTGTTATCAATCAATAAAAATTGCTGATAGGAGAAGGAGTTGGATGCTCAGTGTTGAATTTTTAGCATCCTGGCAGTGTCAAGGTTGAATCCTCTTTTAGAGGCTATGGTCTTGTATTTTTTGGTGGAGGACTAGGGTATGCAACTCTCCCTAGATGTCTGGAGTTGAAGTGTCAGACACCATGAATTGGATGACAACTATAGGAAGAATATGAGATGTCTCACATCATTTAGAATTTATAGTAGTATATGAAAAGGAAAGAACCCCATCAATAGGCAAAAATATAGAGGTTGCATTTGTTGAGAAACTTGCAATGTCATCAATTGTCATGGGAAAGATCTAATGTAAAGATGGAGGTAGAAATTCCATCAGTTATGGCATTTAAGATATCATTAGTAGAGGTAGGTAGGAAGATCACCAATGAATGTAGTTTGTAGTTTCTTTGGTGTAGAACTGTCATCGATTGACAAGTGCATCATTTCCATTAGTTGGTAGGCGCACATGAGCTTCTTTGGTAAATAGTACTCTAAAGTTTCATCAGAAGCATCTTGAGTTGGAAAGGAAGAACTCTCATTAATTATTGTGGAGTTTCCATCAGTGGTCATTAATGGAAAGGTAGGGAAATAGGAACTGATGGAAGGACTAAGTGAGATTCAATTAGTAGGAGGATGAAGTGAAAGGGTGGTAGTTCAAACTAAGTGAACTACACTGGGGGGGTTATTGGAATCTGGTTAAAGGCTTTCACCCTTAAAATCACCATTGATGAGAATCATCAACCAATGAAGGGACATAACAATGAAAATCTAGTCTTACTATTAAAAATTTATCGTGCAAGCTAGTTGGTTCACTGTCTCTTACAATGGTGCACACGATAGCAATCTCGAACCTACCATAGAAATCAATACCTTAAAAATTAATACAAAATTAAGAAAAACTAAATGCAAGTTAGTTCAAAATTAAAACTGGGAAAATGAATGCAAAACAAGGCTATAAATACAATTAAAACTAGGATGAATATATATTCATCAAATAAGCTCAAACTTAAATGTTGCTCATCCTTGACTCACATAAAATCTGAAATAATTGCCAAATGAACAGTTTCATCCCATGTTATTACATCACCTTCGCACCATGGACATTTTCCTACCACCTAATGTTACACCCCAAATTTGTACACATGCATGAGAGCAGAAGCAACAATTCCTAACTCATAATATTGTTGGGGGTCACAATTCTTGAATATCACACATAAGAAATAATTTAAATGATAACCATAATAGGAAATATTATATGTATCATTATTAAGGTTTTACATGAAAGGGGAACTTCGTATGACTAATGACATAATCCCAATATGTATACATGATTAAACTAACATTAATACATAAAATAAATCTAACATGGATAATGGCACCTGTTATAACCTCATTTTCTAATACATGTAATGAGATTTGTAAATCTCTATTAAATACATAAATAAGAATTATGTTTGATTGCATGATGAATTTCGTGATTGAAAGCCTTGCATGTTGTTTGATGGGCCTTGCTGGCCATTAGGCCCATTTGAAAGAATAATAAAAAGAAATGAAAAAGGAATTCCATTTAATAAAGAATTACCATGGGAAAATGGAATATACAAGAAAAGAGGAAAGAATGATTAAAAGGCTAAAAGATAATTTCCAAAAATATAATTTCGTGTTATAAGGATTCCTTGGGGTTCAAGGAACTCAGGATATTTGGATAATGGCCAAGGAAATAATGAATATGTGGAAAATACCATTAATTAAAGGATAACTTGAAACTAAAGTAAAGGACTCGTTTCCTTTGGATATTAATTCCAATTTTTGCACAATGAGAGATAAACGTGTGAATGACCTTCCTTTAAAATTTGAGGGCAAAAGGACTTATGGATTGAGAGTTATTAAATTTCCAAGTTGTCTTTAAAATAAAGACTTTCCTTGTTTTATTGAAAATTCTTTTATTCTTTTCCTGGTTGAACGTGGACGATTGGGACCGTTGGATCTTAATCCAACTGACCCGGTTCATCGTCTAGATCCCGATGAGTCAGGGACTCTCTCTGGTTTGGGAGGAAGTTTCCTCTTCTTTTTCCGCGAATTGGTGGCAAGGAATTAATGAAATAACAATCCCTTTGAGTCCAGGAGATCTGCGCAACTGTTTTTGACCCAAATTTTATGGGCAGTCCTCGTCGGGAAAGGAATTCCCCAATCTCTGGACTCCTGGGTCCTAGCCCTATATAAGGGGGCATCGCGAGCACACCAGCAACCCTACAAACTATCCCTCTGGCTGCGGAGAGCGGAGACGAGCGGAACCATACTCTTAATTGGGGTTTCTAGCCTGATAGACCCCTCCCACGACTAGCTGATCAGCGGCGACCTTCCGGCAAGGCGCAAGGGGTGAAGGTCGAGGGTAATCGTGAAATTAAGGGTGGAAACAAGTTCGTGAGGTGCCATAGAAGCTTCGTGGCCCCTTGGCTGTTCTGCGGGTGGCCGGGAGCTCAAGGTCAACTGCCGAGTTGACCACGCGACCTCGCTCAAGAGCAGAGGTAGACGACGAATCGCTAACCCTCAGATCACAGTCCACGGTGGACTCCGATTCGATCCGACGATCCCGTGCAAGAGAGGCTGAAGTTAGGAAGCGCTAGATGCGGAGCGTTGGATCAGGATCTGGCGGTGGTCGGTTAAGTCGAGATGCTCGCGACCTCGAGCGTTCGATCGAGATCCAGCGGCTGAGGGCGAAAAGCAGGACGCGTCACTTAGCTAGTGGAGGCCTATGACGCGGAGCATCAGATCAATGCCGGGTGCACCGGCGCACCGATCTAACGGCCGAGGTTTTTCGGTAAAAATCTATCTCTGACCAAAATTACAGAAAATGGCTTTTTCTTGTTAAAATCCTAGTAATTGCTAGGAATCTCGTATAGGGAAAAGTTATATATGAAATTTGGGTAGAAAATTACAAGGAATCTGTTAAAAATAACTATAGCATCTAATTCCAGTTCGTTTTGCAAAAGTACTTGAATGGTTAGTAAAATGCATCCCAAATTAATTGGAAACCCTAATTTTCAGGAAAACCCTAAAATTGGATAGAAACCCTAAGGGACATAATGATACTAGATAAATATTAATAAAAGTGAATTTGTACTTTTATTTCAGGGTTTCTGTGCCTTGCTTGCTTAATTGGATATTCTCTTTCATCATTCTTGATTCTGTATCTGAAACTGCAATAAGAGGTATGTGGTTACGCTTATGACTAACCGATTTAGTTTTCCGGGATTTCGTCGATGTTTTCATTATGAACTGAATTAAACTGTTGGATGTTTTAATTCATGCAAATTATAAAGTGAATATGATTATCACATAAGAAGTTATGCCTACTAGCTCAGATCTCAGTCCCTTCTGTAGTTTGATGGGTGACCTAGTAAAGGCTACCAATGGGGTAGGCCATCAGGTCCGTGAATGACTTAGTAAATGGATACCAAGGAGGTAGGTCCATCAAGTCATATTGAGTTAGAGATTGGACTTCCCACGGGAGTGCCATGCAACTCAACCCTAGGTATTGGTCTACCTGTCAGGTAGGATCATGCAGGGTATAATGAAGATCCACCAAGTGAGAATGGTGGTATCCATGTCCACTGTAGGGACACTACAGAGATAGGGGATAGGAAGAGATTGAGTAGTACTGCTTAAAATGTAATTTGAATGCTAAATGATAATTGGTTACCTACATTGTTAATATAGTTGAGCCAATTTTTGTGATTCTCCAGATACCAGCTTTGTGCTGATCGTGTTTTTGTTTGTTGGCGTTTTAGGTATAAACCCTAAAGGAACAAATAGTAATTTGTCACATTGCAAAAATAAAAAGTAAAGTGCCAGGAGGATTAGATAGAGTAGATTCAAGCAGTGGATACATAGAATCTCCCAGTTTTTCAAAGGTAAACAAAGTTTATTTTTTTTCCTGGCAATATTCAGTTTAGTTTAATAGAATTTCATAATTATAAATGATTATTTGTTGAACCTTTGATCCTGTAATTGGTTAACGATTCCGGCCTTCCGGTCTCCCTTAATTGGGGGTTACCGAGAGGTGGGTCGTTACAGCACCCCCCGGGACACTCCTAGTCTTGCACTAGACCTCCTTGTCCTTATCCTAATGTCTTATTCCTCTTTTGTTTGTCACCTATGCACATCTTTTCCATAGCAATGCAAAACAACATGAAGGCCACATGAGTGACACTATGTAGTTATACATGAAAATAACTTATACCCAAAATGACATTAAAATAATTTGAAATATAATTGCTTTACATGGTTGAGATAATTACATGAGAACTTGATTAACTTGATATGATATCATAAAAGATAGGATTTTTAAATGATTTGATATAGTCAGTCTCCTAAATGCACCCACAGTGCCCATAAGAATGGTTAAGGATCACATTATGCTCCCACAGGGCTTATAAGGCTCACATAAGGCTGGTTAAGGCTCCCACTACATGATTCAGAGAACTATATAAAAATTATATGATTTTAAAATCTTAAACATGGTTTTCATGATTCCACATTCATTAAACATGATTATTCTAATTTTTGATTCATTAGCATGGCATTAATACATAATATTCAAATTTATGGCATAAACATCAAAGTTTTCTAAACATAATTTCTTTTCATTTACATGATTTTCATAAGCATAAACGGACTAATAATATTAGCGTACTTTATATAAACCATCATCATCAGTACATAGGTGAATAATATAAAACCATGAATCTTGAATCAATACTCAGTGTGCATGACCACTCACAAGATCCTGAGGATTGACACTAACTGTATATTGAGTCATGAGCAGCATTAGTGCCTTGTATATAACATAATCATAAAGTAATTATATTTCAGTAAGCTTAGTATGTGGTCTCTAATCATATTATGAAAATCAAGTTATGAAACTTGGTTTGATTATGGGTCGTGGGTTTCCTTGTCTCAAAGCCTTTCCAATGGATATTTTCACGTAATTTTATGACATTGTATCAATTTAGTTTGATTTTAGGAAATTTGGTCAATTAGATAAAAGACAGTGTTATACTAAATAATTAGTTAAAAGCTTGATGGAGGTTACGGTGTTGATGTGGCCCGAAAGAAACTACATGTCTGGCAGGGTTCCATCTGTGTGAGGTGCAAAATCATACACATATTAGAATATGAAAAGAATGTTATATCCCCTATTTATCCAAACAATAGGAAATCATCATAGGGTTACTATGGATAAATATCCCCTTGTATTGATTTGGTCAGTAGACTGATGTGAACATATAAGTCGGAAGATTAAAGTCAAAGATTAAAACTGGGATTTTAAGAAGGATGGTGATTGGAAATGATGCCAGAGCATTCACTAGGCTTTTTCAAGCTCAGAGAGCCAAGTTATGAGTGGTGCCATGCATGGTCTAATGCCCCAGAACCCTTTTCAACCATGTGTGAAATAGGGGAACAAGTCGAAGACCACATAAGCAAACCAAGATTTGGATATTTGATTAGCATTGGTAAAATATGATTAGGACAACACTCATAGGAAGATTTATAAAATATTGATGAAGGTTTGAATGAAGAAAGTGCATCAAACAGGGCTCAGGAATGCTAGATTTTGCAACTCATTGTAGGTATGTTCTTAAGAATATTGAAGAGAGGGGAAGAAGATGGTTTGTAGAGGAGTAATTGTGTATTGACATTCACCAAAAAGTTATCAGTTGCCCTTTAGTCTCAAAGAGTGTGGAGATGGTATAGAACCCTCAAACAAACCTCCACTGGCTGGGAGAGGAATTTGAGTTTTGAGGAGTAGATCAATTTATCTCGAGTAGACTCTGGGTATTGGCTTGAGTTTCTGGGAGCCCATGCTGTGTGAGGGAAGACAGATATAAGACTAGAGTTTCAAAACCATCAAATGATATTTTTAGAATCCAATAATGTGTATGTCAGGGGTAGGCTAGTCTGGTGTTATATAAAATGAAACCCAGAACAACTAGGGATCAATCGATTTTCCAGATCACACTAAAGGTGGAGAGATTGAAATATTGAGATGAGTTAAAATAGGGAGGATATATAGAGAGAATAGTGAAAATGTCTCTACAATAGAGTCATGTTGACTATGGACTTAGGTTGGGGAAATAAGTTTGCAAGCATTGAATCAATCCACAAAAAGAGGATTTTGAGCACCATCATCTGATCTAAGGCATGAGTAATCAATAATGTCAAGAGCAAGTTGTGTACGTCCTTGGTTTTATTTAGGAAAAATTAGATATATTGACAGTACTAGTTAGGCATTTAGGTTGACAAATAGGGTTATCTACTCCTTTCATCTTAATATTGTTTTGAATAGCTAGTATTTCCAAAATCTAGTGAAATTTGGTGGGTTTGAGATATCAAGTATGAGGGATATAATTACATGTTTAGTTTTCATATATGAGATATCAAATTATTGGTTTTACATCTTTGTATTCCTAATACACTAAATGCACTGGTAATTGTAATAAGGGGAATTATCCACCAAAACTTAAATGAATATATATTATCACATGAGATAATCATATACTTGGAAAGGGAACATATTGTGAACATCATTTGGGGAAATTTTCCATATAAACCTTAGTTAGTCATCATTGTGTTATTATAACTAATCTTTGTGTATTCTTTGACTATGATACTAACTATATCTGAATCATCATGTACATGCAAGATTGAAGTATTAAATGGAAAATTGAATATTTGTGTAGGGAATATCAACTACTAAGGTTATCACTTCATTAATATAAATTATAAGGGTAAGATTATGCCAACTTAGGGTTCCACATGGTTAGACATAATGGAAATTTGAGGCTTTGAATTATGGATTAGATTTTACTTATGGTATAAAATATTTGGACTGTTACACCTGATATGGACAAGATGGAAAACTTACCAAGATCACAAAAACACATTTATCCATGTCAAAAAAAGTATGCAAGTGATATGTAGATATGATAACAATTTGAGACCTTCGTTGTGTCCCTGGGTGGAAAATAGAGAGAACGGATGGGAAAGGAAGATGAAAATCTCTCCTCTATTCAACTTGAGATTGCAAGTTTTATTTTTTCCTTAAATGACTGAAAAGCTTTTCTTTTTGTGCACATTGGTATCTTTTTTATTTGTATAGTTCTCCCCTATTATATGGAGAAGGGTATGAAAGAAGTGGACATACTAAGGAGGGGGTGTTCCAACATAAAATTAGGGTTTGTTACTTCGTATTGCTTTTATTTTATTTTTTGTGGATGGAAGGTAAGAAGATGGAAGAAGTGTAGAAAAGGTGTCAGATCAAAATGCAAATTGACTTACAATTCAATGCACTGGGTGGTTCTCCTAGTCCCGTTAAGCTCAAATTATAACATTATAGGGTAAAAGAAGTGATGATTCCATGAATTTTTTTAATTAGTCCGTTAGAAGAATGATGTGCTCGATCCCTCTCCATTCCTCAAATACATGCCATTTTCCTTGGGAAACATGATAGAAAAACCATGTGTTCGAACCCTCTCAATTCCTCAAATACATGCCATCTTTTCCACAGAAACATGATGTATGTGTTCCTAGGACAAATACAGTGATTTCTAGCCATTGGTTTGTATTAGAAATTGGTTGTTGTGAGGTGTTGTTTCTAATATGAGGAGATAAGTGATGGAACATGTGTGGATGGATATAGAAAATTTGAATCCAAATCGGCTAGAGAATGGCTTTGTTTACTCTAGAGAAAAAAAGTTTTGGATTTTTCTTAGATTAATGCAATGGTGAGATCATAAAATACAAATAGATACGTCTGGTCGGTTAGTATAATATGTACCACCAACCCTCCATCCCAGACTTAGATATTTTCTCATCCTCAAGAAAAACTAAATCCGAGATGAAGGGGAAGAAATATTGTTGATTGGACCATGATTCATGGTTGCACTTGACTCAACAAAAGTCCTCAACCTTCTAAATTTTTATTACTTGTTATCTTATCATGAGATGCACTATCTAATTGATACAATGATGATGAAAAAAAGGATAGCTAATGAAAATGAACGTAACATCGAGTTGCCTCTTGAGAAGTGACTTTGTTTAATGTCAATAACTCAATACCTGAAGCTCAATCATTGTTTGTAGGTGGAAAGAGTGTGAGTGGCTGGGCAGCCTTCATATCATCCATTGTGAAGTAGCTTCTGAGAAGTTGACCATTAACTATGAATTATCTAGTCTTATTAGTCCATATTACATTGGATCCATGAGGAAAGATCTGATCGATGATGAATTGACTTGACCATTAGTTGTTGAGCTTTCCTAGAAAGAGATGGATATGAGAGTTGTGCAATAATACTTGATATTCTACCTAAAAATATTTCCTCTTCAATTGCCCATCACGCCACATCTTGGTTTGATCCTTGTAAATGTGTGCATTCTCATATGTTTCCAGACATAGATCTTTTAGCTCTTGTAGTTGAAGCAGTCAGTTCTCTTTAGCCATGCAAATATCAAAGATTAGCTATTTGATGGCCCAATGAACCTGATGAACCCTCCAGATTCATCTGCACAGTCGCCAATTATAGGGATTTTGTTACTCATATTGACTGATTTACCCTCGCTTTGGTTTACTTTGAGTGTTTCACTAATTCCTTGCAAATATTGCCTAAATAGTTCTAATTACTAGTATATTCGATGATATTATCTCTTACACATTCTCCTTTCCCTCTGCAGATCACTCGCAACCATCCGATCGAGATCCAACAGTTCCTTTTCATCCGACCACTAAGGAAAATCAAGAAACTCCATGCATACGGTCTCAAGACCGTTTGATCCTCACGGTCCCAAGACCGTTTGGATCCTCGCGGTCTCAAGACCGTTTGGATCCTCGCGGTCTCAAGACCGTTTGGATCCTCGCGGTCTCAAAACCGTTTGGATCCTTGTGGTCTCAAGACTGTTTGGATCCTCGCGGTCTCAAGACCGTTTGGATCCTCGCGGTCCCAAGACCGTTTGGATCCTCACGGTCCCAAGACCGATCAAAGCAAGACCGTTTGAGCTGTACGTATGCATGCGCTCGAAGATCGTATGATACAATAACCGAAGACCGTTTAATTTTGATGGCATGCGACACTGTTTGAGCTATACATCATCAACAACGTCGGCGCCCGTTTGCGGTGCAAGAAGTGAAGACCGAATGCTAGCAGACCGGATGCGCATCTCGCCAAGACTGAACAATGCAGTACATGCGTAGACCGTTCGCCCATCACCCGAAGACCGTATGACCTCATCTGTTAGGACCGTTTGGTCTCTTCGGTCGCATCCAAGACCGTTTGCCCAGACCGCATGGAGCTGCTGTTCGTGAGAAGAAAACCGCATGAAGCACCGAGACCGTTGAGGTCCACGTGAGGCTGAAGAACAAATGACCAGCAACTATTGCGCTTGCCACGTGAAGAACCAAGCAAGACCGTATGGTCACATGCATACCAAGACCGCATGGCCGCAACTACGTGATCGAAGACCGTATGGTAACAATAGTCGAAGACCGTTTGAGCAGCAAATGAGAAGACCGTTTGTTGGATTGCGAAGATCATGCAAATCGAATGGATAAGTTTATGGGATCGTTTGATAAGAGCTAACATACGAAACCGTTTTCTGAAATCACGTGCATGCATGCATGCAAGAACCAAAACCAAAAGCTAGTAAGATCGTTGGCAAAGTGCCCAGCAATACATTAAACCATTTGATAATTAACAATCGAGCAGCTGTTACGTGTGGAAACCGAGAGAGCATCTTTGAAAAGTCAAAATCGATTGCTAATTCAGCATACTCTACCAAACCAAATGGAGCGCTGCTGAAACCGTTTGGGGAATATACTATTAAACCAATTGGAGTTGTAGCTCGCAAACTGTTTGCTGGATTAGAAATAAAAGAACTCACGTGAACACTGTTTGCTATACTCAGCGCTCCTCGCATGCACGGCTAATAGAGTTATTCCCACGTGGAGGCCAAGGTCTGTGGGAAATCAAAACCGCAAGGAGTGCATGATCGCATGCACACGGAAAAGAACAATGCGTTAAAACCAAATAAACAAAGCAAATAGGCGCGAAACCCAAGCGGGAAACCAAAAGCAAGCGGAAAAGCAAAAGAAAAAGAAAACAAAACGAGCAGCAGCGTAAAGCAAACCGCGAGGCCAAGGAGGTAAGACCGCGATGCCAAGGAGAGAAGACCGCGAGGCCAAGTGATTAAGATCGCGAGGAATGCCAAGACCGTGAGAACGTGCGAGACCGCGAGAGTTGATTGAAAAGATTCAAGACCGAGAGAATGTGAAGAGTGCATGCAGCACTTTGTTAAGTCCGAGAGAAGAACCAGCGCAAGACCGTGAGAAGAGCCAGACCGCGAGGCCAAGAAGAATAAGACCGCGAGGCCAAGAAGTGCAGACCGCGAGGCCAAGAAGTATAGACCGCGAGGACTAAAGTGTAGACCGTGAGGCCAAGAAGTGTAGATCGTGAAGGCTGAGTAAGCAGCATGTACCAAACCAAATGGCTAAATAAAGGCCGAGACCGCGAGGAATATTCACGTAGACCGTATGGAATTACATACAAAAGCAAACCGTATGTCCAAGATATTTTCGGTCTGGAATCACACAAAAAAATGTGAGGGTCAGTCCAGTGCCTATAAATAGGACCCCAAGGGTCCCCATTAGGCATCCGATCTCACCACGGCCCAAAGCTGCCGGACTGGGACCAGTGCCGGAACGCCGCCAGACTGCCCGGGCACCGTTTCCGCCCAAATTTCACACACAGCCCCAGAATCTCGAGCTGAGTCCAGATCCGGTGAGCTGCCAGTCCGGGCGCAGCTCTAGAAGGTTGTTCCATCACCATCTCACCATAGCTCCACCTCATCCTACTCTTGCTATTCCGGAGGTTGACCCGAAGATCGAGACGGAGAAACGGACGACATCGACCGCGACGGAGTAGTCCCGGAGACTGCGACGATCTACACCGAGCTGTCACAGATCTACTCTTCTGCTCCGACGATGCTTTCTTTCTCTCTCTTCTCCTTCCTTGTTGCTCCCTCTATGAGGAGCGAGTAGTTCCATCCACTGGGGTGCGGGGACTAGCCCCGCTGCCCGTGTTTTGTATCTTGTACTAAAAAGATGTTATCATTTCGTTTCAATACTAAACCGTTTCATACATGCTCGAATGTTGGCCGCGTTCTTGTATGCATCTATTGTCTTTCGTTGTGGTTTGTCTACGACCGCTCCCGAGACTCAAATATTGGTTTAGTTTTGGATTCTGGTGCGTGTATCCACCGCGCACCCGTTTCGGTATCTAGGAACGCTTTCTAAGGAGTGGAGTAAACTCACCTCCATCGTTGTACTTTTGTACTATGAAATGGAATCAGTTGACGTACAAAAGTGCGACCTTGACAGGTCGAGGAACACACTCTGAGGAGAGAGTGGTGCAAAGTACTTGACCATTCGTTCGGGAATGGCTGACGTTGCAACACTCTCACGTTTCTCGTAGCTATATCCTCGAAAGAGGGATAGTCTATAAGGATACTAATCGATTTGGTAATTATCGCTCGCTTGTTAGTTTTCCGATGCACGTTTCACGAGGTTGAGTAAGATTTTCTCTTCGGAGACTACATATCTTCATTGACACGTAGATACTAACCGGATGAGAGTTACTCAACCCGTGAAGGATGTATGCATTACTCTTGTCCTATAAGACATCGGTATTGTACAACATCCATGTGTCCTGCTTACAAGTCTTGCTACGTTTGGTACAAGTACAATCCATGTGTAGTGGTGGTGAATACCCGCATCACCCCAGTGATCCATCATCATCTGCTAATCTTAGTTTTTAATCCTTAAACTAGTTTTTATTCTCGCCTTTACTTTTGCATGTTTTAGGTTAAATAACTCAAATCAAACTTCTGGTCTTAGACGATTGACTTAGATTGATACGAAACAAGAAAAAGACACTCAGATTCTTAACGTTGTCCTTTGGGTTCGATCCTAAATCTGTACTATGATAAGGCTTCCACACTCTTGTGGGGTTGGAGCATTTATCTAGCACCAGTTGTAGGTAAACCTAGAGAGAACATCAACTCCCTAGGGTTTTTGGTGCATATTAGGACTTCCATTGGAAGAGTAATCTTTTGGTGTAAGTTCTAGCTCCATCAGAACCTTGTGTTCAAGCTTCACTGGTGAGACTTTCCATAAATCAATAGAAAGAAGGTGTTGTTCCTAGGGGTGTCTTGTAAGTAATTATGTAAGCCAGGGCACATCACTAAGCATGTGTGCCCAATCTTGTCTTGTTTGACTAAATGTCTTCTTGAGAATAGCTTTGATCTAATGATTGGAAACCTCTACTTGACACTTGTTTGAGGGTGATATGGAGCATCCACATAGTGGGAAACACTGTACTTGCAAAGGAGATCTTCAAATCTATGCTTGAGGAAGTGAGATGCATCATCGTAAATAATAGTGTGAGGGACTCTAAAGCATGGATGGGTGATGTCTTTGAAAAGCTTGATCATTGGATTGGAGTTGCTAGAAACTATGGGAATTGCTTCAACCCATTAAAAAACATAATCGACAATGACCAAAATATGGGAGAAGTAGTAAAAAAGAGAAATAGACTCATATATTCCACACACCAAATATCAAAGATATCAAATTCTTGTTGATGATTGAGTAGCATCTCATTCCTCTTGGAAATTTTTTTATCGCTGAAATTGGTCTCATGACATGACATAGCTATGAGAATCCTTGAATATAGATAAACACACATTGAAGGAACTTGATAATAGTCTTTTTGGAACTCATGTGGCCTCTAGTAGGGAGAAAATGAAATTGTTCAAGAATGAGAGGATCTTTCCCTTTGAAGATGCAATGGCAGTAGAGGTTGTTTGAATACACATTGAATAGATAATGCCCATCCAAATAGTAATGGAGGAAGTCAGACATAAACTTCTTCTTTCCTTTCCATGTGTAATTTAGATTAGAGATAAGTAACTCAAAAATTCAACATACCAAAGAGTTATTGCTCACCAAAAAAAAACATACCAAAGAGTTATTGTAGTCACCTTCAACAAGTAATCATCAGGAAAAGAGTCATCGATTAGAATCATGTTGCTGTCTTAGATTTTCAATCAAATGAGATGATTGGTGACAAAGTTTTCAGTTCCCTTTTTGTTTGTGATTTTTAGATCAAATGTTTGTAGCAATAAGATCTGTCTAATTGCTTGGGCTTCTCTTCCTTCTTTAACATTAAGCACTTGATAACAGAATGATCGGTGTAGACAATCACTTGCAAGCCTATTAGATAGGAGGAAAACTTGTCAAATGCATAGATAATGGCAAGAATATCCTTCTTAGGGGTTGCATAATTCCTTTGTGCATGCTCTAGAATCTTGTTGGAATAGTAAATGGGATTATGCCTCTTGTGGATGTGTTATCCTAGAATTGCACTTAGAATATAGCCACTAGAATCATACATGATATCAAAAGGAAGTGACCAATCTGGTATATGAATAAAGGGGCAGGGATGAGGGCTTCTTCAGGGTGTTGAAGATCTTCATACATTCATAGTCAGAGATGAAGACCATATCCTTCTGTAGAAGATTTGTAAGAGGCTCAATGATCTTTCTAAAGATGAAAATAATCCTCCTATACAATTAGGAATGTCTAAAAAATGCCCCGACTTCCTTGATAATATTTGGAAGAGAAAATTTGACGATCACTTCTATAATATTACTATCAGCCTTGATGCCTCTAGATTTGACACAATGTCTTAGAACAGTTCCCTCCTTTAGTATGAAGTGACATTTTTCAAATTAGGCATCACATGTGATTCTTCATGACATTATATGACCAAGGAAAGATGATTTAGGAATGCATCAAAATAATATCAATATATAGAGAAGTCATTTGTGAATATCTCTATTGCCATCTCAGTAGGCAAGAAAAAATAGTAGACATGCAATGTTGGAAAGTGGTAGGTGCTTGCATAATCTGAAGGGCATCCAAATAAGACATGTATGCCTAAGAAACATGTGAAGATAGACTTTTTATTGGTCATCAGTAGATGGTTGTCTGGTAGAATCTAGAGTATTTATATAAATAATAGAATAACTCATTATTTGTAATTCTCTCTAAGATCTTATCAAGAAATGGGAGTGGGAAGTGGCTCATCTGAGTAGTATTGTCAAGCTTGCATTATTCTATGCACATGTGCAACCTAGGTTACAATGTGGTTTGGGATAAGCTCATTATTCTTGTTAGAAACAACAATAGTGCCTCCTTTCTTCATCACTACTTGCACAAGACTCACCCATGGTGAATTATAGATGGGGTAGATGATCCCAGAACGTAGTAAATTCATCACTTCCTTACAGACAACCTCCTTCAAAATTGGTCTCAGATTACAGTGAGGCTCAATGGAGGGCTTGAAGTTGTCAAACATATTGATTCTATGCATACATAGGGTTTTTCTCACTCTAGTTATGCTAGCCATCTTGTAACATAAAGCCTTCTACCTCTTCTTTAGTTCATCCCACAAATTATCTTCTTTCTCAGTGGCGAGATTTGACTAATGATGACTAGGCAAACCTTTTTCTTATCTAGGAAGACATATTTAACCCCTCAAGTAGAGGATTCATCTTTGGTGTGGTGGGCTCCTTTTCATACTCTTCAATTCTAGAGATAGGCCTGATATCCTCAAACTCAACTTTAGTGTCTTCCTTGAGATTATAGAAGTGGAAGAGAGCTCTCTCAACTTGTTAATCATTTAGTTCACTAGCATTACAGTCAACGAGCACTTCTCGGGAGGGTCATCAAAAGTAGGTGTTTCCTTTCACAGTTGTCCCAACTTGTAAATACATATAATGATGAATATTTATTCCTAGAAAGAGGGGCCCTTGAGACTATCAAAGACCTTGAAGTCAAGTTTGTCTATCCCAAGTGTCATTGTTAGGATTCTAGATTCAACATTGATTAAGGCTCTAGAAGTTGCAAGGAATGGGCACCAAAAGATGAGTGGATATTGAAGGTCCCCCTTGATGTCCATGATGACAAAGTTACAAGGGACCTATGATTTGGGCCCCAGTCTCATAGGGAAATCTTCTAAAACCCCCATAGGAATGGCTATAGAAGAGTCAACAAGTTGAATCACTATGCCAGTGGCAAGGATGTTGGTAGTGAAGCCAATTCTTCTACATAGGTGGTAGGGAATGATACAAGTACTTTCCCTAAGGTCATATAGACCTTTTTGGTATTTAGAATCCCACAATGAAGCATGAGATTCCAAATGATCATGGATAATTCAATTTTTGTGTCACCTTACTATGAATAATTTTGAACATTGTCTTTGTTAGCTTCACAATCATCGTACTCCTTTGTAGTGTACTTTTCAGTCATGAGATCTTTGAAAAAAATTGGTCTAGGAGTGAATTTATGCAAGAGTGTCAAGGAAAGGAATGTCACATGTTTCTTCTTCATTGCTTCCTCAAAGTTCATGAATCTTGAGTTGATCCATGTCTAAGCTGATTGGTTTTGTTTAGGGAAGTTGCAACTTGTAGATGGGAATCACAAGGTTAGAAACACTTGGTGTAGCATCTGAGGTCACCTCTTGATTGGATATGTTGCTTGTCTTTTGTGTTTCAATCACCATTTCAGCTAGAGCAACCACTGAAGTGAATTCATTGTCATCATTTTCTTCAAGAATCACTGTCATCAATAATGAAGATTGGGCTTGTTTGTGCTCGTAGCATATGCCTAGAACGTGTGGTCACAACCTTCAATTGCTCCTTTTAGTTCTTGGTTTTTTTAGGTTAATAAAAAAAGATCTAGTTAGAAGGTGAATCAAGATAGTAATTTGTACATGTTGAGTCTCTGTGGATTTAATGTAGTGAAGATAGAAGGAACAAGTGGTGGAATATTAAAGGTTAAAAGAAAGTGACATGTTATGATAAACATATTAAGTAAAGAACTTGGAACTTGTAGTCTGATTTAACTTGATGTGGTAAAGTATGAGCACATGCATAACAAAAGTCTCCAAAGAGGTCTTGGAAGAGTTCAAAGGTCATGGGCCTTCACAAAAAGAGACTTGGTGGAAGAATGATGAAGTAAAAAAGGATATTGAACTCAAAACGAGATCTATAGGAGCTTTCCCAAATATAGAGATAATGCAACTTTTCAGAGATACAAACAAGAAAAGAAAGATGCTAAGAAGGAGAGGCAAGGTCCAAACACTTTGATGAGATATATAAGAAGTTGGACACTATGTGATGATGATGATGTTGGTTGTCTATAATATTTTCAATTGCATCTTGGAAACCATGCTCATTAGGGGAAGGCATGTCTTATTGGCTGCCTTGTCCTAGGAGAATTTGTCCTTGGTTATTGTAGGGTTGTTGTACTAGATTGTAATTGATAACTTGATTAAATTTTTTGTGGTAATGTTTAGGATTAATGTTGTTCTAGTGGTAGTATTCATTCTATAGGAATCCAAGAAAACCCAACTTCATTGTGATTTGGTCATTTCTTGAGGCAATGTGTGTTTGCTTCTCCATCTAGACTCCCATACTACATGTCTACATTATTACTTAGCTTATTAGGGTCATAGTAGCCATGTCCTAGTATAGTGTTCAGAGAAATAACTTATTCAATGAAGGGGTTGCTATTGAACTAAGGTTGGCAATGTTTAATGTATCTCAGTAGAGGTGATTGCCTCCAGACCTGTGTGCCAATCTACACTACAACCTAATAAACCTCCTTGGATGTCTTAGATTGAAAAGAATATAAGAATCTTTGCCCATACCTCTACAAAATATTTCAATTTTATCGGTCCTCCTCTATTGATGGTGACTAACTGGTGGCGATCTGGAAATAATGCTTCTAGGGGTGGCGGCGGATCTTTTGCTACTTCTTTGGGCCCTGAGATTCACCCTGAACCCAGTGCTACCAACAAAGACATCTCCAAGAGAGTTCCTAAGTCCTGGATGGAGATTTTGAAGACAAATCAGTGGGATACAACCTTAGAAAAGATTGACATAGAGATGAGAGGTCAGACTCTAATTTACTCAGGAGAGGAGACAGAGAAGAATGCTGAAAGATGGAAGAACTGCTTAGCAGGCCATGTTATTGGTTTCAAACCTTTATTTCGTTCGCTAGTAAGATATCTCTCTCAGGTGTGAATTCTAAAAGGGTCTATCAAAGTGATGATAACATGTCCAGGGTTTCTTTCTAATTAGGTTCTTAGATCAAATAGATCTAGAGAGTGTTCTTGACGGTAGTGTATGCTTTGTAAGGGGGAAACCACTTATGCCAATGAAATGGAAGCCAGGAGACAGTTTGAAAAGATTCTGACTGGAAGACATGCCTATTTGGGTTTGGGTTCACAAACTTCCTATGGATCTTCGGGTCATGAAGATATTCACTAGGGTGGGTTCCTTTCTGGGTAATCCTCTTAGAAATGATAGATCTACTTTTGAGCTCAGAAATTTGGAATATGCAAGAATGCAGGTGCTGATGTTGGCGAGTTTTGAGTTTCCCAAAAGTTTGGAGGTTCTGAATGACAAAGGAACTTCACACACTAGAGTTTCCCAAAATTTTGGAGGTTCAGAATAGAGGAACTTCACACACTATCTTCTTCGAATATGAGTGGATACCCAAAACATGCTCTGTTTGCTAGATCTTTGGACAACGATTGCAGTATTAGTCAGAAACCTATAGTGGGAAACAAGATCTAGGTAACAAAGAATCCATTTGAAAAAGAAGAACTCCTAGTTCATCAAGACAATCCAGTCCTAGGAACTAAAGCTGTGAATAATGAAGAGGAGGAATTTCATGTGCCTAAAGACTCCTTTGATGATAGCGGTTCAAATGCTTTGATTCTATAGAAGAAGAGAGCATTACTACTACAGTTGTCGATCTCATGACTCCTAATCTAGGGGTAAAAGATGTGGATGAAAGATTTGAATTGCCCAAGGGTAACAGGAAGAAAAAAGCAAAAGGAAAAGGAAGAAAGTGTCAGTTTGAAAATATCCAAGATTCTCTATCCAACAAATTTGATAAATTTTAGATGAATGATGAGTCTGGTCACACTAAGAAAGATGATAGTCACAAAACTAATAACGTATTGGGTTTAACTAGTGTCAATGGTTGATTCATATTTTAATATATTGTCTTGGAATGTGAGGTGCTTGAACATCAAGTGTCCCATAGTCCAAGAAAAAACAAGGGAGTTAAAGCCCAAACTCATCCTTCTCAATGAAATGAAAGTTAGGAAGAAGAAGATTAACAAGCTGGTAGATAGTTTCCTTCCTAGATATCGTTGGCTATCTAACCATGACTCTCATATTCTAGGGAGGGTTTTAGTTCTTTGGAGAAATGAAGAGTGTGATATTATTAAGGCTCGAGAAATTGATCAATCTATTCATGTTGAAGTTTTGAGTGACATTTGTCACTTTCATCTAATGACTGTGTATGGTCACAATTCTGACTATGATAGAGTAGGTCTAGGGAAATAAATGGATGATATTCATAACATGATGAACTCTCCTTGTGTCATATTAGGGGACTTTAACACTGTAAGAATACATGAGGAAAGAATTAGTAAAGACCCTCCTTTTAAAAAGTCCATGGAGAATTTTAACTCGTGTGTACTTCAATGTGGCCTCTTCAAAGTTAACCTTAAAGGTTTTTCTTGGGATAATCATCAAAGTGGAGACAGGTTTAGTACTTATCCCATTAACAAGATTCTTTATATTCTGAGTTCATGAATGTTATTGCAGATTTTAAAGGCGTGCTTCTTCCTAACATCATAAGTGATCAAGAAATCATGTTTTGAACATTGGTGGAAAAAATAAGTTCAATGCCCCGTTTAGATTTATTAATGCCTAGATTAAGAAAGAGGATTTTAATATGATTGTTAAGAACAATTGGAAGTCTCACTTAAATGGTTGTCCTATGTTTAAAGTCTACTCCAATTTTAGATACATGAGGTCTTGTCTGTCTTCGTAGACAAACTCAAAGTTGGAAATTTCTCTAAACCAGTTAGGTCCCTGGAAAAGCTAGCTATTGATGCTCAATGTAGATTGGATGGTGATCCTCACAATATTGATTTGCAGGAGGATGTTATTATATGAAGAAAAGAGGCTATTTATTCCATGAATGATAAGGAAACCTTTCTTAGATAGAAATGTACGATCACTTGGCTCAAGGAGGGAGACTGTAACTCAAAAAAAAGTATGCATCTATCATGGTTCGAAAAAGCATGACTGGAGGTCCTGGACACTCTCAATTTTCCTAAGTTGAATGAATCGACAAGCTCTTTTTGAATAGATTCTTCTCTGTCAATGAAATTCTTGGTGTGATTAAGACCTTAGACTCTGATAAATTCCCAGGACCTGATCTCCTGAATGGAAAATTCTATAAGAGTGGTTGGGGAATCATTAGTGTTGATATTATGGAGGTTGTTTTTAGCTTTTTCAAGACTGGAAGGCTACTTAAGGAGGTTAACTGAACCTTCATCACTCTTATCCCTAAATCTAATGAGACATATGAGTTAAGAAAATGGAAACCCATATCTTTATGTAATGTCTTTCTCAAAATCATCACTAAAGCTATGTCCAACAGATTGTAAAAGCTTCAGTCGTCCCTTATTAGTTCTAACAAATGTGCGTTTATAAAAGGTAGGAGTGTCCAGGATGCTATTTTACTTTATTATGAACTTATCCACGATTTTAACAAGACAAACACTAAACCTAGAATGTGTCTCAAAATTGACCTTTCTAAAGCTTGTGACTCTATTTCTTGGGATGCTTTGAAATATATTTTATCTCGTATGAACTTTCATATGTGTTGGTTGATTTGGATTAAGGAGATTCTTTATAATTCTTCTTATGAGATTTTAATCAATGGAGAACTTTTTAAGGATTTCAAGACTAGTAATGGGGTGTCCCAGGGTGATCCCCTTGCTCCCTATTTGTTTGTTATCATCATGCAAATGATTACTCAGTTACTAGATAAAGTTGTTTTAGAAGGGAAATTGAAGCCTCTAAGAGCCTCTTCGAGTTTTGTTGTGTCTCACTTGATATTCACAGATGACTTAATGATCTTTTCTAAAGTAGATGGGGAGAGTGCACTCACCAATCAAAGAATTCTAGATGATCTTTTTCTGTGTACATGCCTGAAGATCAATGTAGACAAAAGCTTTGTCTTCTTTAGTCGTGGAGCTAGCAAAGATATACTGGCACTCTTGGCATCAAGGAAGGATCCTTTCCTCAAAGGTATCTTGGAATTACCTTGGTCATTTGTAAGCTATCTAGAATTCATTTTAGCCCTTTGATTGACAAAATTAAGAGTAAGATTGATGGTTGGAAAGCTAAATAACTCTCCATGGCTAGGAGAGTGGAGTTGGTTCAAACCACTCTCTCAGCTATTCACAATTACTAGTCGAGTAATCTTTCCCTTTTATTCTCCATATGTAATGAGATTGAGCGTATTTTTTGGAGTTTTATATGGGAAAAATCTGAGAATAAAAATAAAGTTCACTTGTCAAATGGTGCAAAATCACCAAGCCAAGAAAAGAGGGAGGATAAGGTATTAAATGCATCAAGGAGGTGAGTAGGTCGTCAACTCTAATGCATGGTTGGAATATTGTAAGCAAGAAGGGTAGCATTTGGATTAAATTGGTACATGAAAAAAACGTATCCAAGGCCTCTTTCTGGTCAGTTCATGAGAGTGAGTCTCACTCCTAGCACTTCTAAAAAATTCTGAACGATAGACACTTTTTGAGGAAAAATTTCAAGTTTGTGATTGGTGATGGTTCTAAGGTTTCCTTGTGGAATGATCCTTGGCTTCCTGAATCCAAATTCATTACTGATGTTCTTGGAAGGAAGAGAATTATCCAATAGGGCTATGATTCTAATGCCTCACTCAGTATTGTAGTCAGTGCTAACAATTGGAATATTGGAAAATATAGACTGCATGATTTGCTGAGTCTTGTTCTTAAAGACATTCCTAAACTGACTGGAGACAAAGATAATTTTTCTTCTATTTGAGAGATTTGAATTAAAATTCAGAGATATATGGGATATGATTAGATAGAAGTATCCCTAATCCCCCTCTTTTAGGTGGTTGTGGAGTTTTAAGGCCCCCAGAAGATATCCGCTGCATGCATGGAAAGTTTTCCTTGGAAAGATTCTCACTTCCAGTCATATCAAACACTTAGGCATCAACTTGTCTTTGATTTTCTTTCTTTGTATAAATAGTGAAGAATATACTGATCACCTCCGTTTTTCCTATTCTTATTTTGCTCAAATTTGGTCTTTTGCTCATAGTTGTTGGTCTATTCTTAGACCTTGTACTGTTGATGACCTCCCTGCCTGCAAAACAAAGAAAGAGTATATCAGTTGTTTATGCATTCTCTTTTAGCTATGGAGAAAAAGGAATACTAGGGTTCATGATAACAAGGATACTAATCCAACTAAGCTATGGAGATATATCAAGGCTGACGTCAAACTCTTAACAAAATAGATGAGGATTAAAGGTTGGTTATGCTTTGGGTTTTGTTGGAGTTTAGAAAGCTTTTGTATAATTTTTTGTTTTATCTTCTTGCTTCTTGACTAGTACTCTCGAGGGTTTGTCCTTTTGATTGTACTTTTACACACTTGTACATTTCAAAAACAACAAGAATAGTAATAGATGAGCTTGGGATACCAAAAAAAAGATTCAACAATGGCCTTCAGACCAGACATGTCTTGTTCCAGAGCAACCTTGAAATCCTCATTTGTGTGATGAACTCCAATTATCCTAGTTCTCTGCTCCTCGACTCACACCCTTCCATGTGGCAACAAGTCTCTACCACATGAAGTCTCTATTGCAAGATGCATCAAAAAATTGTTTGATATCATCATCAACTTCCCTATAGAATTACTCAACGAACTTTGTAGAGGGAATATTATTATGAGGAAATTTGTGCAATAACTCTTTGAATGGTTCCCAATCTTCAAAAAAAGTTTTTATTGCAAGTTTTTTGAACTGGGTGATATCCCTTGATTCTGGACAGCGAGTGAGGGAAGAAATAAATCCTCTAAGAACTTGTTTTGAATCTCCTTTAAAGTGGTGATCTTGTCATCATCTAGGGAGTTGTACCACATCTTAGCTTTGTCAATTAAAGAATAGTAGAATATATGTAGTTTTATGTATTTATAAAACATGCCATCTTACTTTCTCAGTTCATAGAGATCTATAAACTTCTACAAAAGGTCATGCACATCCTCACCGACTCTTCCGGCAAAATTGTTGTTTTGCATCGTCGTCGTCTATTTCATCTTGATTTCAAATCATTATTCATTGATGGTAGTTTGGATGAATTGGTGAATAATTTCGACACCTTTACGAATAGAGAACTCTTGAAGCTCTCTTCTTTTCTTTATTCTTCATATGCTCATAGTTATTCATGTACGGTGACTTTGTCTTATGTCAAGAATATCTCCCTCTGTGTTTCGAGTATTGCTTTGACTCTCTTATTGATCTCCTCCTTGGCCATCTTGGCTTTGCATGAATGAAGGATACTATGATAGGTTTTCTCAATCTCAGGTTCAAAGTTTACAATTGGTTCGATTCTAGAAGAACATCACATACACCATAGGTGTTACCTAAGAAATATTGGAAACAAGTAGTAATATGGATAAAGTGGAATCAAATTCAAGAAGATTAGCAATAATATCATTTGTAAGGAAAATTTATAAATAATCCAATTTGTATAAATTTTTCATAGAATTATGTACACTCAGGCAACGACACCAAAATTTGATGCAGCCATTATCACACATTCAAATTCCCTAAGGATGAAATCCTAGGTTTACCTAGACAAGTGTGCGATAATTCCACCCACAAGTGGATAATCTAATCACAGTTTAGTATTATGATTGAACCCAAAGGAAAACATTTTTATGAAAGAATTTCATTTGTGTAATCACAAAAGGACTAGTATATATAGTAAGAGTTGATCGATCTGTTAAGCTAAGTTGCAATTATAGAAAGTCTAGATTGAGATTTTTACTATTACATGATGAAAACACTTGGGTGGATCAGTTTCACCACCACTACCTATTAGTCACTCTCTAATTGCATCATAATTAGCATGAACATACATATACTACATAAATCCTTGTTTTTGTGTTAGGATTAAAATTAGACAATATTTTATAGAAAAGGTGTAATATTCTAGGAAGTGTATCACTGTAGGAAATCCAGATCATAGTCAATTACATGCCCAGACAACATAGGAAAATTTCAAGTACCTGATCTTCATAGCTACTGTGTAATTCAATTGATATAATTTGGTCAAAAACTCAAGATTTCATCCTAGAAATATGTAACATCCCATAATTTGAGGTATTAGATAAATTCATCTAAAAATGAATGATTCGACTACCCTTATCACCAAGGAGCACCTCCTTTTCAGGAAATCCATCACTAAGAAATTTGTGGTTGATCAGGCTCCACCCCAGAGTGGTACTAGAATGGATGACATGTAGAGAAGTTGATCTTGGACTATGCATGAGGTGGGGACAAAACGTGTAGCCAATGCTTGTGATGGTTTTTCAGGCAGTCATCATTCCTGGAATGCTATTAGAATATTGGGAAATAGGCCTAGGCATTACAAATGGGATTAGACCTTGTTCCCCTCCAGTAGGTGGGGCCCACATGGGCATGTGGTGTTTTAGTATTAGAGTCATGTGGTGCATGTGTGTTGGAAAAGGCTATATGTGTTGATAGAGCCATCATTGTATTGGTACTCATGATCATGAGTTGTGTGTAAATGGACCATTTTTGGTTTGTGCTGAAATGGGGAAAGATTATGAGGCCACATAGTAACGCCATAACAAGGACGTCAAGATTCTAACTATGAAAGTGTAATATCCTCATTTTTGTTCTTAATATTCAACTACACAAACTACAGTCCACATAGATAAACATGTATAAAATTACTAAATTGAAATTTACCCATTAAATGTGCATATACTGATCCAATAAAATTAATACGACTTTATTTCAATAATAATTGACTTTATTCAAAATATGAGCCCATGGTTGTATTTAGATAATCCTACACCATGAAACACATGTTTATCCTAAAAAGTCAAGGAAAAATATTTGTAACTCTCAAATCAAGATATTAACTAGATTTTTGGATTCTACACTCTCTAATTACCTAGGTTTTGAAGTTTCATTAAATTCTAATAATTATTGTTGCCTTAATTAAAAACTATAAAAAAGCAACTAAAAACACTTGATAATGTGATACTATTTATCCTAAAAGGTCTTTGTGACACTCATCGCACAAAAGACCTAAGTTATAATGTAATTTCTTTTTACCTTCAAAATTTTTTTCATCAGAACTTAGGTCTTCTGTGTGATGAGTGTCACATAGATAGAAGAGTCAAACTTTGTATTAGACTCTCAAATCCTTGAATAGTCGTGAGACATGATTCATCCCTCTCACCTGACCTCATCATCTCCTAGACTCTATAGTCTTTGTTTCCTTCCTTCCCCTCGCTATCCATCCCCCTCTATGAAATCTCGATCACCACTAAACCCACCACTGCATGTAGCGCATAGAGATGAGTCAAGAAATCCCAGTCTCCATGGGACTCCATGCCCTCAGTACTCATGACCACATAGAGTCCTTCTTTCAGTAGGACTCAACCACAACCACATCTAGAGAACTGTCTCAATCCCTCCACAAGTCGAACTCCACCCATAGATATCCCCTCACAAACCTTGACTATAAAGTATATAAATAAGTCATCGAATGCAGACTACAGACCTCCAAAAACCCTTTGGCATTGCCAAAACTCCTTATCGCTCCCGTTAACCTGACCCAAAACCCCATCATTGGCAGCCTACACTTTTGGGTCTCAAAAGAGCCACCACCTATGTTGAACCCAGGAAAAGCTACACAAAGGAAATGAGAACCTTCACGAAGCTTTATCATCTGGAAATTTGACTCCTCGTTAAATTGCTTTACAATTTCCTATCTATGTTTTTCACTTTGCATACCTGAGTCAACGTTACATATCTAGCCGCGTGACCCGAAAATGATCAACTTTCTCCTATTTTCGGTCTACAAGGTTCTATCGAGTTGGATCCCAATTTGAAATGCATGATTTGAGGATGTCTACTTGGTTTCCCTTCTTCTCCCCTTCTCCTTTACATCCAAGCCATGATTGGTAATGCTAGCCACCATGAGACCTCAAATTAGGTCTTTTGATTCAGCAAGGAAATGTGGATCACATGGTCTTGATATGAGACCAATGTCATGATTAATTTATGGATTTTCCTTGTAGGTGTTCTCCTGAATTTCAAGCTATGGAGCAGTTTCTCACTGTAATTTGGAGGAAGATGACAACCTATATGTTTATGACTTTACCCATGGTTCTTTTTTTTTTGGTTGGCATGTGCCCTTAGGGGCATATTTGAGCTTTGACCACCTGGCTTATACATCGATCACATGTTTTCTTCTAAGGGTGCCGTGAGTAAGAGGCTAGCCCAGATTGGGCCAGCTTGGCAGAGCCCAATGACATCAATGGGCCTACGTGACTTTTTCAAATTTTTTGATTGGTCTGTTTTTCACAAATTTATAGTAAATGAATAGTTTATCAAAACATTATGGTTGCGAGTAGAGTAAGATTGTATGGTTTTCAAACCCTAATTCAATAACATCAGACCATGTTTTCCTAATAACCTATGATTAGGGTTTAAGATGCTAAATGATATGATAATTCATATAGACCATGTTAATTTCAGGACACTAAGGGTTGAATCAAGGCCAAGGATACTAAATTAGGATTTCCTTTGCTCCAGGTAAGAAGGTCATGCCACTATGCATATGTACTTTGGATGAATTGCATGTTATGTATGATTTAGGATTTTGCTTTAAATTCCAAATTAATGAATGAAATAAAGATAACAATGATACCTATGAGTATGTTATTTCATGCTATATCCATAAAGTCTTATGGTTATCATTGATTCTCATTAGTTTAATGCTATGATCATGTAATGATTAAGACATTGAAGAAAGATTCATGTAAATCATGTAATTGTTAATTTCAAAAATAAGAGGGAGAAATCCCATGATGATCAGGATAATGCACTAAAGTTGTGAATTCTTCCTCTTGATGTTATTTTATATTTATGACATTTATGAGAACTTTGGGGTAACTAAGATGACCCTTAACCCTCCTGATGAACACTTTCATGCAATTATTGGATGAGGAAAATTTACATTGATGGCAAGATAAGAACAATAATGTTAATTATTAAGATAAGAGAATTAAGAAACTTATTATATGTTGCTCACAATTATGAACCTTTATGGATGTTATTAGCTTCCCAGAAATGATGGGATTTCCGATCATGATGTGCCCCATATGGGTAGATATATAGAGAATGCATATAGTAACATTTCTTAATTCATTGATGTATTGAAAGATAAAGTGTAAAGATAATTTATAAGGTTAATTCATGTCAATTTTATTTCAATTCAAGTATATATGTGTATTTTTAGTTATTATACAATGCACGGTCACTTACTTACGTTGTTTCTCTATTTCATATGGTTGTGATATGAGATGTCCCTAAATAAAGAAGCAAAGGAGAACTGAAGCAATCCCTTCAACGTAGTTGACATCAAAGGAGACTCCAGCTTGGTGGGGTTCCATCTACCACTCGATAGATTATTTAGTGTAGTTGTTATTTCATGCTTTATATTTTCTTAGCTTACATGTATTAGGTTTGACATCAAGATGAAACAATTTATGTTTTTCCTTTCAAGAACAATGTATGAATATATATTTCAAATTAATGCATGGTGTTTCATTTATCTTTTTGTTATGTATATGATGTTTTTCTAATGTTCCTCCAAGTCGAGTGAACCTTGTTATGGATAAAATGGGGTTCATTTCCACTGATATATATGTGCTTGGGTGGGTGTTACAGAAAGATTGCAACATCTCAAGATTTTAGGCCTTAGATAATATGATCTTGAAAGGAATTATTAGACTACTCATATCACCGAGGTGTACCTCCTTTTTATGGAGACCATCCCTGAGAACTCTCCAATAAGTGTGCTTATTTTAGATTACTAGGATGGTTGGCCTATTGAAATGTTGACCACACACTATCTGTGAGTGAGAAAAAAAGTGCACAACCAAGGCATGTGGTAGTCTTTGGGGGCATTTATCACTCCTAAATTATATTAGAGCCTTAGGAAGTGGGTCTGGGCATTACAAAACACAATAGATATGTTATTTAAACCAAAATCAAGATGTACATGACCCTAGTTATGATCACCTAATGCCATATCAAGGCTTAAAACTTTATTTAATGTACATCATATCTAGTATATATCAGTATTTAGTCAGTTGCTAGAGCATGGGTGGATTAGATTATATTTCATTTCATAACTAGTTACTTATTGAAATTTATACTAGAGGATCTCATCTACATTACTTTTTAGTTAAACACTCTCATATTTCCACTTTATCTTCCCAAGAATTATATATACTTATTTCATAGCTATTCATTTATCTAAGAAAATTATATAAGCCTATAGAAGTTTTACATATAGTTATCACCTAAGTATTTTCCTTCAAAATATAAGGTTGATCAAAATGATATTCTCTATAGTAATATTGTCATTCTTAAATTTCTAATTGCATATGCATGTAACTAACTTATTATCACTTATAAGTTTTTTAATGTATCTTTTATATATATATCTACGGATTTCATTTTCCAATCATGGAATAATAACATCATCTACATCTATTTATATTATAAGCATCCATACATATGTTAGTGAAAGCATTTTCTGTTATATTTCTTTCCTTATTTTCCCGCTTAATTTGAAATAGGACAACATAAAAAATAATGTAGAAATATCTTCTACATTCAATTTGAACTTATACATACCATATGAATACATATATATATGGTGTTCATGTTTGACAAATATTAATATAGTAGAAAAACCATGTTTTATATAATCATAAGTTTGAATTAGTGTATAGGTCCATCATTATATTTATATAATCTTTTCTAAGATCAATACTAGAACCTACTAGTTATGAATGTCCATACAAAAATAAATACACTATTATTATAATCTAGGGGTCAAAACTGATAACTTACTCTAGGATTTTACTATAGATGACTTTTTATAACGAAATCATTATTATTATTTAAATTAATGTTTTAATTCATTTTTCTTTAGTTTATTACAATTAATCAAACATTAATGTTTACTACTATTAGTCCACCCCCTCTATATACATATCTTAGGTTCTAAGTCTTATAGAATGAATTATATATATATAGAGAGAGAGAATATACCCAATTACAAGTTATGAAATTATAGAACTCTAAATTCTAACCTTACTCTAGATTCCTAGTTATTATAGTACTATAAACAAATTCTATATTTGGAAATTCAATAGGCTTAAATGATGAAGTTACATAATTGTCTTAAGTACTCTAGAATGTATATGTGTGTGGTGTACGTGTGTGCATGATAACTGCATATTCAACCAAGTTTTATTTGAATTTTAATTTAGTTTTGTATACATATTCCTTGATCTTCTTTAGAATTGGGTTCCTTTGTGTTTTTTAAATATATGTTAATTTATTAGAGATTTGATGTATTTTATGAACTTCTAGTGCATATTTGAGCATAATCTCTTCATACTATCCCGTCATAGGGGGCCCCGTTGCCCTTCAAGGGGTTGGAGTCAAGAGAAAGCCACCTCTTGGAAGTGTAGGGAAATGCTCAGCCTGAAACAAAATTTCATAAAGAACACATGGGAATAATCATCCAATTTTGGGTCCTAAAAATCTATGTCTAAAGGCTTGTGATGATCATGCATTTCCATCGATTTGTGGCTTCATCAGTCTATGCTTCCATCAGTTTGCATCCATCTACATTTTCATCAATTCATCTCATTCAACATTTCCATTGGCAATGAATCAATGAAAACTCACTCACCAACCCAGGAAACTTATGCCTGCATCAATCAATGAAAACCCTATGCTAAATGTCAATAAAAATATTACAAGTGCCTATACATGGAAGCCCTACATGTGTCAATCAATGGGGATTCTTCACTATTTTTCTACTAATAAAAATCATAACCCTGACCAGTATTGGCAACGTTCGATGCCTATAAATGAAAAGCCACACTTTTGACAATCGATGACACCTCTATGACTCCAACCAATGATGACAGTGTGTGTGTCTAATGATGGAAATACAACAAACAACAACCAATCAAATCATAGACACCACCAACACATGAAATCTCTACTCGTGTTAACTGATGAAGAACTTGTATTCACTAATTGATGAAAACTTTGACTCCCACAATCAATGAAATCAATAGATTAAAATTGTGCATTTGTCAACAAAGGGTAATATAAGAGTCATGTGACCCCTTGTCTTCCTACATCTAATGCCAACTTTGAGATTGTGAACCTATATTAAACCTAATATTTCTCTAATCTTGCTTTACTATCACAATTGTGTGCTTTGATACCAATTTATTAGAATATATCTCTTATTGGATTCAATTTGCACATTGATTATCCTAATATTAAGTTTCCTTACAAGTTGTTGAATTAATTGTAAATTCATAAAAATGTGAGTACTTAATTGTAAATTATGTGAAACAAAATATAAACATGAGTCTTGATACTCATACTTGTTTGAGCCTTGAAAAAAATGGTAAACATACGACTCTAATCTAACCTCGATTGAACATTGTTTGCCTTGGGTTGTAATTTCATGTAAAATTACAGATTTATATGCAATTCCACCTTAATGAAGGATGTGATTGTAAAAGTGAATATATTTTATCTAATTACATGCCTTCCTTAATAATGATACATAATTTTATGATATTTTAACTTGGTCAGTATGATCTTTCATCCTATCTGGTGTATTGATTGATGAGGACCGATGGACCTCTCAACTGATGGAGTTTCTGGAACCCATCGATATATGAAGATTATGGAACTTATCAATCAAATGGAGGTTCTAAGGACCCATTAGTCTAATAAATTTTGTAACAATTCATTAGATTATGAGGATCCTAAGAACTGTCTTCGAATGGAAAGACCCTACTAAACGGTGGAAGATGCACATATGACCATTTTATTTTCTACACCGATGGAGATTCTGGACCAATGAGAGTTTTGTGATTGGAAACTGATGGAAACCGTAGACTTGGGGACTGATGAGAAATTTACATGGTTAGATTGATAAGATGGGAATCTTGAACACCAATGGGACCTTTGAGTTGTCAACTAGTGAGAATATTAGGCATAAGAACCAATGAAGCTCATGTGTGTATGAACTGATGGAAAATCTAGATAGTACAACTAGTGAAGTTCCACACTAGTAGGTCGACAGGAAGTTTTTTTAGACCATTGGAAAACATCCTAGGATTGATAAAAATGAAAGGAGGTCTATGAGAAGGCTTCTTTGATCGATGAAGGTCCTTCTTTGACATATGATAATTTTAGAGACTAGTTATGAGAAATTTTGACATATGTACACATCATAATATGCAATACCCTTCCCCTTCATTATAGAGGCTCATTTGATAGTCCTTGTACTACTAAAAACATGCATGGAGCCTTGGATATTAATGAAACCTCTTGGGGGTCAATGCCCATGGATGGGAGCTTATAAGTAGATGCATGTCAAAGATCAAGAAACTCCATAGTGTTTTCAAGCTTCCCAACCTTGTTTCTTGCATAAAAAATGTAAGATCATTTCTTCTAATATCTTGTTCCTTCAGTTCTTTATCCTTCTTACTCGTTGTCTGAAGTCTGTGGTTTTCCCATGGTGGTAACTTACTTATCTAGCTAAAATACACTCTTTTCTCTTGTTTTCCCGAGATCCACCATGTAGGAGTCATCTTGGAGCTATAAAAGTGATATTGGATGTGGAAAGGAGGTTCCATGGAAGTAGTCTTTCTATTCCACACCTCTCTTTCTTCCTTTGGTCGAGATTCATTGACTTTCATGATTGAGCCTACTCTATTTAGCTAAAGATCCTTCCTTTTCATTCTCTTTGATCTAAAGGAAGATACATTTTTCTTATAACCTTGTTTTTATGGCTATTTTAGAGATGATATCAGATCTTAAAGGCTAATCGTGGCTTTCCTTGTTGAGCCACATGATCATCACCATGAGAGGAGAGTGATATATAATTTTCTCATATTTTTTGCCTACTTGTACATGGAAATCCTTATACTTGCTCCAAAATAACATAATATTGCCTTATGATCGGCTTACATACTAAAGGATGATTTCTTGAGGACTTTTATAGATGATATAATTTGAGATACAAAATTTTGTGTTCCTTATAACCTTCAAAAAATTATTGATGATGTTAATCTCATGACACTTAAATATGTTATGTGGAAATACAAAATACATGTGAAATGATACTAAAAATGGTATTTTATGGTTGGTGCCATATAATGTTAAAATTAATATACATGTTATTATTACTTTTTGAGAGTGGACATATAATGAAAAAAGGTTCTTATTAAACCATTATACTATTGAAACTTCATTTGAGTTAGACTTATAATCTCAAGATAGCCCATCTATGCATGAAATTGGTCCTTTCTATGTGTAATTGTGTAATTGATGTAACTAACTAATACTTTAGAATTTAAGTTGATATTTTATATTGTGATGAGTCACAGTAATATGAAGTGGAATACAGAATTTGAATTGGTTCTGGTAGTTACAAAAGTCATGTCCTTAGTATGGCCTTATGAGGTGATATCAGTCTTATATGGCCAATGGGGGTGGTTTCGTGCCCTAATAAGTACTTTGTGTTAATTTATGAGTAGTATTATACCTTCTAGAGTAATGAATACTTAACTGGATAATAGATCAATCTAAAAATCATTATGAATTAAGAAGCATAATTTCATGAATATACATGAAACACATCATGGGGGTAATAAATAAAGTATGCATGAAGTTACTCAAAGGTTTCTTAATCAATGAGAGTTTACTAATGGATGACAATATATTTATACAAAAGTGAACTTAATGGAGCAATTATCTTCCTCTATTTAATATCACTGTCTTTCATCTCTCCTTTATCTATGTTCCAATTAGATTGAATAAATATGTGAAAAAAAATGTGATAATGCAAGATGTATCTTGGTTATTGGATATATATACATGTAGGCTTGATGCCTTGAGGTTGATATCTTGAGTGAAATGGAGCATATGTCATCATTGGGATGATCGCAGGGCCAATGGTCAGGTTTAATTCTTGATTGATCATGGATGAAGTATAAAATGATGGATATAATGGTGAAACAGTTAAAGTGGGGAAATGACGTAATCTTATAAGATTGATAACTATTTCCTCAAACTATGACATATTATCATAATCAAGTAGAATCTAAAAGTTACATGTAATGAGTATTTGCTGACTTGAATAAATATTTCTAAAAATGGTATAGCATGGAAATTCCTTATGGAAACTTTATATATGAATTGTGATGATTAACCATGCTCTATGATCATGTCTTGTCCTATATGATGATTATGGGAATATTTAAGTATTGTATAATCAACAATATTTTTTAAAATAATTTGAACGCTAGATATGAAAAAATAGAGGGAGTAAATATCCTTTGTTACACCCTTATTAAAGTGACATTCCATGATTTAATATGTTGTTCCTTATTGTGGGAAAAGATTCTTACTTGTACCTTGATCTCGTGTCTTGATATTTATGAATAGTTTCTATATCATCTGAATTTATTAGTCTTGATACATATATATATATATATTATCAGTTATATCTTTTTTAAATTTTTTTTAAATAGTTGAAGTACAAATAATTTTCCTAATTAATAAAATGAAAACCTAATCATGTAGTGACATGTTACAGTATTCCCACTATTAGAACTTGTTGTATAGTGAAAGGATTTTCCTTATAGCAGTCTCATATTGTGAGAAGGATCTCAGAGTCATATATCATTGAGTATATGTGGATGATGGGAGGTTTTTTTCTTTCATCCTGACTCCAAGGCATTTAAGGATAGTTTTGGTTGTGTGTCAGTTTATAGGTGATTGAGAATGGTTGAGGTTGTGTCTGAGATGTATATAACATTGAGAGTGGTTTTGGTTGTAACTCAGATTGAAGGTTGTATACCCTGGTTTTTTGATGTTGTGTCTTTTATACGCAATATCGACAATGTTTTAGTGGGATGGTCGTTGTCCTCCTACTAGAGATTGGGCATGGTGCCACTATAGTTTGTCACTCTCACTGATTGTGGGGAAGAGATATTTATAATTCTAGTCATCCTTGATATTATACAAGACTGATTATGACTTTACACTAGTTAGCTACTAGTTTGAGTGCAACACCTCAAACTACCTAGGTATTAATAAAACATATAACTCGATTATGTAGTATAACTTTTTAGGTTTAATTGACAAATCACATGAATGTGCTATTGCATTCCTTTACTTATCATATGCATTGTGTTTATTTCTTACTCTTTACAAGTAAGTGAATGGCTCAGGTATATGTATAGTATAGCCTTTTTCTACTTACTAAGTATGCATCCATGTGAAGAGAATAAGTACTTGATGTGTATATCTTGCGCAATGATATTTAACTATTGATTAATATACATAAATAATCTAATAATCATATTCCTGTAGTCAATAAGTAGTTAGCTTTTTCTGTATCATGTCAATGCGACTTGTATCACCTCTATTGTGATCCACATCTTTAGGTATGTTGGATTTCACAAAAGACGTGTTGATCAAGATCTATAGAGGAATAATGTAGAAAATTCATTCTAGAATGACCATTTACTCACAGTTTCATGAGTAATGATTGGGTAGTTGATGATGTATCGAAGTTTTTTCTCTTAGTGTTTCCCAAAGATCATAGTTTGTATATGAATCAGCTATATTATATTTCTATAGTATCTGAATTTTGGATAATATTTTAATCCCTTTGATGAAATCAATAAAGAGAGGCTTTAGTTGATTCTCCATTATGTCTCCCTGTGGAATGTTTCAGAGATGTAGAATGTACAGTTCTATATATCAATTGTAAGGTTTTTTATGGAGGTTTCTTATAATTGGATCTCTATGCATATTGCTTTATTTCAGAATTTTTTGATTTGGTTTTTGATGGTTGCTATTTTTTAGTTGAGTTTTTGTGTAAGGATTTGTCCTAATGATCAATTAAGGTTTGATCAACAGGATGGATCCTTACAAAGGCGGTATCAAAGCATAGGTTAGCAGTATCAGAGCTAGGATTCACCATGGGGTGAGGCACAAGTACTACAAGTGATTTTTCAAAATGAATAACATTTGACTCATAGACTAAGGCACTCAAGGATTTATTTGGTTCACATGATGAAAATGGATGGCATTTATGGAAGGATTGGATTTCATTGAGAATGAATAATGAAAGGTTAGAAATTTTCTATCCTGAGTTTGGTGTGTTGAGTATTAGATCAGATTGAATCTGAGTTGAATGTGTGTTGTGCCTCTACTAGTCCCCAAATGAATAACATCACTCTTGCAATAGGTATATTCTTGACAATTCCATATGATAAACATAAGCAAAGTATACCAATTAAACAACATAACTATAATGGCTCCCAAGTAATAATTAAAAATCTCAAAGGAAAATACATTATCGTCTACTCCTTGCAGCGAATGGAGTACCGTAATATATTTTCATGGGTGTGTTGCAGATGCAGAATATCAAGGCAAAGATCATTTCAAGATTGCTAAAATTTTGAAAGATCAAGGAGATATAAAATGTATTGTTCAGGACACCATTGTGCTAGAGCTCTGTTTTGATCACATTGGAACCAATCGGTGTCATGTTGGAGTTCTGCATGACAAAGACCACATGACATTAGTCGGAATACATATGTCGTGTGACGTAGATATAGAATGATTCTAGCAGTAGTGGTAGGTGAGATAGGCCAGGATTGATGGGAGCAAGGGGTACATGTGATAGAAGTTGCAATTGTGCAGGTTTTATTGTCTCAAATTAGGATTACAGAGCTTTATATACAAAATAGGGGGAGGCATGTGCCTAGCAGTTCCTTAATGTGGCTTTGATGCTGTAGGATAGTTCAATCTCCAAGGAAAATAGGAGTTAGGTTTAAAATGATAACTAAGTGATGAATCTGACACAAACATTGTACGTGCTACTTGAAACTAGTACTTGGATGCATTGGTCATGTATCCAAATATTGAGGAATAGTCAATATGGAACCCTTTGGTTGTTCTCCTTCTAAGTGCTCTGACTAGGTAATCAGTTGGAAAACAACCTTAAAGTATAATAAGATAAGAACTCATGATGAAAAGAATGGGATAAAAGTGTTGGGAAATATGGGCACAGAGTATAGCATCGGAAACAAAAAACAATCTATCTGGTATTCCCATAATAGCAATATCGTGTCAACTACTATGAAATAGAAAGGATGGTTTAGCAATTTATACGTGGTCCTAGAATAATTCTAGTGATAACAACTCGCTTCAATGCAATTGTCCACTAGTTTCCCTTGGACGGTGGTTGTGCAGCTCCTAGTCTTCAACACGAACAACAAACATAATAGCTTCTACAACGAATCTTGTGGTCTTACCATGGATTGCAGGATGACTTTGCTCTTCTACAATAGTGAAAGGACTCCTGCCTCTAGAGTAATCTACATGGACCAACTAGACTCCTGTCGTTCAAATTAAATAGAAAAGAAGGAGTTGTCCCTCCCATTGGGGTACTAGTCACCAACTTGCTCTCTCACAACACGATCCTCAGTTGTTCTCTCCTATCACTATCCCTCCCTAGTCGGGTAGGACTTGCTTGGGCTCTCTTGGTTATCACAACCAGAGAGGACAACAATTGTTAGAGAAATTGATACTCAATTGTCTGTATTGTATTCTAGGAAGCCCCCTGACACGATTTTTTTGTGTGTCTAAACACAAGTGTATGTATCGTGTAATATAGGCCAAATGAGGCATGAGTTGAACTCAGGGAGACTTTCATTCAGAGACTACTACTAACTACTGGAAATCAGTTAGACTGATTAAGTTTGAGAGAGATGGTTTTTTTTAAAGAAAACAAAATAAAATTAAACTGAAAATGGTTTGATTAAATCGAATGATGATGGAATTCCTTAGAAACACTAGTTTCACCACGGATCCCCATTGTATTTTATTTTTACTGATTTTAATATAAATTAACCTCTATCTTGGATAGGAAGCCTGTAGCGAGAATTGCCCGTTCCCACGGTACAATTCACTACCTAAATCTAAGCCAACTCCATGTCTGTAGTAGTTTAAATCTTAGATTAGGTGCTTTACAATCAATCTTTAGGTTTCTTCCCACTAATTGCACATCACCTTTACCAAAGGATGCATAGGATGGTGTTTATGTGTAGATTTCAGACATTTAATTCTCCTTTCAGATTAATTATTTGCCTATGATTTCTAATGAAGGTTATCAATCAACACAAGTGCAAGCATTCACACACATAGACATCTAAGATTATGAGGAAAATTACACTAAATCATGCAAAATTCGATACAATGGTTCACCGGGCTACTCCCAGGTCCTAAGGAATTAAGGGGTTTAGCCCCGCATGGTTTTCAACATTTTGAAAATGAAGGGAGAATAGAAAAATGTGGGGAACATGGAGAAACTCGAGTAACCCCTCAGATGGAAGTGCAAGCAAATGATCCTCCTCCTTTGGTGCGTGAATTGCGGCCTTCCAACAACAAATTCATCCGTCAGAGATGCTTGAATCGTCCTGATGCAATCCTTCGGCTCCGTTCTTTGCTCCTCCTCTCTATCTCGACTCTTGTGTGTGTAGCGTATGATCCTCCTCGGTTAGGCTATCCCTCGTTAGGTAATAGACCTACTTACGACCCTCAAAACAATGTGGACCGTTAGATCTGCGATCCTACAGAAATTTGTAAATCAACAACGTCGGTGGAGCCGAGATGTAGAATTCGGTGGCACCGAGATGGCTAGATCTCGATCTTGGTCTGCAATTCTTCTGAGTTAGTACCACTGACGAGAAGGGTTGGTGGTGCTGAGATGGCGCGATGACTTTTTATTGCCTCTCTGTTTCAATTTCGGTGGCACCGAGATATAGGGTCGGTGGCACCGAGATTTCTTTGCACACTTAGCACCTAAAAAGCATATAAAATCATGCATAAGCCCAAGATTAATATAAAATCTCATAAATATAATAAAATAGGCAATATTTTATGCAAAAGAACGTATATTGGTCATTAGAAGTAATACATGCAATAATAATTAAGAAAATGGTGAAAACTGCATAAAATAACCCTAAATTAGGCCTGTAAAATCAATTCCAAACACATGCATCAAACTCCCCTAAGTTTGAATCTTGGTCATCCTCAAGCAACACTCTCTTTAGATATGATTGAGATAAGTCAACAAAATGACACTAATACATAAACTATATCTAGGTGTCTCTCACCTTTGGGTCCTCATACCAGCCCTTACTGACCCCTGAACACCAACTACTCTAAAAGCGACCAAGAACCTCTATAAATGATGTCTATCCCTAAATCAATGTATCACTATCAAGTAAAGCAGTTAACATGATAGACTCTATGGATTCATACACGGTGCATCATGTGATCTCCTATCTACGTTGCTCCTTTTTTTACCTACCATCTACATGGAAGCAGTTCTCCTGATCAGAATGTATGAGGAGACCATCATATATGTGGCCTATCGATAAGAGCAATGGGTGGATGAATGGGTGGCTATGGAAGACTCATGAGCACATTAAATCATTCATGCAATCAAAAGGATGATGAACCTATAATGCTGAAAAATTGAAATATGCTCCTAATGCCTAGTGACTGAAGTGAAATGATGAATGCATGAACATTTCATCTCAGAGTGGGACGAAATACCTACAAAGTACATTAAGAATTAGGTCTTCCTCCACTGAGGTGAGAGTATGCCCTTTCTCCTTTATTTCTCAATTATGCTCCATGTTCACTAATTATTCTTTTTTTTTCGTATTCTTTTTTTTCTCTTTTTTTTATGAGTCCCTTCTTATCATGTTGTACTTTTATGGCATTTTTCCTCGATACCATGCTACTTTTTTCTTTTTCAAGGGTATGGGCATAATCCTCACCATTTTTTTTTGCGTTTTGGAAGAAACTAAGTACATGATAACATTATATGGAAAATGAAATGCAATGATGACTACAAAGGGAAATATGCAATGCAACTACATGACATGCACCCAAATTTGGTTGTGCATGTAGATTTTCTACTTTTTTTTCTCTATAATGCAATTCTACTATGCAATGCAAGTATGGTTTCAAAAGATGGAATGATAGAATGTGCTCAATCATCTTATGGTTGAGTGTCAAATGAATGTATATGAGGTGGATGAGATCACACGACTAAATGAAAGAACTCTCAGAAAAGATCGTGTCCCTCTCTAATGACCTGTGTACAGGGTAACTAAAGGATTTCTTTCTTAAATTTCAGTTCAAGGTCCCATTGGTGTTTGGTCAGTTTGGGCTCAACAAACATGTCAACCACTTTCTTAGACAAGTAAGATAGCCATTTATGTTATTATGTCCTAAAGTTGACATACTCAAGCACTTCCTCAGTTGTACTACTCAACTCCTCACAAGATAAGCATAACCCAAAAAAAGTACATATATTTTTTTTTCATTTTTTATAGCACTCGGTCGAAGATAGACACTAAGTTAAAACCATGCCTTTAATTTCTTCATAGATTACACTAGATAGATTATGCATCATACATAAGCAACACTCAAAGCAACCTAACTTACCAAATTAAGAAAACAAAATGCTAGAAAGATATGAAAAACTAAGATAGAGTTGTTCCAGCCCCCCCCAAGCTTAAATATGACTATCACCTCATAGTCAACATTCCAACTTAAGAAGTGGAACAGTAATACCCGTATAAAATGATGGTGGTGTTTGTGTAGGGTCCAGGGGTGGCTGTGTGGGGTCCAATGGTGGGAACATCCCCTGGAATGTCGGATCTGTGGAAGGCATATCGGGTGGCATCTGGTAACCCCCGAAGTAGCCCTGGCTCCAGTAGTGGTCGAAGAAGGGCTGTCTGTAGTTCTCCATCTGTTGTAGACGTTGATGCATGTTCTCTTGGTTGGCCAAGAGAAGTCGCTCATTGTCGTAGATGGCTTGCTGGTTTGTGTACAACTTTCCTTGGACATCCTGGATGCCCACCAGTGATGTTGTCTATTGGTGTTGATGCATCTATATGTCCTACATCATCTTGTACATGCCTGCCATGGAATATGCATCCTCTCTTGGTTGAGAGGGTGGAGGGGCGGAAGATGTGGAGGCCTCATAGTTTCATGGATGCTTCCTCGGAGCAATGGGGTGAGTGATGGGAGTGGTGTCCTCCACCTCGTCATCATCTTCATCGTGCTCCTTTTCATCCTCATCTCTGTCGTCATCTGAAGGTACTTCTTCTACTTCCACGATCGGCCACCTTTAGTGGGCCACATCCCTGATGCTGAAGGCTAGGTCAGGGAGTTGCCACTCATGGAAGGTCTTAGCAACTGTACAAATCACGAAGATGGTGTGGTGGTGGACGCAGATCAGGCCAGCATCCCTGAAATGGTTGTGGTCAACTCGCAGCTGAGATTACATCGACTCCAGTGTGGAGAGGTCCAGTCCGAGGTGTAGCACGATCAGGGTGATGAGTCCCCCAAAAAGAATTGGACCGTTCCTCTTCATATTCCTCTTCGTCGTCATCACGTGGTTGAGGAAGAAAGCTCCAAAATTGAGTGACTGCTTCTCGAGCAGCTGGTGGAGGAAGAACAAGTCCGCCTGTTGAGCCTTCTCCTTCCCCTATGTAGACTTGGCGAAGAGGGTGTTGGTGAGCATCCGATGTAGAACCCGGACAAATGGATGCTCAAAGTTTAAGAGGTAGATATGGTGAAAGATAATCTTATGACCGGATGGTACAGTGACAAAGTCCACCCGAATGACACTGTAGTCAACGTTCTCTGGTTGGCGAATGTTGGAGTGGGGCCAACCGTAGATGGCATTGAAGGCACAGAGGGTCATTGAGTAATTCACATTATAGAGGTAGAAGTTGACTCTCCCCTCCTTCAATTGACTCCTCACAGGGAAGTTAAGGTCAGGTGCCACATAGATATCAAGAGAAGCCATGAACTTGAGGAATATCTCTCGGTACGTGGCCACCCACCGAAAATTGGATCGGCAGACCCATCAGTTAATTGCTGCCCTTCGCAAACCGGCGCCATGTTATCGATGAAACCCATGTCTTCTATCAATTGTCGATCGCCATATCTTATCATAGAAAATGACCTCTTGGCCAACTTCCCATACACCTTCCTCACCTCAGTTGATGGATGTACTATCCTTGGGTGGGGTGTGAGGCCAGCGGGAGCTCCGACTCTTCTCGCCATTTTGATGATGAAGGAAGTGGTGAAGAAGATGAAGATCTTGATGCTCGGAAAAGTCCCAGATACTTAGTAGTGCTTCTTTCTCAAGTGGGAGAGGAGTGGAGATTGAAGGTGTGAGTAAAATGAACTCCACACCTCTCCTTTTATAAGCCTGGACCGACCGTCTGTCATACTCTATGTGGCACTGACTAGGTGAGTCGGTGGCACTGAGCCTGGTAGGAATTTGTGGCCTCGATGCATCGACAGCCGTCAGTGCTCCATCCACACTTTGCGGATCTTCAGGTGTCGGTGCTACCGACTTATCCATGGACCGGTGTCACTGATCGTCGATGCTCGTTCATTTGATTCGTCGATTGTTGCGGCACTCAGATTGTTGATGTCATCTGTCAGTGGCACTGAGACGGGTAGTCGATGATACCGACTCCTCTTCGGTGCTCCTTTGGTGCACTGAATTCACCACTGAAACTAGGCCCAGAAAAAATCGGTGCCACCGACTTGGGGGTCGATGGCATCAATGCCTTATCAGTTAAAATTGTATGTCATTTCTACACTTTCTTCAGAAGCTCAGTGGCACCGATTAGGTGAGTCGGTGGCACCAAGTTTTTATTATGAGTTTGGCTTTTCGTTTGAACCAATTTTGGTGCCACCGACTTTGGATCTCAGTGGCACCAACCCTATGCACAGCTGCACACTCAACAAACGGGTCAGAGTATCATTTTTATATAAAATTATGAAAAACTAAGTACCAATGCATCAAAATAAAGCAAATAGAATGTAAAGAAGACACAAAACATTGGGTTGCCTCCCAACAAGTGCCCTTGTTTAACGTCCTAGGCTAGACATATCCAAAGCTCAAGATCAAATGGGAGAGATGAGTTTCACCTCATCCTCTTTCCTAGTGAAATCTTCCCCAAAGTAGTGTTTCAATCTTTGTCCATTCACTAAGAAGGTTCTCTCCCCCTCCTTGATTCTCACAACCCCATGTGGGAACACTTCATCTACAACAAAGGGTCCACTCCATCTAGACCTAAGTTTCCCAAGGTGCAATTTTAATCTAGAATTGAAAAGCAAACGACACTCTCCCGGATAGAACACTCTCCTCTCTATATGTCGGTCATGAATTTGCTTTGTCCTTTCTTTGTACAATCTAGCATTTTCATAGGCATTCAATCTTATTTCATCAAGTTCATTCAATTCCAACATTCTCGTCTTCCCGGCTTCATCAAGATCAAAATTAAGCCATCTCAATGCCCAATAGGCCTTATGCTCGAGTTCCATTGGAAGATGACATGCCCATCCATAGACTAGCCTAAAGGGTGTAGCTCCTATCAGTGTCTTGTAGGCTGTCATATAGGCCCAAAGTACATCAACAAATAACTCACTCAAATTTTTCCTGCTTGACGACACCATCTTCTCAAGGATCTTCTTAATCTTTCTATTTGATATTTCCACTTGTCCTTGAGTTTATGGGTGATAGGGTGTACCCACTCGATGCGTCACTCCATACTTTCTCAAGAGTGCCCCAAACTTGCAATTAGTGAAATGAGTTCCCCCATCGCTAATGATCATCCTAGGCACTCCAAACCTACAGAAAATGTGCTCTTTGACAATTTTGCATACAACTGCAGCATCATTGGTGCCAGTTGGAATTGCTTCCATCCACTTTGACACATAGTCAACGACCAACAAGATATAAAGGTTGCAATTAGAGGACACAAAGGGTCCCATAAAATCTATTCCCCACAAATCAAAACCTGTACCTCTTAGAACACATTCAAGGGCATCTCATGTCGCTTGGATATGTTACCGGAGCGTTGGCACGCATCGCACCTCTGCACATAGTCATATGCATCTTTAAATAATGTTGGCCAATACAAACCACTTTCTAGAACCTTTGCAACTATCCTAGAACTAGCATGGTGCCCTCCTGTAGGTAGAGTGTGATAGTGTTTCAACACACTCTCATACTCACTCTCTGGAACACATCTTCTCAAAATACCATCCCTGCATTATCTCAACAAGATAGGATCATCCCAAAAATAATAACGCAGAGAATGAAAAAATTTCTTCTTTTCTTGATACCCCCAATCATTAGGAAACTCCTTGCAAGCAAGATAATTCACAATATGAGTAAACCAAGGGTCCTTATGATTAAGAGAAAATAATTGTTCATCGAGAAAGGTCTCTAGGATGGGTATGTCAAGGTCTTTCTCATCTACCCTCTCTAGATTGGATAGGTGGTCAGCTACCACATTATCAATCTTGGCCTTGTCTTTCACCTCAATATCAAACTCCTACAATAAAAGGATCCATCAGATGAGTCTAGGTTTGGTATCCTTTTTCTGTAGCAAGTACTCGATGGCTGCATGATTCATCCACACCACCACTTTAGCTCCTACAAGGTATTTCCTAAACTTTTCAAAAGAAAAAAACCATAGCCAATAGTTCTTTTTCTGTGGTGGTGTAATTCAATTGTGCAACAATAAGAGTTTTAGATGCATAATAAATGATCGTAGGGACCTTGTTGAGACGATGTCCTAACATAGCCCCTACCACGTAATATGATGCATCACACATCAACTCAAATGTTTGGCTCCAATCCGGAGCCTGCACAACCAGTGTGGATATTAGCTTCTCTTTCAAAATCTCAAATGCTCTAAAACATTTTTCATCAAACTTAAATTCCACATTCTTTTCAAGAAGCTTAGATAATGGTTTAGCGATCTTTGAAAAATCCTTGATAAATTGATGGTAAAACCTGGCGTGGCCTAGAAAACTCTGAACTGCCTTCACCGAAGATGGTGGAGGAAGTTTATAAATCACTTCTATCTTAACTGGATCTGCCTCCAGTCCTTTGCTAGACACCTTTTGTCCTAGCACAATCCCCTCGCTAACCATCATGTGACATTTTTCCCAATTAAGCACTAGGTGTGTGTCCTCACACTTTTGTAAAACCTTGTCCAAATTTTGCAAGCACTCATCAAAAGATGCCCCATAGACTAAAAAATCATCCATGAAAACCTCAAGGCACCTCTCCACCATATCTAAGAAAATCGCCAGCATACACCGCTGAAAAGTCACGGGAACATTGCACAACCCGAACGTCATGCGACGATAGGCAAACGTGCCATAAGGGTAGGTGAAGATAGACTTCTCCTGATCCTTAGGCTTGATAGAAATCTGATTATATCATGAATATCCGTCCAAAAAGCAAAAGTGGGAGTGACCAGCGAGTCGCTCTAAAATATGATCGATAAACGGTAGTGGAAAGTGATCTTTTAGTGTGGCGGTGTTCAATCTCCTATAATCAATGCAAACATGCCATCTTGTCACTAATCTAGTTGTGATTTGTTCATTAGATGAATTAGTAGTGATAGTGATTCCCCCCTTCTTAGGCACTACCTATGTCGGACTTACCCACATAGAGTCAGAAATAGCATAAATGATACCTGCCGACATTAGCTTGATGACTTCCTTCTTCACTACCTCCATCATGATGGTGTTGACGCGACATTGAGGCTGTATGACCGGCTTTGCTCCTTCCTCTAGCCATATTTTGTGTTGGCATAGTGTAGGTGATATTCCTTTGATGTCGGCTACCATCCACCCGAATGCACCACGGTGGCACTTAAGCACGACAATCAATTGATCTTCCTCGGACTCGCTCAATGATGAAGAAATGATGACCGGTAGCTTTTCTTCAGTCACTAGAAACATGTACTTGAGGTGAGGGGGCAGCGGCTTGAGCTCTAGCTCTGGCAGGCTCACAAGTGAAGAGACCAACAGTGGTGGCAATGGTCCCAAGTCCTCAAAATGTCTAGAATAGTAGCACAGAAAGACCTTCAATAGCCTTGCACACTCCTCCAAGGACCGACTCCTCACACAATCATCCATGATGTTCATGAGGTATGCCTCTAGAGGTAGATGTGGATGTATCTAGACTAGAGAATCCTCCATGTCATCCTATGCAGTAGAAGAAATCAGCTCCTCTTGCTCATCATCTAGGTATCCCACCGCCTTGACAAGTGAGACCACCTTGGTGTTCTCCATGATGTCCATGGCTAGCGTACCCCTATCCACCTTTGTCATCACATGTGCCATATTCAAGAATGGTTGTCCCAAACATAGAGAAATGTTGTTGTCCCTATGTGTCATCACATTGCATTGCTCATGATCATCAGATGACTTTGAGTTATCTGACATGTTTATCTCAAACCTTTCATCCTTGATCCCCATGGTTAAGCGACCTCTGCCCATCTCCAAGATCATATCAGCTATGGCATGGAAAGGTTTTCCCAGTATAAGCTCATTGCCATGGTCTTTTTGCATTGCCATCACCATAAAATTTGTGAGAAATACAAATATATCCACCTTTACAAGCACATCCACACAGATACCAAAAGGCCTTACCACATAATTGTCCACCAATTGGATAGTCATGCTGCTCTTCCTAGATGTCTTTAGGTCAAGCTTTTTCAAAGTGGTTAAAGGCATAAAATTGATACTCGCCCCCCGAATCACACAGTGCATCACCAAAATTGGACTTCTCGATATAGCAGGTGATGTTGAAGCACCAGGGGTCCTGTCTCTTAGGTGAAAGTGTACCTAGAATGAAAGAACTGGCTTGCTCTCTAAGTACCACTACCTCATCGTCTGGATTCTTCCTCTTCTTATTGATTATGTCCTTCAAAAACTTGCCATAGGATGGGATCTGTTCAATGGCATCTACTAATGGAATGTTCACTGAAAGCTTCCGAAAACTGTCTAGAAAGTTCTTGAACTGTTGATCCATCTTTGTAGCTGTCAGACTATTAGGATAAGGGACCGGCACTGTCTGTGTTCAGTGATGAGGTGGCACATAAGACATCCTAATCTCCACCTCATGCTCCTTGGTCTACTCCTCCACTGTGGTCTCTGCCTCTTTCTCTGCTTGTACTGGATCTACCACTGGATCTACACTGCTAGTCGGCTTGGTCACCTTAGTAGCCACGGGCTGTGGAGTCAATGTCTTCTTCCCACTTCTTAGCAACACTGCCTTGACTTGTTGATTCCCAATTGGGGCATAAATATTTCTTGGAAACCCTTGCTATGATGGTTTCTTCAATGCGGCCACATCCACTGCAAGCTGAGATAATGTCGTCTCAAAAATTCTCATTTGCACACTATGGTTATGGAGGTCCCGCTGAACATTATTGACTAACATGTCATTTTTCTTCACATTTTTTTCAAGATATCATTAGTGCTCTCTTCTGCCACTGGGCATTGTTGCTTCACCGGCCTATGCTGATTCTGCTGATCAGGATCCTGCAAGAAGTTGTTTGGATCCTTCCATGAGAACTTGGGGTCCTTCCTCCATGTGTAGTCATTATTGCGGCACCCCTATTGATGCACATATTTCATATGCTCTTCCTCTTTAGAAACATGATCGTCCTTCTGAAGTAGCTTCTTTGCAATAACGAGTCATTCAAGGATGAAATAACCTTGGACTCCCCCACGCTCTTTATCTGCTCTGGGTGGTCTCTATCACTGACCCATGTTTGTCTCTTTGCCATGTATAACAAGATTTCCTGACACTTTTCCGGTGAGTTGTTAAAGGAGAACCATGTACCTGCACTGTCCAGAGTGGTCTTTTCATTCAAGTTCAGCCCAAAATAGGACATCTTGACTTGGTTCTCTAAGTCAATCCCGTGATGTGGAACCTTTCGCAGCATGTTCTGAAATCTCTCCCATGCCTCAGAGTATGATTCAGCATCATGTTGCTTGAAGTTGTGTATCTTTCTGACCATGTCATTTATCTTCTCAGGAGGAAAATAATGGGCAAAGAAAACGTCCACCATTTGGTCCCACGTCTCGACAAATACCTTCTCGAGGTTGCACAACCACTCCTTTGCATTGCCATCTAGAGATGATGGAAACAACTTTAAGTATATGGCTGTCTGAGGGAACCGGTCCACCTTAATCATGTCACATGTTTCTATGAAATTGCTAATGTGGGAGACATGATCTTCATGGGCATGGCCGTGGAAAGCTTGCATCTTCACTAGTGATATAAGCCCTGGCTCGATCTTGTAATTCGATATGTTGATCATCTGCTTCTTAATCTGGCCCAGCTATGCTATAGAGGATAATGCCTTGATTTTGTCCCATATCGTCTGCTCTTCAGATGCTGCGCCGTCTGCCATTTATAGTTTTGTGGTAGCAATAGGAATGCCTTTAGCAAGGGGCTGAACCATCTCATCATCTACGACGGGGATCTTAGAGGTAGAACCACCGTATTCTGTGGTCCTGGTGGCCACCATACACTAGTACCTAAAAGATAAAAAAATTATTAGTTCTGGAACTTAATCACAAAAAATAGTATGAATTTAAATTTAATGATTGAATCAGTAAAAGTAGGAAAAAAATAAAGGTTTCCTAGAATGACCGCCTGCATCACTCGTAGTGTTGAATGTTGTCGTCTCCCCGGCAACGGCGCCAAAAACTTGACACGATTTTTTTGTGCATCTAAACGCAAGTGTACATGTCATGTAATATAGGCCAAATGAGGCCCAAGTCAAACTCAGGGAGACTTTCATTTAGAGATTACTACTAACTACTGGCAATCAGCTAAACCGATTAAATTTGAGAGAGATGTTTTTTCAAAGAAAACAAAAGAAAATTAAACTGAATTTTTTTGATTAAATCGAATGATGATGGAATTCCTTAGAAACACTAGTTTCACCACAGATCCCCATTGTATTTTATTTTTACAGATTTTTGTATAAATTAACCTCTATCCTGGATAGGAAGCCTATAGCGAGAATTGCCTGCTCCCATGGTATAATTCACTACCTAAATCTAAGACAACTCCACGTCTGTAGTAGTTTAAATCTTAGATTAGGTGCTTTACGATCAATCTCTAGGTTTCTTCTCACTAACCGCACGTCACCTTTACCAAAGGATGCATAGGATGGTGTTTATGTGCGGGTTTTAAGCATTTAATTCTCCTTTCATATTAATAATTCACCTATGATTTCTAATGAAGGTGATCAATCAACACAAGAGCAAGCATTCACACGCATAGATATCTAAGATTATGAGGAAAATTACACTAAATCATGCAAAAGTTGATATAATGGTTCACCAGGCTACTCCCAGGTCCTAAGGAATTAAGGGGTTTAGCCCTCCATGGTTTTCAACATTTTGAAAATGAAGGGAGAATAGAAAAATGTGGGGAACATGGAGAAAGTCGAGTAACCCCTTGGATGGAAGTGTGGGCTGATGATCCTCCTCCTTTGGTGCACGAATTGCGGCCTTCCAGTAGCAAATTCGTCTGTCAGAGATGCTTGAATCATCTGGATGCAATCCTTCAGCTCCATTCTTCGCTCCTCCTCTCTCTCGGCTCTCGTGCATGCAGCGTATGATCCTCCTTGGTTAGGTCATCCTTCATTAGGTCATAGACCCACTTACGGCCCTCAAAATAACATGGACCGTCAGATCTGCGATCCTACAGAAATCTATAAATCAACAGCGTTGGTGGCACCGAGATGTAGAAGTCGGTGACACCAAGATAGCTAGATCTCGATCGTAGTCTGCAATTCTTCTAAGTTGGTACCGCCGATGAGAAGGGTCGGTGGCACCGAGATATAGGGTTGGTGGCTCTGAGATTTCTTTTCACACTTAGCACCTGAAAAGCATATAAAATCATGCATAATCCCGCGATTAATATAAAATATCATAAATATGATAAAATAGGCAAGATTTGATGCAAAAGAACGTATAATGGACATTAGAAGAAATCCATGCAATAATAATCAAGAAAATGGTGAAAACTGCATAAAATAACCCTAAACTAGGCCTGTAAAATTGTCTCCAAATGCATGCATCACCCCCCTCTTTTTATGGGTGGGGTTAGGGTCAGGGTTCCCAGTCTGTTCAGGATCTGTGTGGGAGTGGAAGGGACCGGAAGATCTTGAATTTTCACAACCTGCGACAGCCAAATGGTCGTCTGGTCACACAAGACATTCATCTCACACTACCGAACGACCATTTGGCAGTTCCCAAACGCACACGAAATTGGCGGTCTGATTCCAATTTATGCTAAACATTAATTCCTTGCACCACAAGTATTGTGCAATTGAAACAAGTTCTAAAAACTTCCATAACGTTCGTTTGGCCCCAAGTGAGCCATCTCACCCATGTGAGACTCCTGTCTCACTCACCCAGACAGACGTTTGGTGAGTTGAGCTGAATCGGTCGATTCAACAGCTTGAACTGGCCAGTTCACACTTCAGTTTGGGAATAAATTAGCTAATTCAATCTCTGATTAGCCTGACAACCCAAATGGCCATCTCAACACTTGAGATACTCATCTAGCTACCCAAATGGCCGTCTCGTCCAGTGAGATGGTCATTTGGTAGTGCAGTCAGCCAATTTGTTGCATGAATTGAGTACCAAAACACTTTAGTAATCAATCCAATCAACATTAATGATGGAACTTCTCTTCTAGATGAGTTCCTATGTGTGTTATCGTATAGGTCCCATATTACGTTGGCAGTGAATGTCCGTAACTAGATTATGACAACACAAGCAATGAGTGGTGCCTAGTTGCACATCAGTTCTACTCAAGTGAATGGAAAGTTGGAGAACAAATTCAACTTAAAATCTATGTAAGGTATTGTAGTGTTTCTATAATTCCTTTTTCTCTAATACCCAGAGTGAACTCGAGGCATGGACATGTCATCCTCTCAAAGTTCATCTCATGTTCCTTGAACCAAGAAAAGATTGTCTGAGAAAATGTGACCTCGATATCATATATTGATTCACATGTGCATGCACATGCATTTCTCAATCTTTCTTATCAAGTGGCCAGGATATCATACTCCAGTAAGAGGGACAAATCCCATCTATATCACTCACAGTCTATCCCCATGTGTCAAAGTCACCCAATCATCACCGTTATAAAAACTAGTGTTTTTAAAACTGAATCAGATCAGTTGGTCCAACCAGTCGAACCGATAAACCGGTGGTTGATCGGTCCGGAAGTTTAAAAAACTAGTTATGTGTTACTTTCTGGTCTAACCGGTCCAACCTGTTGACCAAACTGAACCAGTAATTCAAATAGAAGAAAAAAGTAAAAGGTATAATACAAAAATAAACTTGTGACCCACAAAACTGGTATTGTTTTCTGATTATATAAAAGACAAAATATGCTTTGTCTTCTTGGTTGAAGGGAACCTTGTGATATATATACATATATATAAAAACATATATATATGTATATATATGTATTTATATATATATGTGTGTGTGTATGTACATACATATTTATATATACATATATTTATATGGATATATAATTTATACACATATATATCACACATACATATACATATATGTATATAGGTGTGTGTATATATATATTCATTTATATGTATACATATATATATATATATATATATATATATATAGAGAGAGAGAGAGAGAGAGTCGGGCTAGTGTACACTCGAGTGTACCGGAGGCACCATACACCTCAATTATTTTTAAAGATCCAGTAACTTTTAAAAAATCTAAATTGTTGATCTCCTTAAATATCTTAAGAACATACTATATAATAAATTTTAGCTCATTTGGAAACTTATAGGTCGTGCATCTAAAGGAGGTACAAATCATGCATTTCAAATTAGTTTTGTGTGTCGATTTTGTTGTCCTTGAATGAGTGACTTACACTCATCCAAATGACCTCAAATTTTGTATGTGGCCTATTATTATTGTAACCATGAAGATCAATGGATCAAATTTTAGAAAAACATGATCTAGATAGGCAAACATCATTGGGGTGTGCGGCATGATTTGTACACTCGAGTGTATTCTAGCCTGACTATATATATATATATATATATATATATATATATATATATATATATATATATATATATATATATATATATATATGGGCCCATCTTTATTGCCTGTGTGGGTAGCTACCCGCCCACCCTTCTGACCACCTTTTTTCAAAAAAAAAATCACAATTGCAGAGGACAATTTTGTCAAGCTCCCCAAAAAATTTCATCCAAAAATAATATCATTTGCCCCACCAAAATAAAAAAAAACCCGTCCTTATATATATCTGATGTATATTTTGTACAGAGTTACTCTTTTATTCGTGTAGTTACTTTCTTATCACCATAGTTACTTTTTTGACAGCGGAGTTACTTTTTTTACCAGGAGAGTTACTTTTTTGGCTGCCGAGTAGCGAAAATCCAGGCTACCCGCACGGGCAATGAATGAATGTCATATATATATATATATATATATATATATATATATATATATATATATATATTATATATATATATATATATATATATATAGGACCCATCTTTATTGCCCGCGTGGGTAGCGACCCGCCCACCCTTCTGACCACTTTTTTTTATTTTTTTTTTGTAATTGCAGAGGAGCATTTTATCTAGCTCCCCAAAAAATTTCATCCAAAAATAATATCATTTGCCCCACCAAAATCACAAAACCCGTCCTTATATATATATATATATATATATATATATATATATATATATTGTATATTTTGTAAAGAGTTACTCTTTTAGTCGTGTAATTACTTTCTTATCACAATAGTTACTTTTTTGACAGCAGAGTTACTTTTGTGGCTAGAAGAGTTTCTTTTTTGGCTGCTGGGTAGAGAAATTCCAGGCTACCCGCGCGGGCAATGAATGAACGCCCATATATATATATATAATTATATATATATATATATATATATATATATATATATATATATATATATATATATATATTTATACATATTGTTCCCTACTCAACTGGTCCAATCGGTACAACCGCTAATTGCCTTATATTTTGGTGATCGATTCGGTTTTTCTGATCCAAATTTTTTTTGACGTCATGTTGGCATCATTTCTGATCAAACCGATTCAATCACTCTGGTCAAACCGTCTCTACCTGATTCGAGCCAACACCGGTCCGACCACCGATCCAAATTTTAAAACATTGATAAAAACCCATGTTTCAAGACTGTGTTTGATGATGTCAAAGCATACCCAATGACATGTGACAAGTGCAATGATTTTAGGTCTAAGAATCACAATCACCACCTTCACTATGAGAGATGATTGTAACTACCAATGATGGTCTCCATGAGTCACTTCTCAAGGCGGGTCTGTCCAATACACTATTCATAAGATGTATATGTGTGCTTTGTTTGATATTTTCATACCATGACTAATGAGATTCAACCATCAACCAACTCACACTCTAGTCTTATGCGTCACTAGTATCTACCAACCTTCCATAGTAACAACCGACTAGGGACATAATGAGAATATGCATATGTACTCTTAACATACGTATGATCTCAATTGCCCAAGGCTCATACTGGAAGACATACATCATTGAGTAATATCATTCTCTAGACATTCATAATATTTCCTCATTATCTCATAACTCAATGAAACATAATGAGTTGGAAGTTTGATTTTATTAGTATTAATCAAATCCTTATGGTATATGTCATATCAATCATCACATGATTTGCTCTATGGGCATACCTTACCAATAGACTCCCACTTTCACTTAGAGCCAATCACCCATTAATCATATTCTTAGTGATCTAAATAGTTCCACCGTGTTTCTCTTACACAAGTGCTAATTCTATCGGGTTAGCAACACTTTGCTATTAGTCGGTATATTGCATGTTTCCTTATCTCTTTGTTGTACAATTTCTCATATGAGACGTAACTGTCGTAGTATGGTATCTGATGTTCCTTGCCTAACAAGTATCTCCATTGTTGTCATAGTATTACTACTGAGTCATCAATGGTTGGAACATGTATAAGTTCATCATATGAACCTTTAGGCCCATATAGTATTACTTTGTGTTTATAACACAAGTATACTTGGCATCTATTGTATAATAGAATTAATGGTTATTAGTTCGGAACCCCTTCAACTAACAAAATCAAACATATTTTAACTTGCGATCACTTTTGTCATTATGGAAGCTTACATTGATGTAACTCTTTACATCCAACTCTTCCTTTTTATTGATATCCTTATTGACTAGAAATTTGTCCTTAAGTACTTCTCAAGTACAAACGGATATTTTAATGACATTCCAATAACCCTTATTGGAATTTACTATCATCTCATCATGTCTAATACATACAAGATTATATTGGATAAGAACACTTGTAGCATTCATGATAGATCCATTGCTACATCCTATGGCATCTTAATCATGTCATTTCCATTCTTCACAAGAAATGGAACATAAGGTTTACGAGAGACTAATCTAGATTCTCTCTCACTAAATCCTTCCATGTTGAACACTTTCAATATATATATATATATATATATATATATATATATATATATATATATATATATATATATATATATATATATATATATATATTGTATGTTCTCAAACTTCCATTTTGAAACATTCAAAAACTATCTCATAAGATGTTTCACCTTATCCTTCATTATTGAAGGGTTTTTCCATGCCAGTTCTCAATATTCATAATATTAAGATGTTATTCCTCATCATATGTGGAATACTCATATATGCTCCCACTAAATCTTTGGAAATTTTAGATTTCATATATTATCTCGATTCAAGTCAAACTCTTTGACTGCCTTATCAAACTAAAAGATCCCATCTTTGAGATGCTTGTTTCAATCCCAGATTGAACTTTGTAGTTTACACACTTTATTTGCATTCTTGAAGTTATAAAACCTTTTAGGCTGTGTCACATACACATCCCCTGATGTATTACTTTAAAGGAATCTAGTTTCTTCTTCATATGCTAAATCTCTTAGTCTATTTAACGACAACAATAAGAATGATAATTGGTAAAGAGATTCCTATCTTGTTCAACAACTTGAACTGATTTGAAAACCTTTTCAACCAATTTATCCTTTTATGTTATCCATGTAGATCTTTCCACAAGACCCTAACACCACCTTTTGGGTTTTACCCTTCAGGTAGTACTATTAGGGTCATACCTTGTTAGTTTACATGGACTTCATAGTGTCCTTGAACCATTACTCAAATTATGGTATTCTATAGCTTCTAGTTGACTAGTTGGCTCATCCTATTATGACCAACCTATATGAATCATTGGATTCACAATCCTCCAATCTCAGATGTGTGCTACTAAACTATTTTTTTCTGTGTCATATGATGAACCTGAGATTCCACAACATCATGTGATTATCTTAGTTCTCATTGTACCTCTTTTGTTGTCTTTGAACATGTCAAGTTCTACTTTTAATCCAATAGATTGTTTAGGAACTCGGTTTTCCTATCAAGAAACATTTTGTTATTAGATTGGGATTTATAGTAATATTCAACAATTATGGTTTGTGGATAAACCTTTTCAAGAAACTACTTTCTCAATATAGGTTTTAATCCTTTTAGACATATTGGGACATTCCCAAATCATATCATATATGATGTCTTATAAACCATTCATACGGTACATCATTTAGTGATAGCTTTATATATTTATAAGAAGATTAGATTAATTGATAATTATAACATGACTCATCATGGTATAATTCCTTCATTCTGACACATCATCATGCTCAGATAGATTTGACTTGTGATTTATTATCACAATTCTTTCTTGAATGCTCTCAAGGACTTGATGCAAAGTATATCAACATTTGATCTCATCAAAGTTTCTTAATACTTTCATCAAAGTCATACTTCATATATAATCTTATTGAACACTTCTAGAGAATTATGTTTCTATTTTACTAAGGTATGAGTAATTGTCTATAGCATTCATTCTATAAGATCTTCATGCATCATATGTGTGAGATCTAATGGAAAACTTATCCTCCCACTACATGTAGTGAAGGATATCATGTCACATTATGTAGAAGCAAGAATTGCATATTTCCTTAGGTTCAAAAACCAAGGGAATCTAGACTAACATCAATATTTATTCTAGACATGCATTTCTTATATATACATCCAAGGTGACTATTTCTAATAATAGTCTTGAGTTTATCAACTATAATCCTTTGGTATGAAATTTGAAAAATTTATCCAAGATTCTTTTAAAGTAAAGATCATTATATACATGGGCATTTCCATGAAAGATCATATCTTTTGAAATAGAAATATTAAAATCTTACTTTAATAATTCATTAATCATGTCATATAACATGCTTAAAGTAAATATTTCCATTTTCATGGCATAATGAAATAGTAGTTCTAATAAATCTATTGCATGCCCACTGGCTAAGATAAATTTAAATGTAGACTAAAGCTTCCGCAACACTTGCTCCACCTTTGTCCATCTTTGTTCTTCCATGAAGGTTTTTACTTCTTGTCAGATCCTACACACCCGTCTTTTAGATATCTATTTGGCATCACATACCAAAATGAATAAGTAATCAAATTTATCTTATAACATTTATAGCTAAAGTGGAGGCATCAGTGCCTTCCTTCTTCTTCTTTAGTTCCTCTAATCAGAGTGGGAAATTTCTTTTCTAATGTTCAGGCTATTGACAATGGTGACATTTTCCTCTTTTCTTCACTCCTCCATTTTCTTTGAGATCTGAAGACTTGAGCTTTTGGTTAGCTTTATAACTCTTCTTAGCTTTGCCTTTAGACTTCCCCTTTGTCTTGTTGCTCATCATTATAGATTTGGGCTTGTCTTTCTTCATAAGTCCCTCATTTGTTCTTAACATGCTCAACAACTCTGTCAATGTTTTGTCAAAGTCGTTCATGTTGTAGTTCATGACAAATTGACTATAAGATTCTGGAAGAGGCTACAGAATCACATCAATGGCCAACTCTTGACCCAAGGGGAACCCCAGTCTAGCAAGGTTCTCCACATATCCAATAAACTTGAGCACATGAGGACCTAATGGATCTCCTTCTACCATGTTACATTTGAACAATTCCTTGGAGACATCATATCTCTCGTGTCTTGTCTGATCTTGGAATATGTTCTTGAGATGTATAACCATCTCAATCACTTCTATGTTCTCATGTTGAATCTACAAATCATAGTTCATGGAGCATAAAATCAGACCATTGACATCCACAACATCTTTAGTATGCTTCTTGTAAGCATCCATGTCAGCTGTTAGTGTAGTTGGAAGTGGTTCATCTGGTTTTGGCATTTCTAGGACATAGAGCTTATGCTCTTGTGTGAGAACATTTCTCTGCATTTTTAACCAAACGTGGAAGTTGTTCCCATTGAGTTTTTTCATCTTAAGGACTAATCGCAGAGAAAAATGATTGTTATCTGTTGTCATTTGATTCTACAAAAGAATTTGCAATTCTGCTTGGGAAATAATAATTAGGTCTTTAATTCATTATCATTCTCATTATTTTGTTCAATCTGGAAAATTGCAGTGAACAATTTTCTAATGAGCAAGATCCAAGACAATCCAAATATGGCCCTACCAACACTGCAAAACACAGTCAATTATCAAGGTAGGTAACTTTTGCCAATTGCATCATATGCAACTCTTGATAGATGATATGCGCAACTCCTTGCCATAATCATCTACATGCTTATGGGCATAGACACTCTAAGACTCACCAGTTAAGCCTAACCCAATAGCCAACACGATAATAATGCACCCCACGGAGGTGAAACCTACATTACTGCCAGCATACTTCCACGAGGTAGATGGCGCACCACGCTGAGGTGTAACCTGTGCTTGGTCAAACAAGCTTTTCATATGGGTTTCTTTTAGAAATCATCTTTGACTTAATATGATTTTATTGATGGATTTATATATATATATATATATATATATATATATATATATCATATATATACATATATTATATCCAATCACCACATATATAGTATGTATCTTATATATGCTATATCCCACAATGTAAACATGCAATATAAAACAAAAAGTGATGGTTATGTCCATGTCTACTGTAATTCCTTAGATCCATAAGGAATTACTACCACATAGGTCAATCATCACATCACATCTATGAACCTATTGTTGGTGTAGAAATGTGCTTCCCAATATGGGTAAATTAGTTCAACCCTTGAACCAAT